>JAMZAV010000325.1:600000-915411 GCA_024449915.1 Sweltsa coloradensis
TTTTATGGAGGCCTTTGAAATCTCTGAACTAAGAACTGCCACGTTTTTGAGCGCAATCGAAAAATTATTTCTCATGAAAATCGCAATTTTACGATTTTTAAAAAATTTCTTCGACTTATAACTCCTACATGCTTTATCCGATTGTAATGATTTTTTCACAGAACCTTAATTTTAAGAATTAATATATTCGCGTTAAAATTGTGCGTAATCGAATAATTATTTCTTATGAAAATTTCAATATTACGATTTTTTCCTTTTTTAAAATTACGATTAATTTAAAAAAAAAATGATTTTTTATTTAATTTGATTTAATTTTTAAAAAATTTCAACAAAGTTCTGATTTTTTCACAGAACAAAAGAAAATCCGCAAAACACATGGCAGCTCAATTCAACAATTACGCTCATCCAACAACGCGGCGGGACTTAAGCGTTTTCCTAGTGATAGTCTAATGAAAAAAGGGTGATTACTTAACAAGGGAGTCTACTTCATCAACATTTAACACTGTTTTCGAAGCAATAGTGTTCTGTAATTCCGTTACCAATAAAATATGGAGTAAAATACATATTTTTAAAACTATTTTTGATTGAACTCTTCCTTATTTTAGTGAAACATTAGAAGAAAACTACTTTTGTTGTTAATTAAGCCTATACAAATACATAGATATTTTTAAAAAATTGATTTTTGGTAACGGAATTACATTAGGAAACAGTGTATTGGTAAAAAGAGTTAAATGGCTAAAGTTCGTACAATTATTTAACTATTTTTGAATAATCTTGTCAATAAAACATGTAAGTATTGAAATGAGTTTAAATGAATATTTTTTTGCTTAAAAACATACCCAAAATTTAAATCACTAAAATATGTTCTTACAATGTTCTCCAACCTGCAATCGGCCAGCGATTCTGCCCAAACGGGTGGGGCTACAACGTTCATATTTTACATGGCCATTAAAGGTAATCGTGGTTTATTGTCTTTTGAAAGAAAAAAATTAAAAAGTTTGCTGGAAAGCTTCCAAATAAAGGTTTTAAAATAAGCCTTAAAATACAGGCATACAATCAACAAGTAACTATAGTTACTTGACAATGATTGCCTACATTGTTTACAAAAAGCAAGTCTTTGGACCACTGCATTTTTTACATTCTATTGTTAATTGGTAATTCCACAGCAATTAAATCGACTTTAATAAAATTATTATATTTTAACAAATAATTTAGCAATGGAACTTGAAAAAGAAATGAGATCCTACACATAACAAGAACTTGTAAAAATACAGCCAAACCTTACACACTGAAAAGAAATGAGATCTAAAAAAAGGCCAAGCTCATCTACCCTTCCACATTTGCGCATTCTTAATTCATAAACGTAGTGTCCCGTAACAACATCCTTGAAAAGCTTGGCAAAATAGAATTTGCAACTACTCATTTGAACGTAATAGTTCATCCTAATTCTTTTTTTCTAATTGATTTAAACATAATGGTCAAGCAAATTCTATTTTGCCAGGCTTTTTAAGGATGTTGTTACGGGACACTGTACGTTTATGAATTAAGAATGCGCAAATGTGGAAGGGTATGTGAGCTTGGCCCTTTGTAGATCTCATTTCTTTTGAGTGTGTAAGATTTGGCTGTATTTTTACAAGTTTTTGTAATGTGTGGTTGGGTTTACCCGGCGTCCCGCATATGTTTATTAAAGAGTTTGGTTTTGTCGGTAATGCTCTTTTCGCGCGGTAGGCTATTCTCGAACAAGAAATGTTTGTCAATTCGACGATCGCCAGCATTTTCTTTTTAAAGATTGAATAAACTTGAAAAAGTACCTTTTTACCTGTGTATTTGAAAAAGCTATAGGCCTAGATATATTGTAAAAAGGATCGAGATACAGATACAAGTAAAATAAATTATAAGTATCTAGGTATAGGTAAAGGTACACAAAATGTATCTAGATACTCCACAACACTGGTCCCTTGTAAAGCCTGGTGGGGCCTTGTGGTGCCTTGTAGTCTGGTGGGGCCTGGTGGTACCTTGTAGTTTGGTGGGGCCCTTTTAAGTCTGGTGGTGCCTTGTAGTCTGATGGGGCCTTGGAAAGTCTGGTGGTGCCTTGTAGCCTGGTGGGGCCTTGTAAAGTCTGGTGGTGCCTTGTAGTTGTGGCAGTATTTGAATCACACTGCCTTCTAGGTTTAGACTCATAAGATTAGTAATGTATCTCTAAGGTTGGTACCACTGCTTGTAGTTGATCTTCTGCACGAGATGTCAGCCTGAAGTATTAATGTAGCACGCTAGCAGATCCAGATAATAAAGTATGTAATATAAAAGCCTATGCAATAGCCTTTAATTAAAGACCAGCTAACCATCCTGATACAGTAGTCTGGTGGGGCCTGGAGGGGCCTTGTAAAGTCTGGTGGGGCCTTGTAGTCTGGTGGGGCTCAACCCCTCCCCCTGAAAATTAGTTCTGGTAGGAATTGCACAATGCACATTATGTTGCTCCGCTTGTCCCCTGTCTGTCTGCCACCGTATCCAACTTTAACACTAACCGTACCCTGTGTCGAGCTACAATAACACACAGAGCCTGGTTATCTAATCTTGCCAAGTAGGCATATTAACAACAAAACATGTTCAAGAAGAACGTGATTTTGATTTGTTACTTTTCAAACTTCTTGGGGAGAGATCAATATCCATCAAGTAGGGGGAACTGTTTGTATTGTGGTTAGTTTTCGATCAATAAGATAAGATTTGGCCTACTCCGAATGCGCATTTTTTCTAATTCCACTTAGGGCCTATATTTATTATTAATATTTTCCATGGTATCATGTGAATCATGTACATAGTAGTTATTTAGCATTATTTATTCCCTCTCTACCAAGAGGGGTTAGCCTATATCTGTACTAGGCCTTTGTATCAATCGAGTTATTACAATTGAAACTTGAAAGTTAACGTTTAAGAGGGTACGCTGAGCTTGGCCCAACTCAAATGCGCGCAAACAGGTGTTGATGATTTCTGCTGAACGGTAGGTAATATCATTACCAAATTTTGAATGGATGTTAATAACATACTTTTATATTGATATCCGTAATTGGTTGCACAAAATAAGCGTTAAAGATCCATTGCGAGACATAAGTTCAAGACGTGAAAAAATGGGAAATCCAAAACATGGATTACAATTCTGGAAATTCCCACCAAACCGTTTATCTTTCGATAAAACCAAATTAACCTGCGCGTTCACATTGATTTAAACATTGGGTTCCATTATGCAAATTTGAGTTAAAAAAATCTGTTCATTTGGAATAAATTCCCGAAGTTGACCAAAATTGAGTAAATTTGTGTGATTTCACTAAAAATGAATTAATTTAGGAATATGCGTAATGGATAACATAGATTTAATCTTTATGAACGTTAGTGTGAAATTTGATAATGGTGTTTTAAACCGTTTACCCAAAAAATCCAGAAAGCTGAGCGCTTAAACTCGCCTCCGTTCTAGCCTCAGCATACCCTCTTAATACGGTAAATTGCATAATCCAATGTGCTGTGGTTATTTTAAGTGTGAGACAAACCGTCAAACGTGTTTACTGTTGATACACCGAGAAAACACCCCCCCCCCCCCCTGGTAATATGACTGTATAGTATGCCAAGGCCAGTGGTAAAATGTGTCCGATGATGAGCTGCTGAGATTGATTTGCTAGTGCATCTTTCCCTATCTTTCCTAACTAGCCACAACTTACAAGAATGCCACCCTCACCCTTACAAAGCTCTAGGTATATACATACTGCTGGCTGCTGTTTTAAAATTTTGGATAGGAAAAAAGTGAGGGAAGATCAGGGGAAGTTGGGGGGTCATTCCCCCCTCCTTCCCTCCCTTCCTATTCGCCTAGGTAAATGCCAAGTAAATGCAGTTCTTCATCATTTTAGAATATGCTTTATTATGAATTTTTCTTGTCTCTTGTGGACTATATCAAATTTGGAAAAATATGTCTATATTATGTAGGCTAGACACGCATATATATTTGGGGGGGGGGCAAACTCAGTTTCTAAACACTTGCTGCCTAGTGCTGAATTCAAACCCACGTTCAGTCGTATCCTGTGCCCGCCGCTCGAGCCACCTTGGACATAAGAGTATGGGAGGGGGGTCTTAGGTCTGGGCCACATTCAAGATAGGCCTAGGTATTTAAATATACCTACCAGCTACCACTCATACGAGACAGATAATAGTATGTTGTTATATCCTCAGCCAATAGAAGAGATACATCGTGAGTAATTTTTAACTCGATCCATTCTTTGAAGGAACTTTGAAACTTATGTTCTTTTGTTTTTGTTTTTTTGGAGACCAAAATTGTGTGTTAAAGCAATATAGGGCTAGGGTAACAGGGACCAGAGAAAATCAAAATTTTGGATGATAACCAAAACACTTAATTACTAACGCGTGGTTATTTGTACAAACTTGAAATTAAACATGCTCTTATAGTTTGATTTATTTCGTGAGAGCTGGCGGCTTTTGGCCTGCTATGGGCGGTTAACTGCTACAAATTGTCATCTATTGAGAGTTTAAAGTGGACAGTGACGAAAAAACCCTTCACTACAGGGAGGTTCGAAGAATATTCAGTAAATTTAAAGAAAATCAATAATCAGGTTCAACTTCAAAAACCTGATATTTACAACAAGAGACGCTCAAGTTCCAGGAGAGGTGTATTTTGTGCATCCTTTTTCGAATCGCAGTCCCTTATTCTGATAGCAATCTCATTTCTCTTCTCAACACAATATGTTTTGAAAACACTAATACAGAAAAAAATATCAAGCTAATGGGAAGCCACGGAAAGAGGGAGAGAGGAACGGCTGGACGAAAAGAAAGAGAACTACATTGCCTATTGAAAACCAGTGTTCAGACCCTTGTGCATCATTGAACATAATACCATCTCCGTCAGTAGCATAATGATTTCAGGATGGCCAACACGAAAAGTAACTTTCCTTAAATAAACAGGATTTTATCAAAACTATCGACATTTATTGCTGGTTATCCTGTAGCTGCTCACTTAACTGTTTAACTTGTGGTTTGACAGATATACAAGAGGATTTAGAATAAAAGACTTTGCCGATAGCTCTCACGAAATAAATCAATCTATAACCATTATAAATATCTAACGTCTAAAACACAAGGGGCTAAATTTGGGGGACCGTGGGCCCAAAAATGTCAAAAAACAACTCTGAACTTAACAAATTTAATCATTCATTACCGGTACATAAAAACACATAAAAATCAAAACCCCAAATCGCTTACTTCAGTATTTCCCTTCCGTTTTACAATGTACAAATTGAAAAGTGTTGTTTTCCTTGTGTGGTTTCCAATTTGAGGGTTGGCTAATCAATTGCACCTACGGGGGTGTTTCCCGATTAATGACCCTGAGAAATATGTTATTATTGTGATGTGCAAGATTGGCATAATAATATTAACTAATAATTAATATATAGTGTAGGCCTATATAAGTGACCTTTTGAAGAGAGTATGCGATATAACATGATTAACATGATGTCATTATGAGTAAATTCGGCTGTGTTTCAAAAGTTGTCAACGTATATTATCTCATCATTTACTTAAAAATCACGAATTATCAGTCAATCAATATTGTATTAGTATTGTTACCATTCTGAATGTCAATCTCTTAAAAAATGAAATATGTACCGGTAATGCAAGAGGGGCACTTTGAACCAGTGGTGTTAAAACTACGGCTGGCCACGTCATGTAGTCCGCGAAGCCAACTTCAATTAACCCGACTATAACATGTTGTGAAGACTGAAATACAAAAATTAATGTGTCTCATGCTAATGTTTGAGGTAAATTGATTCTGCATTATACAAGTGTAACACAGTAACACAGTGATGCCGAAGGTCAATATGAGTCACTAGCGGTCCACTCCACACACAAACACGAACACAACCGCATACAATAATCTAGTAAAAACTGAGTTTGACCCAAAACAAAATGCAACGATTGGTTTTATGGTACGATTCTCTTAAGAAAAATGCCATTGCCATACCATAACATATCCAAAATTTGCTAAAATCCACAAAAGATTTGTTAGTGATAATTAATTTTTAATAATCCCTGAATAAACAAGCTTTTTTGCTTAATATATTGTTGTTCCAATCGCCAAGTACTACTAGGTATAAATCTGTACCAAAAAACGAGTCAATTACAGTCGATGTTAATTGTAATGAAAATCGAAACATGATTAAAAGGCTGCTTGAGATAACCGAAGTCAATTATGATATTATTGGTACTTCCCGAACGCCATTTTCAGTTACGTTGATGGATGAACGTTAAGATACATTAATACGATAACTTAAATGCCATCAAAGTGATCAAAAGTACTCGTAAGTAGGGATGGGAAAAAGCGTTTAATTTCGTAAACGTTTAACCCCTTGAACTAATCGCGTTTAAACGATTTAAACACTATTTTTTTACAAATTTAGGTAGGCAGAGGCCTAGGTTTAACAACAAATGCCGTCATTTTGTTCTTATGACCGGCCGACGAATAATTAACAACGGTTTTATTCTCACTCTTGTATTTAATGACCCGGCACTTCCACCATGTGTAACAGACAAGATGTCTTAATACAGTCTGGGACCCGGCACCTCCACCAAAATTAAGCACTTTTAGAAAATTATCGACCTTATCTGTTCCATTAGCCCGTATTTGTGTAGGCTCCAAAAGTAATAGTAAAAAAAACATTTTTTTTTAATTTTAAATTTTTTTAAAATGTTTTGCGAATTAAATAACCTCTAACCGTCCACTTAACGTTTAAACGTCTCATCCCTACTCGTAAGATGATTTAGGCCACAGAGGTTCGTTATTATAGAACTTATGTGCTTTTTTAACGCTTTTGACCGTCACGTTAGTGGAGGAGCTATTTTGATACAATATTGGAGAGATCATATAAATTGCATAAAAATAATCATTATCACATAGATCGCAACTACGATAATTCTAGGGCTACACGAGCGCTATTGAAAGTCGCGTTAGTGGGGGAGCGATTTTGGTACATCGAGACGTCAACAAAATAATTTGTCTTGTAAAACAATAGATGTGATTTTGTGTCAACACGAGGTGACAGAGGTCAATTAGATGATATCAGAACTTTGAGAACGCGATTTACAGTCGCGTTGTTCGAGGAACAATTTGTGAATATTTTTATGCGCTGTTTTCTTTTTTTCAATAATTTCGTTTTGCCATTCTTAGCATAGAATTATTGTACTGAAACTATTAAAGGTAGGCCTAATAACAAGCAAGAATACAAATTTGTTAAAAGAAGGTAGTCTTCTAAATTCTAATTGTTATTTAAAAAAAATTAGTTTGTTAGAAAGAACACTGATCAATTAGGCAAAGTGTTAAATAAAACAATTTAATTATGATATTATGTTATATTGTAGGCCTATTGTGTTCTTAGGCGTGCACAGGGGGGCAAGCTTATCTGCAAATTTGTTTATTCAACATTGTACTTTGTTTGATTCATGGGTTGATTACCGACGCCACCTTCTTTATCGACTCTGGTTTCCATGGTAACCAAGACCTTGGGCCCACTGCCTTTGCTAGGATTTTGCTAGGAATTGTCTAGGAACCAATGAATTTGCCAGGCGGTGGAACCCCTACCGGCAGACTGACGAAACGATACAAATCTGTGACGTCACAGTCAGCGAGGCCTGTTTACGCGCGGAATTTAAACACAAATATTCATACCCTCATAAAACCAAGTAAAAAACATTTTTCGAGGGACTTTTTTTGGGAATCGTCTTTTTTTAATAACTGCGTTACAAATATATTAAAAGTAAATTTGAGGAGTGTTCCCTATTGTGATTATATTATCAGTTAAAGTGACAAATTTAACTTGTACATTAATGTACTATTGGTTCAAATTAATCTTTAAATTTCTCGTGGGAAACCTGCTCAGGTTGAAATGTCTGACCTTTATGGTCTAACATGTCATTTTTAAATTGTATTATTATTACTCATTTCTTGTATTTGTATTTAAATTTTAAACCTCTTTTTTAATTGTTGTTAATCAATGAATGTTATTTTTATTCTGTGTCCTTGTGGCAATTGTATCTGTACAACAGAGTTTTGATTTGCTTGAAAAATAAAAGTTCTCTCTCTTGTGATATAGACAAATCACACATATTTTATATATTTTGACAATTATTTTGAAGGGAATGTCTGTGGTCGGTCTAAGTGGACTCAATTCATAATCTCAGGAAAAGATGTTCAGTCAGGATCTGGAGCATGCAACGGGAGCTTCTGCGGTACGTCGACTTTATGCCTTAACATGGTGTATAGTAGTGTTTATTAGTATTACCTAAAGCAATTCTGATTTTTATATGTTTTTCTGTATAAAAATGTCATTGTTTTGTGCATTTTAGAATTTGCATAGTATGTTATTTCAAATTTTCTCCAGAGCGTTGTACAAATTAATGTGAGTACTTACGAGCATGAGAATGCATGAATGTCTCTTGAAAATTCTTTAGCTTGACCAACTCTGTTGGTATCTTTGGTTCAATTAAATGTAGCTAATGTATCTTATAACAATCGCACTTTAGTACGATTCTTCAACTTTTGTTGAAGTACCGGTAATAACTAATAATTGTTTTTAAATGAATAAATTAAATACGATCATGCTTCACCAGCGATAATAAACAAATAAGTAATATAGCTGCCACAGGTCAATAAGTTCACGTCACAGCAACAGCTTTTTCTTATTCCCGCCGTCTCTAATGAAACAAAATTACTTGGTTGAATTTAGTAATTTTGATAATGTGCACCATGGTGCAATAGAAGTCTCATACCTTTCCAATTCAAACCGTAAATCCAAGCAGGCGCTAGAGATTGAATAGTATGCCTATTTGTTTTTAATTTGACGAAAGGGATTATCGAATTTTAATGTCAATACTCAAGGAAAACTCATTTTTCCATTTGTACATTTTAAAACGGGTGATAAATATTGTACTCACACCTTGGGAGCTGGATTTTCAGAATCCCCGTAGTTTTCTCGTTCGATATGATGTACTCACACTTCTAAATCGTTCAAGGATGAACGATGAAGTCATCTTGATCCCTAAGCCCGCAATTCAACATTGCTCGCGCTAGTGTACCAGCCGTGCTCGTCGGGCCGGCTGCGCGAATCAGTTTGGTTGGTTCTGACGTCACCGTAATATTTATATTATTATTATTTTATTATTTCCAAACTATCCATCTGATCCAAAATGGAATTATTTGTTTTAGAATATTTAATATTTTGATGATTATTTATATTTGGATCAGTTGGGAAAAGGATCACTTGAGCAAAAACACGACTTTATTTTTATATTAATATGTATTGAATAATGTATGTGTATTTGTATATGTATAATAATATGTATCACTTGGCCCCCACCTGCTTTACCCTGTATGCTGATAAATAAAATTTAATGAAAGAACCATCAAGCCAATATAGGCGCATATTTTAAGCCATTTTGAGTTTGTTTTAAAACATTGTTTCTGTTTCAGAATGGCTGGTGAAAATACCAATGATATGCAGATGGCAATGAAGCCTCAGCTCGTGTTAATCGGAGAAGGCATGCCAGACGGGTCTGTCGTTCAATCTTTCTTCCCAGACGAGGGGATTATGCAAGTGTCGAGCGGCGGGAACCACTCTGCGGTCGTTTGCGAGTCCGGAAGAGTCTACGAATTCCAAAAGTTCAATGCTGCCCCCCCTTGGGGGTATCAACCGATTTTTGAATTGGTACGTCTAACTAGACCAGAGCGCGTCCATGGAATTGATGCCGTAAAAATAGTCCAGGCGACTTGTGGACATAAGTTTACCGTTCTCCTCAGCGATAAGGGGGAGTTGTATTTCTTTGGATCTAGGGAATATGGTCTGTTGGGCCGTGGGCGTCACAATAAGAGTAATAATCCCATCGTAGTTGTCGGCATTCCTCCAATCAAGAAGGTGGTGGCTCAATGGCATCACACTGTTGCTCTAGCGGTTGATGGAACTGTTTGGGTGTGTGGGTCAAACAGACATGGCCAACTGGGACTGGGAGTAAAGAATAGAAAGATTAAGACTTTCATGTGCGTTCCTGGGCTAAAAGAGACCATCGTTGACGTATCGTGTGGCGCACTGCACACAGCTATTATCACAGCGTCCCGGCTCCTCATGATGTGTGGTCGCAATAATTCTGGCCAACTGGGCTTGGGAGCTAGCCTACCCATAGCAACTTTCACGCAAGTTTTGACCAATGTGGCTTCTGTGTCAACTGGTTACAGCCACTCGATTGCGATTAAAGAAGACGGCTCAGTGTGGAATTGGGGGAATAATAATTTAGGGCAGCTGGGAAGAGGGGACAAAGTTGACATAAGGAAAAGAACTAAATTAACTTTAGAGAACCACACAATCACAGCAGTTTTTGCTGGATGTCACTTCACTGGCATGTTGACAGAGACCGGTGAACTGCTGGTATGCGGTGGACCTATCAATAATGATGGAGGTGTGGAAAATGATATTGTGGTGCCAACACCACACAAATTTAAGGAACCAGGTTGCATTATTAAGCAGGTGTCATTTACTGAAGACTATAAACTGTTTGTGGTGTTACCGAATCCAAACATTGCAGAAACACCTTTGCTTCAACGTCGAGTTACGATGTCCGGTGACAAGGGAAAGAGCTGTTTGACTGATTGGGAGGAAAGCTTCATGAGATCGCTCAAGTGTCCCATTTGCCTCAAGATAATGTCTGCACCGATTCATCAGTGCGTCAATGGCCACAACTTGTGCAACCATTGCCGGTCCCACGAGTATGTTTGCTCCTTGTGTCGCGAAGGGTTCATTACCACCAACAACGTCGCCTTGCAGAATCTTAGCACGGAAATACATCTGCCTTGCGAGCAATGCCAACAACGTATGCCGGCTTGTGAGCTAGAGAAGCATGCAGCCGAGTGCCCCAAACAAAACTATAGCTGCCCGTTGCAGCCGTGCAGTTGGATTGGTCGGCCCGAGACAATGCTGACTCATGCTTTCTCCGCTCATCCGAAGCAGACTTGGCAAGACATGCCACGGATGTTTGTACACTCCATGTCGGACGAGCTAGTGCAGACTAATTTACTGGTGGCTCACGGCCAGTTGTTCACCATTCACCGAAGATACAAGAAGACGGAGAAGGAGTTCGAGGCTTTCGTGAAGTACGTCGGTGAGACAAAGAACGAAGATCAGTACAAGTACGAACTTACTTTCATAGTAGATGCCATGAACTTAACTTACAGCAAGAACGTTAGTGCCGACGCTGACGACATTGGAGACTTGTTCAAGTCTTCTCGTTGTATTAGGATAAAGGGGGAGTCGGTCGACACGTTCCTACAGCAAGGCCACCTAGTCTGCCTAGCTGCTGTCTTTAAAGCAGAAGCCAATGCCTGCGATGAGCAAATCCAGTCATTGCTCAAAGCAAGCGGGAAATAGAACTTGCCATTTTTTCCCTTTCCTAAGGGAAGTGCCTTTATTGATTTTAATGTAGCAAATAATTTAAAACAATTACAAGATGTTAGCAAAGATAGAGTTTAAATTAATAGTAGTTTGTACATCATGAAAAAATAAGAAATAAATAAAATAAAAATAAAATATATTTGTGCAAGGAAGCAATTTATATGGTAAAATTCTTAAAACTAAACTAAACTAAACTAAAGAGATAGACAAAGGAATTTTTATAATAAAATTTAGCCTTGAGACTAAGTTGACAAGTAATAGGCTAGAACAGATTGGGCATTATTATTGTTATTTAATCCCTTTTCAAAGAGCCATTTCTTCACGTTATTTTTAAAAGAACATAGAGAAGAAACGAAACATTTTTCAGGCAAGGTATTAATAATTTTGTTAATTTGCTAGTTTTCGTCAGTTTGATATTGTAATATTGTCAGTTTATCAATAACATTTTGTCAGTTTGCTTGTTTTAGTCATTTTCAAATTGTCCTAGAAAAGAAATATGTCTTTGACCCAGACGCGTGTTTTTCCTAGGTAGGAATAATCCATGTCTGGTTGAAAGCCTAGTATTAGAGCGTGAATCAGACACATTCAGCTGTTTAAAGTCCTTGAGATTTTTATGAATAAAGAGGAGAATATTTTTAATATATAATTGTCTAATGTCAAGAACCTTTGCTTGATCAAAGGTAATAGTGGAAGAGAAATCCTTAGGTTTTTTCATCATTGTTTTAAGGGCTAGTTTTTGAATAATTGATAAAGAGTTAAGATGTACATTTTGCACACCACCCCATCCAATAATGCCATATTCAAAGCTTGACTGTAGCAAAGCAAAATATATAGTTCTAAGGACCTTAAGTTCAAAGATATTTCTTAATCTGTAAAAAACATAAAGTAGACTTTTTGATTTGTTACATAGAGCGCGAACATGTTCATTCCATTTTAAGTGATTGTCTATTTTAAGACCTAAGTATTTAGTCGATAAGACTTTTTTAATCTTATAACAGTTAGCGGTACATTTGAAATTTGTATTTGCATCCTGAGTATATGCACAAGAAGAAGAGTGAAGTAATACATTGAGGTTTGCATCATTAGGCTGAGTGACTTGGGTGGGTGAGAAGGTCATATATACAGTCTTCATTTTGTTTAGTTCAGTTCAGTTCAGTTTTATTAGCATCCATGTAGGTTACATTGTAACATTGGTTTTGTCAATATATTATTAATATATATATATACATATACGTATATAGCAAAATAAAACAACAATACAATACAATTTGGTTTACTATAAACTAACTAAAAATAGCCTGTTACATAAATGAGCATTTACTACTCCGGACTAAGTACCATAATTATATAAACATACATTATAAAATGCTTTTCCACAACAAGGATGTTTGATTAATAAAACAATGATAAAACAGTGATAAAACAATGATAAAAAGTGATATATTTGGTATCTACCAGGTAAACATGTCATCATTTTTCATTGGTGATGTATTCATTTAGTGTGTAGAAACAGTTTTCTATCAGGTATTTTTTTATTGCTAAGATCTGTTTGTCGGTGCTTGTTAAGTTTTTAATGTTAGGAGGTAGTCTATTAAATAAAGTTATGCCCATATTTATTATTGATGTCTGTCCCTTTTTTGTGTTGTATTGGCTCGGATGAAGATGCTCTTTCTGTCGTGTATTGTGTGCGTGAACTTGTGTGTTCGTTGTGAAATCCTGTCTGCTTTTAATGGTTTGTTTTAAAATTTCTAAAATGTATAAGCTTGGCATAGTCATAATTTGAAGATTTTTAAAAGCTTCCCTACATGATTCCATATTTTTTAGGCCTGCAATGGTCCTGATTGCTCTCTTTTGCAATATAAAAGCATCTTGTGAATTTAAGGTCAATATGTGGTCATTTAGCCATTGATAGATGTCATTTATCACCCGGTTTGCTAGTTTATAGACCTCACTCCAAGTGTTCATTGAGAGAATTATAACAGTGTCATCAGCATATGATATAATAGTTCCATAAAATTTAAAATTACATAGCTCATTTATATAGATAGTAAACAGTATCGGTCCGAGAACAGTACCTTGCGGGACTCCAATTTCAACTGTTTTATAGTCACTATATTCATTTCCAATTTTTACTCTTTGTTTCCTATCATTTAAGAAGCTACGAAAAATGTCCAGTGCTAATCCTCGAACTCCCAGATTTTCCAATTTGGTGAGAAGTATTTTATGGTTTACTGTATCAAAAGCTTTACTTAGGTCCAAAAAAATAGCTATGTTTTTTTTGACTGGTCCAGAGATTCATATATTGTGTTGGTTACTTTATAAATAGCATTATCAGTACTCAAGTGTGTACTCAGTACTCAGTACTCTTTTGTGCCATGGCTATTGATTGAGATACAACTGGTACATTCTGTGTTAGACTTGAGCCAAATGAAACTTTTTGGCAAACCTAACTTTTCCATTGCTGTAAAGCTAATTTCATCTACGTATTTCTAAAAGTAACACCTCTCAAGAATTGATACCAGTTTTACTGTAGTGATTTGGGTACTTGCAATGGGGACATGCATTTTTGTAAATTCAAAACATTTTACAACGGCAAATATTTCAATTAAAAAACGTAATGACCTTACAACATCTAGCCAAAATGGAAATTTTGAATGCTCAGCTATGGAATTAATATTGAAAAAAAAATACACAATAAATGTCATTATCATTACACTGTATCGGTCACCCGATGGGGATATTGTCTTATTATTGAACTGTCGAAAATACTTGAGCAAGTTCATCGTGAGAAAAAAACAACTGCTTCTATGAGGAGATTTTAAATATAAATATACTAGACAATACTCGTAATACTATAAATTTTCGAAGTATCCTTGGCTCTTTTAACCTCCATACAACAATAAATTCAATCACCAGGCCATTTAGTAATACTTGCATAGATAAAATCATCACAAATAAAAATCCACTATTATACGAAACTTTTAATTATGATCTGGCTCTTTCAGATCACACTGCTCAAATTATATCTCCAAAGGCAGATGTGTTCAAAAAGCCAACAATTAGCCATAAATTTACAAATAAAAGATCATTCGACACAAACAGTTGAACCACATTCTATGAACTCATTGCTGAGGAAACGTGGGATTGGGTCCTAAACCAAAATACAACTAATGCAAAATATAACGGATTTTTAAGAATATTAAAATTTCATTTTGAACAGATATTTCCCAAAAAACTAATTAAACTAAAACAAAAACATAACAGTTGGGTAACACAGGATATAAAAAGAACCAGTTGCTACATAAAAGACCTTTTTTTCACAGTAAGGCTAGTAACAGTACTGATTTAAAAAAAACGCTTATCAACACCAAAAGAAAATATATACAAATGATCTTAAGATAGCAAAAAGAACGTTTAATACAAATCTCATTAAAAAATCTACCGGTAACAATAAATCAAAATCAATATGGCAGATTGTCAAAAATGAAACATACACACATAAAAAACAGATCAAAACCCTAAACAATATTACACTAATTACAGATGGTAATGCCTTGACTAGCGTAACAGACCCAGTAGCGGTAGCAGAAATCTTCAATGTCTTTTTTAAAGACACATATAAGGCAGAAAAGAAGGGGTATCGAGTTGGCGTAACGCAACGCCGGGGGTCTGGGGGGCGCCCCTGCCCCTCCCCCCCCGGGCCTTCAAATTCCAACTCGACACCTTCTCGCGGTTTGGCCCGTGAATAGGGGAGTTTCACTCCCTGAAACTAATGGCGAGCTCTGGGTTGTCGTCGGGGAACCCCTTCCCTTTGACTACCTCCCCGACGGCGACGACAAAGACAACACGGACGGATGATGACACAGACGGAGACGACCACAACGTGGGGGAACCCCTGCCCTCCCCATATGCTTGTGGCTGGTTCTGACCAGCACAGGCCTGTCCACCCCTTGTCCCCCGCGTCATCCCTTACGTCCCTCCCTTCGTCTCGATTAGCCAAGTTGCATAAATATGAGACGTAAAGCAATATCCAATCCAATCCCCCCCCCCCTTACCCGATCAGCTACGCAGGTAAATTTTTTTAAATATAGCTTTGTTGAAAACATGCTTAAATGGGTTTAGAGAGGGTATATTTCAAGAAGTTGTATTTTAACTTTTTAAGCAACAATGCAGTGGTGGTCCCCATGTGAAAAAATGTGAAAAATGTGAAAAATTAGACACTGTGTGAAAACCTGTGAAAAAAGTGCCACTTTTTGCTATTTGTGTGAAAAAATGTGAAAAATCAACCAGTAAAATATCAAATGATCCTTTAATAATCAAATTTTCATCATTACAAATTTTAAATATGGTAACTGTTATTATGTAGGCCTAGGCCTATGTGACCGAGGATCGAACTCCTGACGTGACGTAAGGAGTTAGTAATCCAATATTAGTTTTCTTTTAATCGTTTTTTAAGATAAGATGTCGCCTCAAATCGCGTTTTAGGCCACCAAATATAACACAGGACCCCAAAAAATTTCCGCCTTCGCCGGATTTGCCTCTGGCGGCTGGGGCTTCGCCAGACCCCGGTATACCCGCGCCACCTCGTTGCGAGTGGATATTACGCCTTGCGAGAGTACTCCTCGTGGATTTGTCGAAGGTTGTCATCCCTAATTGTAAACTTATTTAAACATTTCTATCTAAATTATCTAAACATTTCTAGCTATAATTTACATATTGCACTAGGGAAGGTAGGGATAATGAAGAACACTTTTTACAAGTTTTGACTTCATTAATTAATATGTTTGGTTGTATGAATCGCATAACAATAAAAATTTTACACAATATTCTATGAACTAATAGCTAATCTATGTTGTTTTTATTTCGAATGTGCCGAATAATTTCCTATCAACTCATTGCATCCCAATACTCGTTTAATAAGTAAAAACATAATAACCGTGTGGTAATAATGTGATGATTTAAGGAAAATTTGTGTGAAAAAGTGTGAATAACTTAATTTTCCAGATGTGTAAAAATGTGAAAAATTGCAATTTTCAAATGTGAAAAATATGTGAAATTTCACAAATGGCTGGGACCACCCCTGAGGTAAATGGTAAATTGGCCGCTGATTCGAACTCGAGACCTCCCGAATTAGAGTCGAGCACATAGCGCTCGAGCCAACACTGTCAGTGGAATAAGACAAGAAAACATCAGGCTAAGTACACAGGCAATTTTAAAGTTATCACCTTATCTGGTCGACCTTCATTTACATCTCTACTGGATTAATCACATCCTACTATGGTTTATTCCTGTTTCCGATACAGGAGGACCCGTTCGAATCCAGGCTCAGACAGGATGCTTGAACACACTATACAACACATACAATTCGATTGTCTCCTTGGTAAAACAAATATGTTTGCCTGTATGCTTCGTCGTTAAATTAAAACTTAGGTTGAAGGGCCACTTCACATTAATATTTGAGTTTTTAGATCGCAGTAAGTTGCTACATAAAACATCGTTTGCAGAGTCCGAGTGCAGTTAAAACATGACGAAATAACTCCCCAGACCTCAGCTTCCGCCTACAAAATCTGCTGAAGGATTTGCCCCCCCCCCCCCCCACACAACTTTTAAAACGTTCCTACGCGCCTGACAGTATAGTATGCCAAGTGGTAAAATGTTTCGAATGCTTGGGGGGGGGGATGCGGGAATGGAAGAGCTGTTGAGATTGATTGGCTTGTTCATCTTCCTTACCAACCACAAGTATTCCTAGGAACACAAAGCTCTAGGTATATCATCTGCTGGCTGCTGTCTTAACATTTTGGAGGGGGGGGGGGGGCATAGGAAAAAGGGTGGTCAGGGGAAGTTGGGGGGTTATTCCCCATGGATGAATGTGTGTTGGCCTATGAACGAGCCTTCAGACCTCTACCCCGCTTCAAGTACCCTTATCCACCTTTTGCCTTTCAATTCGTCTAACTCTATAAATGTCATGTTCTCTTGTTGTCTTTCATGTAATGTTAAACTTGTAACACTGTAATCACTGTGTCAGGCTACAGAGGGCCACACTCGCCCTGCATTAGCCTAGGGCAGGTAAAATTCAATAAATTATTATTATTATTATTATATTAACTGCCCTAATGTATTTAAGTTACTTTTATTGTTGGATGAGCGAAGCAAAGACTTCAATTTCACTGACCCCCAAAAAATTTAGCTAGGGTGTTTTATTTTTATTTTTAAAACATTCTTCGACTTATGATACCTACATGCTTTATCCGATTGTAATGATTTTTTCACAGAACCTTAATTTTATTAATTTATATATTGGTGTGAAATTTGAGCGCAATCAAAAAATAATTTCTTATGAATATCACAATTTTACACATTTTTTGTTCAAAAAACAATTTCTTCGACTTATAACATCTACATGCTTTATCCGATTGTAATGATATTTTGACAGAACCTCAATTTTATGAATTTATATATTTGTGTAAAATTTGAGCGCAATCGAAAAATAATTTCTCATGAAAATCGCAATTTTACACTTTTTTCGTTTTAAAAACATACGCTCATCCAACAATGCGCCAGAAAAAGCGTTTGCAAAGCTTCCTAGTATTTTAAACACCTATAGTAGGCTAGATCCGCAGTCATTAATCCACTTCCGTGACAATTTGAAGCCATCTTGATTCTTGAAAGACCTGTTTGCATAAGTAAATGGGAGCGATTTGTAGCCGAATAGTTTTCAAGATTGCCGCCAGGTTGACAGGAGAGCATACTAGCCAGAAACACCAAAGGTCTGTTCGTTGGACCTGCTCTAACGACTCGGAGCTGCTCGGATAACGAAATAGCCGTTCGTTTCACGAGATCACTTTCTCGAATTGCGTTTTTTGGACTCGAGCAACTTGATCTAGAGCAGAAAGATCATGATTTTCCTGCTCTGACTTTTTAGGAGGAGCGAGTTAGAGCAACTTAGAGCAAGTTCGATTTAATAGCGAATTACGCGCGTTATTTAAATAAAAATGGCTTCCTCGTTTGCTGGAAGTGTGAATAATTATTTGTCAATAAATGTGAACAAAATTTTTCTTTTTGGATTGATTTTTCTTTTTTAGAGCAGATTAGAGTAGACATTCGCCTCAAAAAGCGTTCGTCTCAAAACACAAGAGTACCTACTGTGATCTAATTTCCTCGAGCGTGGGCATGGCCTAATTCAACCAGGCTCTGAAGTGATCTTGGAGCAAAGTCGAGCAGGTCCAACGAACAGACCTCAAATGTTTACAAAATTCTCTTATGCAATAACTTCTTATTGTTTCTGTTTGTACATTCCCATGCTGCACAAGCTAAATCCATATCAAACAATCCAGTAAAATACTTTATTGCATCAAATAAGCATAAATTAAAACACCAAATCGCCATCTTGAATATGGCAGATTTATTGCGGAGCCTACTATAGGTGTTTTATGAGTATCATCTATGGGATCTATGACGAGAAATTTACCATGGAAATTTATCTATGAAATATCTTAACACCTATAGTAGGCTAGATCATAGACATCCCATATAATTGGCTAGACTAGCAGTCAGCGGCCCACTTCCAGGACAATTGGAAGCCATCTTGAATGGGTAAGTTTGCATGTTAATTAGGGATAAATTATGGTGATATAGGGACTATTTTCTCTAGGACCAGTTTACTGAGGACCACAGTAAGTCTACCCAATTAATTAGAAGGGAGCGATTAATCGAAAAAAATATTTTTAAAGATGGCCGCCAGTTTGGCAGGTGAGCATATTAGACTTTAACACCAAATGATTACTAAATTCCCTTATGCAATAACTTTGCATTGTTTCTGTTTGTTCAATCCCATGCTGCACAAGCTAAAACCATATCAAACAATCCAGTAAACTACTTTATTGCATTAAAAAGCATAAATTAAAACGCCATCTTGAATGGGTGAGAATGACGCTTCAATTTGGTACACTCGCGCCTGTGCGGAGCCTACTATAGGTGTTAAGATATCTATGGGCTAGATGGGCAGTCTAAGTTAATTGTGAAATATATCCAAACTGCTTTGATTTTATTATGTATTCTCTTACTCATAATTTAACATCAACCTGTGAGAAGTGGAATAAACAGACAAAGGTCGTCAATTCATGAAAGGTAAAATAAGTGGAAATCACGTCCCCCAGATCACCACAAATTTCACTGCATTGCAGCAACAGCACCGCATTGCGTGAAATCCGCTGCAAGGTCGCGAATGCGCCTTTAGTCCATATATCGCGTGGACAGAGCGCGCACCTATACCTGCCTTTGCAGTTTTTGAAGCCGAGCTGGGAACAAAGAGAGGGAGAGATTCTCGGAAGTCGGTGGTGGCAAGAAGCGCGTAGTACCATTGAAACGTACAGTAATTTCGCGTACTAAAAGTAGTGAATCTCTCGTTACTTTCGACAATGTGATGGTTTCTTAAAATGTATTATGCATATTTATTCCTTGGGACAACACATCGAAGAAGTTATTAATTTATTTTAACTATATTCCGTTAGAAATTTATTTCTATGTGTTTGGCGGAAATATGCCAGATTTCAACCTACTAAGTTATATATTTTTATTTACGGGAAGGAAATGTTTTTTTCTAAAGGGGTATTCACCCTTCAGCCACCAAACTCAAAAATGATATTTCATTTTGACCAACTAGTTATGAATTTAAGTCCACCGTTACCAGAAAATTTTCCAAACTTGTTAATTTTTTATCTAGACGTGCGGTAAATCTCACATGGGAACGATCCTAGAGGACTTTGCTATAAAATTGGCCGTCATTGGCTACGTTTTCTGTAAATCATCTACGTGATTTAGGCATGCGGTTTGGTCAAAATATGCTTATTACCTAGAGGTGCAATTTCGGAACGCATATTTGCGTGTTGTATATATTATTCGTGCAATGTTCTAAATGCCCATTTTAGATTGATATGTGCTATAGTAATAGTATCTATGTGTATGGGAAACAAAACATAATAAAAAGCTTTTTAAAAAAATCGTATTTAGTCATAGGTAAAATATATAATTTGTAAACTCTCATTTTAGTTAAGTAGCCTAATTTGCTATATTAAAAAATTAAAAAATCTATCAAAAACCCAAGATGACATGGATCCCTTTGCAAATAGGGTTAAGGGGGGAATGGCTGAATGAGTATAATAGTATAATAGAATTTTGTAACACTTTTAAAATATTTGATAAAGGTGCAAATTGTACGGCTATTATGCAAGTGAGGTTGTTTGTTGAGGAAAAGGGTGGGGGGGGGGGGGGGGGGGGGGGTACACCAGAAGTCACCATTCTCAAAATCACTCTGTTATTGTTTGGCGGTAGTGAGGGGACCGCTCAGACTGTCCGAGGGCCTACAAAATAATAATAATAATAATAATAATAATAATAATAATAATAATAATAATAATAGCTTTGTAAAGATCATTGGTCTGCACTTTTTTAAAGGGATTAGGCCTATGTTTCCATCCAAATATAACAATTTTTGTGAAAAAAAAACAGTTCAAAACATAATATGCATATGAATAGGGGAGCCTGGGGTCAATTTTAACATTTTATAATTCATATTTAATTCCTCGCCTATCGTCAATGTGAAAGATCTGTAACTTTACAGCATAATTGTATATTCTGCCAACATTTACCAATACTCAAGATATTAACATTTGTAGCCTACAATTATTACCTTAAATTTATCAAATTAAACATAATTGCATCTGTTACAATTGACCCTGTTTTGGGGTCAATTGTAACAGTAGACAGGGTCAAAAGTAACACAGTAAATAAATGCAACAATAATGCAGGATATGTATGATATTATTTATTATATTCTCAAAGTTATAAAAATGTAAAAAAAAAAATGTAAAAATATATTTAATATTAAATGCTAATTAGTTAAAGTAATTAAAGTGAGTGAAGACATCAACCGATATGGTTCCCCGTGTTGTCACACGAGGACGATTACGTGGCATGGTGTTAGGCTCTGGGCTGTAAACAAACACGTTATTTAGAGAAATTTCAGCCAGGTAGACGTAGGCTTAGGGTTGACACTAGGCCTAGGCGTTCACACTAATTGGTTTAGTTATACGGGGATAGGAAATACGTGTTTAATTGTTTACGTTTTAGTCTTAAGTAAGAAATTGTTATAACAAAAACAAAATTCTTACGACGGACCAATCAGACGTTTTGTTATTTATACGACGACCAATGAAGGGGAGTAACATCACTGAAACATTACCTACTAACCAATCAGGATATCGGATTTCTTATTACCATAACCAAATAACAATTTCTTAAGACTAAACCAAAGTTATGTGAACGCGGCCTAAAGACATTCTTTCCTTGGCTGCATGGTGTCTGGAGACAAGCCTCCAATTACATTAAGTTATCAAAATATTGACTTTACGGTATCCTCTACAGGATCATTATTATTGACCACATTTATCTTGCGAGCCAAGTCCGAACTGGATAAAGATGCCAACGTGTTCGCTATGGAGCCTACAGCTTGCATGCATATTTCAGCTAGGCCTATATTAATGAAACAAGTTGCTTCAGCTTCTCAACCGAACTGATCTCAGTGTGGACCAAATTGGTTATTAGGCAAATCCAGTCCGGACTCTGGTCATGTTTTATAACCGAGCCAGGACTCGAATTGCGTGATAAACATGGTAATTTGTCAGCTAGGTATAGATAGAGAATAGCAAGCACAAAAACAAACCATGTAGGCTATCACCAGTCACCAATTCGATTAAAATAGGCTAATAATATGGCCAAAACATTGTGCCGACAGGCATAAATAACAATAACTACGTAGGCCTAATAACAATGACAACAATATAATAATTAATAGTGTAAATTACATTTGCGCAATTAGTAGAGTTGCTGTTCGATATGAATTTGAATATCGATAATTGCGCATGTGCAATCGATTATCGATTGATTACTATCAATATTTTTTACGTCGATAATTGAATAAAAATTAGGCCTACACTTTCTTGCATCCTTGTGTTCCTTCTTTTTGCTCAAAACAGGTGTTATCCACACTAGAAACGTCTTTCACGAGAGACGGGGGCGGATTTAACGGGCGGCAGGGTCGGCGAATGCCGACCGGGCCCGGCCTGGTCGGGCCCCCGGGCCCTTGGCCCCCATCGGTTACAATGTGTGTGTGTGTGTTGTACGTATGCCTATGTATCGATCATTTTGAACTTAACATAATATCCAGGTGAGCCGACATTTCTAGTTCGGAATGGCCCCTTGCAAACTCGCATCTGCAAATCGACTTTATCAAGAAGGACATATTAAAAAACAAGGTCACACTAAAACTACAGCTTACTGCCCTTTGAATAAAATGGTCTTCGTTAAGCCTTGGCTTATGCTTAGCTTCATTTTTTCATTGATCTGTTGCCCATGATGATGGAACCTAATGTTAAGGTAGGCCTAGGCCCTACCTATCTACAAATAATTAATTTAATCAAAATCTGATAGTGAAAGTGGCTTAGTGTTTCAGCCTCTTGGTCAAAGGCGTGATCTAGCAAATCATCGAAAATCGTTGTTCCAATAATTTTCTGAAAAACCTTATTTTCAATGATTTGACTGGCTGCCTTACTGGTTATTTTACCTTCCTTTTCCAGCAAGCGGAATGCCCCTTCAGTAAGTGAGCACACCTGGCTGACACTTCTGGAGGGGTGTATCAGTCCTTCATTATCATTTTAAGTTTTAACTGTATCAACCTGTAGCTGTAGCCTCTGGCACGCCCAGTGTACAGATGCTGCAGTAGGTGTGTGTGGTACCCACCTTCGATGTAGTTCGGGCGCGGGTTGTCCACGGACTTTAAAATGACATCATTAAATCAGTTAACACCTTGCTGAGCTTTCACATGGAAGGGAGGCCAGTCCAGTGTCCACGGACTATAAAGACTAGAGCTAATACATGCAAAGCGGCTCGAGGAGCCATTGATTGGACAAGAGTGTCCCGAACGAATAACTCGGACGACATCGTTGCGGGGGGTTACACCGGCCTCCCGGGGACGTAGCTACCAGTGTTAAATGCCGCACGGAGCGCGTCGAGGCAACATCTACTGGAGGGAGTGGGCCAGGTAAGGTCATGACGAAGCTTGTGTTTGCCTTTAGTTTACTGGCGGGAGACGAAAGCCCCATCGCAGGTAAGTAGGGGATCATGCGGTAGCAAAAGGCAATCAACGGCTTACTGGCGACCCCCACAAGTCCTTGATGGGGAGGGCACTATAGTGTTGAGGTAATGCTACGTAGGGTAGGGCCTACAGACCTACAATTATTTGTAATAAGCAAAGAAACTTAACTTGTGAAGATGGTCTGGAAAATTGAAAATTGTATGTAACCTGTGATAGATGGATAAAACAACTGCTCGAAATGGTCGCCACACAAACGCTGTAAATTGATGGTTTTAAACAATCTCTCTTAGTAGAAATGATTAATTTGACATTGAATCTGAAATTAAGCAAGCATAAATCAGGTGTACGTGGCCCTAGGTGGCTACCTAGGCCTAGCCTACCTGCTAGGCCTAGGCCTACTATTCTTTACTCCTCCTAGATATTATCGGTCCTACAGGCCTAGGGTTAAGGGGATCATTTTTGACCTTAAAATATTGTGCAATAACTAAGATCTACATATTATTGTCCATCATGGCTAAGGATAATCATAAGAATCATCTTACGAGTTATAAACATTGGAGGTTATAGGCTGGCGTCAGGTCTAGGCAAGGTTAAGACAATTGTCAATTGTGAACATTTATTTACTAGCGAAACTCACTTATGAAAGAAAAGATTAATTTTCTTGTCGTTTCTGTTTGAGCATCCCCAAGCTGCATACGCTAGAACCATCTCAAAACAATCTTAAAAAGTACTTGATCGTCATTGAAAACGTGTGACAAGCATATGTCAACATGTCAAACGGCGCGGCGGTGCAACTTGCTACACTAGCGCCTGTGCGGAAGTATCTAGCCTACGGAATGCCACTGCCGCCTAAACGTGACCAACCTGTTGCACAATGCGCGGCCACTTTAAACAGTGCTGCCCCTATTGGTGTTCACTGACCACGCCACCACGACCAATGTTGCTTAACCTCTCTCTGTGATAGCTTCTGCCTCTCTGCCTCTCTGCTGCGGACGGGAAGCACGCGCTAGACGGTATAGACCTGCTAATCGACAATGGAAGTTCAAGTTATTGTACTTTCTTCTGATGAGGAGAGTGATCCTCGGCAATTGGTGAGTAATTATGTAATCCTAGCCCTAGGCCTTATATGCCCTAATGTTCATAATGCCTAGACCCTAGCCTAGTAGTTGTTTTCCCCAGCTTTTAGGCGTAGGCCCTAGGCCTACCTAGGCTTGCCTAGGTTGGCACAGCGCTACTTTTTAGGTTGGGACGGGACAAAGTGAAGCGCGTAAGTCTTGCATTATTATTAATACTTACGCGCTTCCCCAGCCTTAGGATAGCCTTCTTTACTCAATGTTTTTCACCAGGCGCTAGGCCTAGGTATACAGCATTTTACCGCTATTTCAGTTCAGTAGCCTAGGCCTAGGCCTAGCCTAGGCCCTGGGCCTAAATCAGTAAAAAAAATGTAGTAGCCGGGCTACCTACCTAGGCCTAGGCTATAGCTATGGCCTAGCTAGCCTAAACTTTAACTTCATGAAGATGCAAGGTTTAGGTTATATTACGGAATTAGCCTAGGCCTAGAGGTAAAACTGGCGAGCTATGCCTACCGCCACACTTTTCCCATTGCCCTAGGGCCTACAATGATTTCCAGCTTCCCCGTTATTTTTTATTTTTTTCAATTTAAGATTATCAAAATTACGTACGGTAGGCCTAGCCCTACCGGTACAATTGTTAACCCACCGCGCCTTAAGGCGCAATTGAGAGAGAACAAATTGCTCTGACCCTAAACCTTACATTGCGCACAAGATTATCTTTGCTGTTAAGCGCGGGCCTAAAACTAATAATAGGCCTATCACTATGACATGGCAATATAGGCCTATAGCCTACTAGGCCTACAGTTTTACCAAAACATTATCTATACTGGTATGCCTAAGCCCTACTTAGGTACTGGTAGGCCTATCAGAACTTCTTTGGGGGGGGGGGTCCAACCTTTTTAGGGGTTAGGTAGTAGTGGCCTAGGGGGTCGCGCAAAGTGCGTTAAAGGTTAGATTACAGGATTACTAAGATTTTCCTCAGACCAGTCTAGCTAAACCCGGTGGATTTTACCCAATAAAACCCACTTGAAATAACCCATTAAAAAACCCAGGGCTATGTTTTTTCAGGAATATTCTCAAACTCTCCAAAATAAGAGATGATGGATGGTAGGCCTTATAGGGATGTCGATAGCCTACCCGGAAATTTTCGTACCCGGGTTCCCCGCGATCAATACCCTGCTTCCCGCGGGTAGTAAATGTTCGATTTATCGTCATGGGTGTCAAATGATTCAGAAAGTCATTGGCAGTTGCAAAGTATTGGTAAAAGGGCACGTATGTTTTAATGTACGATGACTCAAGATTCATGGGATTGGAGCAACTATATCAAGCGGAATGGATAGGCTACACTAATTGATTACTGCTAGGCCTACATTCCTTTCATGCGCTTATGTACGCAACCGAAATCGGATCGTAGGCTGCTTAAGGTCAAACCTTGCCTTTATCCCAATGCATGTACTCCCGCTCCCCTCGCACTACTTCTGTATCAGTTCATTCAAAATGATCTTCCACTTCTTGTTATCTCATCTTTCAATTCACACCAAATTAGGAAAGATAGGGGCCTAGGCCTACGTGTAAACTTGAACACGTTTACCAATTATCTTTGATCAGCAAACAATATTTATTTTATGCTGTTTTTATCCTGTGTGCGACCAGACGAGCTGTGTTTTCTCATGAACCAATTTAGGCCCACATTCATTGTTTGATTCATACACGCGAGTAATCTCCAATTTCAACACCCTTCCCGTCTTCACATCGGCAGCTTTGAGTCATCGCAAACTTGTAGGCCTACAGTCAAACGTCATTACAACCGGGCAGAACACTAATTTTTTAGTGTTTCTGCGCTCCATTACGAAATTTGGCGCATTGGCATCTGTTTTGTCTCAAGTGCAACCGATATTGTATAGTTCGCTCAAGGTCAAGCCTTGTTCGCCGCTATCTGTAAGCTCCCCCCCCACCCAACCCGCGCCAAATTCCGTATCAGATCATTCAACAATCTCACGCGCCACCCAGCCAGCCACGAGTGGGAGGGGGAGGGGTCTGGGGTATAATGACGTGATGTATTTTCTGTCCCGTGAAAAAGATTGCGATGGACAAAGGAAAGAACAGGTAACTCCGGGTTCAGTTCAGTTCAGTTTTATTAGCATCCATGTAGGTTACATTGTAACATGTAACATGTAACATTGTAATGGAAAATTGGACCCGTAGCCGCGGGCAACGGGCGGGTAACGGTTACCCGTTGACATCCCTAGTCTGCCTACAATAGGGAACTGTCCTTGGTTTCAAATATATCTTACACATATTAAGTAATTTGTAATATTCAATTTAATAAACATCGCAATTAAAATAAACTATAAAAAATAAAACCTGTGGATTCTATGCATATTCAAAGTTCCTGGATTTTGACTTCCCGCACAAAGACTTAAGTACGCGCTCTTTTGGTTGTGACGTCATCGTGAGGTGAGGAGGGGAAGCTGATTGGCAGAACTGTCAGCTCGCCGCCTCGGCGAACCTCACGATGACGTCACGCCCACCTGCAATGGCGCATGGCCGTTTTCCGGCGCGAAGCCCGGTTCAAATTTTTCCTCGCTTACAGTTAGCGCTAATAAAAGCCGGACGCATAAAAAACTTAACTGGTCGGTATTTGAGGTTATTAGTAGGCCTAGGGACATATTCAAATTTGGTAATGAAGGACAGTTCCCTATTAACAATTACTATGTTAACATTTCACATTGGCCTAGGGTTAGACTTAGAATCAGTTCAGTTCAGTTCATGTTTTTTATTTAAGAAATTTAAAAACATATTACAAGTTTTAGTATTAGCCCCCAAAGAGACCAGGTGACTCGCAGGAGGGGGCTTTCACAGAGAGGTTATTGTGATAAGTGATGGTATAGAGATCGATGCAAAAATAGTGAAAAACAAATTGAAACATTAAAGGAGAGTAGGCCTAACATAGTAGAGTAGAGTAAGGACAAAATCTGTGATATACTTAATACTAAAATGTTATGACAATTTTGCTATGATGGCAACAAGTAATACAGAACAAGAGCGTTGTACATGAGTTTGTTGTAACCTATAAATATTAAATAAGATAAAGAACTTGAGTTTGTTGTAACCTATAAATATTAAATAAGATAAAGAACTTACTAAAAATAACTAGAAATAAGAATAAAAATAATAGGCTTCATGTAGGGTAGCTATAAATAATACTAAAATGTTATGACATCAATTTGCCTATGATGGCAACAAGTAATACAAAACAAAACGTTGTACACGAGTTTGTTGTACCGTAACCTTTGTTTAAATATATGATACAGAACTAACTAAAAGTAACTAGAAATGAGAATCAAAATAATAGGCTTCATGTAGGGTAGGCATATATGAAACCAAAACCTTACACAAATATTGTTTATGCATATTCGGCACCAAAAAGCACACTAGCGCGGCCCTGTTGGCGGAACGTAGAACCCGAGCAGTAGTGATCACTCAGGTAGACACAGCGGCAAATAACGTGGAAGAACGTGTATATGTAACTAAAAAGTTGAGTTTTCGGCGTGATACGTTTTGTTTACGGATGTAGAAAGTTAGAAATAAAACAAAGAAATATTTGTGCTATGGTTATCACAAGAAAACACATTTTAAATGAAAGAATAGCGCCTGTAAGTGCACCATAAAGTGGACACCTGACGCAAGGGTTATGTCTCGAATGGTTAAGCATTAGCCTACATTTCTCTTTTAAAAAAGGGCCTACAACTCTTTACACTCAAATAACAACTTTTAAATAATCGCGATCGCAATTTAAATTTCGGTAGGGCCTACTCTTAGTAAAAACATTATTCTTACATTTAAGTCCAGTCCAGGGATAAAGTCCGAAAACATATAGTCAGATGACAGTGTGGTGTCACCCACTGAGTTTTCCCGTTGTGTTTGATAGATTTTATTTACTTATGTTCATTTTTTAATAATTATGCTAATTGTTTTTTTTGCCCGTCACCGACACTCATATTAAATCGCGTTTTACAAATCAGACAATAATTTTAATTCATGTCTATGCCAAAACGCTATCACACCGTTCCCAATTGTTACACATACAGGCCTACATAGGCCTACATTCAATTCGTTTTGTAAGTGATGGGCAGGGGCTACCTCAAAATTACTACACTGCAGTGCGTTTCTATCACGCTAAAAATAAGGCACACTTTACAAGTTGTTCTATTGTAATTGCATTACCGCGGGAAAATGTTAAATATTGCACCTTGCACTTCAGCTGTTCAGTGTTATATCAATACAATTTGTTGCAAAATATTTGTTGATTCAATGAATAGACTCATTTCACTTTAAAAAATTAACATTCGAAATTCAAATTTGGTAATAATTCCTTGGACCAATACCAATTTTGGCGGGCAACTTTACTTATAGTAGGACTGTAGGACACAATACACTACTATATATAATAAATAATAATCTGCTAATGAATTATTTTCTGGATATTCTTACGCTCAAACATAATAATATACCCAACTATTATGATGATATTATTATATAACATTTTACATTTCACCCCTATCCCATTCAAGAATATAGGAATAGGAAGGTATATCTAACTTAGGTTCAATTTTAGCTATAGTTGGCCTACGCACGCAATTACGCCTACTTGTGGTTGTAAAAGAGCCTAAAAAATGCAAATCGTAGATGAAAATATACATCTTATTTAATGCGTGTGCGAGAAAAGTAAATGTGAGTGAACAGATCGAAAATAATCCCCGAATTGTCATAACCGGCGCGACTGACACACGTTAGCGCCATATACGCTCCAGCCCGGAATCACAATTACGCCAGCCATGTTGTGACGTAGCGCGCCGCCAGTGCTGCGATCTACATGTCGTTTTGGTGCCCAATTGTTAAGCTGAGATTTAAAAATATATAATAGGTTATTTTACTAGGTTTGTGCATTTTTTTTGTAACCAAATTTTTTTAGTTTTAGTGTGTTGGTTCCCCTGCTTATATCAATCATCTTGATATTATCTGGGAGCTGGTTGTAAATTTGATACCCCCTGAAGTTGATTGAGGATTTCCCATAGTTTGTGTTTACTGTGTTTAAGTAAAGATTTCCATGAGTACGTGTAGGATCGTAGGCTGATCGCGAAAACTCACTAACTCCTTTTTTTCAAGTTCTCAGATAAATGAGTTTGAAGTTTTTAGGTTCAGTATAAAATCAGTTATTTAACCATGATTTAACTAAGAAACATGTACTTTATGATTTAAAATAATTGTGTTGTACCGAAATTAAATATAATTTAAAAAAAAAAAAAATTTAAACTAGGAAAACGCTTAAGTCCCGCCGCGTTGTTGGATGAGCGTAATTGGTGCATTGAGCTGCCATGTGTTATGCGGATTTTCTGTTGTTCTGTGAAAAACTTATTGCTTAGTCGAAGATTTTTTTTAATTAAATTAAATAAAATAAAAAATTAACTTAATTTTTTTAATAAATCGTAATTTTAAAAAAATAAAAAATCGTAAAATTGCAATTTTCATAAGAAATAATTATTCGATTGCGCTCAAATTTAACACGAGCATATAAATTCATGAAATTAAGGTTCTGTGAAAAAATCATTACAATAGGATAAAGCATGTAGGTGTTATAAGTCAAAGAATTGTTTTAAAAAAGAAAAAACCCGTAAAATTTCAATTTTCATGAGAAAATAATTTTTCGATTACGCTCAAATTTCACACGAATATTTAATTCATAAAATTAAGGTTCTGTGAAAAAATCATTACAATCGGATAAAGCGTGTAGGTGTGCCTTTTTCTTCAAGAGAAATAAAGACATTATTATTATTATTATTATTATTATTATTATTATTATTATTATTATTATTATAAGTCGAATAAATTTTTAAAAATTGAAAAAAATCGTAAAATTGCGTTTTTTATAAGAAAAAATTTCCCGATTGCGCTAAAAAACGTGGCAGTTCTAAGTTCAGAGATTTCGAAGGCCTCCATAAAATTTCATCGCAATCGGAGTATTGGTTTAGCCGGAATCGTGTTAACAAACACACAAAAATACAAAAAAAAGAAAGAAAAAAAAAAACATTCCGGATTTCTTTCTCCAGTGTAGTGAAATGGAATCTTCGCTTCGCTCGCTACTCTCATCCAAAAAAGCTTCTGATTAAGAAAATGGTTGTACTTAATTAATTTTTGCATTTAATTTTTGCAAAGTAAAAATTCCCGCTATGGAAATGTAAACACAAGATTTAATTGATAAATTACATAACACATTCCAATTCACATTTACTTATGGTTTTTAGCAACAGTTTACATTCTTAATGGAGTTGGTTACTTTTTGCTCTCGGAAGGAAAGCTATCATGGTTGCGGAGGCCATGTTATAACTAAGGCGAAAACTCACTAATGCCTTGTCCACACTAGCACTTTAAAGTGAGCTTTAAAGTGAGGGGCACTTTAAGTCTAGGTGTAGAAGCTCGAAAAGCAACTTGAAGTCCCCCTCATTTTAAATCATCCCAGGACCCCATTTAAAGTGAGGAGCTACTTATAATAATCGATTTACCGTATCTCGATTCTGAAATGGCGGGACAACTAGTATTTTAAGGTTATGTTCAAAGTTTGTGACATTACTTTAGCCCGAAATAGCCCACTCTGTAACTTTAATCACGTCTCAAAATTCTAAAGAAGATAAGAAGAAAAGACGAAATTTCTCTAGTGACGAAATTCATTGTTTAATTGACATTGAAAAAACAGCAAAAAAATAATAACAAAACAGTGTTTGGGCATTGCCATCTAAACTCTAAATGACTTTAAATCAGGGCGGGTGATTTTGTTCCATGTAGAGCCGGAACTTTAAATGACTCTTTTAAGGGGAAGGACTTAAAGGAAACGAAAGTGAGGACAAGTATTACTCCACTTATACATTTTTTTGCTCCCCAAAAATAATGCTAAAAGGGATTTAGTGAAAGTCATGACCTCTTGTTGCTCGTAATAATAGACCCTTATAGGAGTTAGTGAGTTTTCGCCATCAGCCCACGATATGAGTGTGTTTGTTGAGTGAGAGTTTTTTAATAAACTAGTTAGAATAGTTTTTGCGTTTTAAATTTTTGAGCGATTAAATATTGAGTAGGGTTTAGTTAGAATAAAGAGGTCGGAGGGTGTTAGGGGCGGGAGATTATAACATTCTTGTAGTTGTAGGTGAACGTTATAGGCACTCCCAAAATATTTGGGGTATGTGGGTGGATTTACTAGCGAGAAGTAGATTATTCTTCGTGTTGGTGGGGGGAGCAGGCAGACGTTTATAGAGGATACCAATTACTGGTGATTTTTTTTTTTTGAAGTTGGAAATATGGACATCCCATTTAGATGTTTTGTCATATAGAGACAAAGTATTTAAGGGAGTCAACTTGATTGTTTGGGAATATCATCAATGTTATTTTTGGGCGGCTTTGACTTTTGTTGGGGGGTGATATAATTGTAGTTTGTTTTTTAGCATTGTTAAATTTTTTTAGCTTAAACAATTCCCAGAGCACTGAGATTTTTTGCATTTTTCCAGAAGGGTTGGGGATTGGGATCGTAATAAAAAAGAGACGAGTCTCAGCAAAAAAACTTTCTTTCCTTTTTGACGCAAATCTCCAAAATTTTTTTACTGAGACTACCCTAAGAAAGAATTGGGCCAAGCACGTCCATTGTGGAAAACCCCCATGGTATTGTTTGTGTTTTCTGTGGGGGAGGATATCTTACAAACTGATTCTATGACTGGGGAATACGAAACCCTTCAAGAGTGACCCCCCTCGTGTCCGCCTTTTCAAATTTTTCAAGTAGGATTTCTGGTTTACTGTGTCAATGCTTTGCTGAATCCAAAAAACACCCGCATGTAGTTTTCCTTTTTCTAGTTGCAATTGGATGTCAGTAATTGGCAGTAGTTGCATAGTGGTTTTAATATTTGGGTTAGGTGGAGGAAATTTGTTTCAGAATAAAGGTTCCAACTGGGGTTTTTATAGGGCCATTCCGTAAAATCGCTACGGGGGGCTTGTAGCGCTTGCCAGTCTGAAATGAGCTTGGGGCGCCCGTCACGCAGTTCAACACACAGCCCAGACGCTACACTGCTGGAGGTTTTTCGTCCCGCCTTGTGCGATTTTGGGGGATTATGGGTAATCTACATATGGTGAACGGATTTGGGGGTCGAAGGCGCACAAATCGCCACGTACGAATTACGGGAAACTTGAAATTTTGTTTTAAAGTGTCAAAGAGTTAAGGGGACCACATTTTCAACAAAACCCCTTTATTTTACTATTCAGCCGTTTAAATATTAAAATTAGTGTTTCCTCGTCGTCGGAAATAGAAAAGTCTAAATTTCAGAATAGCTAGTTGACACTTCACCGTCGCCATTTGTAAAAACCCCGCTAAAATCGCCGCGCCCTTCCCAAATTAGAGCACTACAGCCGCCATATTGTCGCCACAGCTGTGGCAACTGTAGCGAATTTCGGAATGCCCCCATAATGTGTTCTAGTATTTTGGAGATAGTTGGAAGAATAGAGATGGGACGGTAGTTAGAAATTTCATCTCTTTTGCCTGTTTTGAAAACGGACTTCTCGGCTATTTTTTGTTTTTGGGAAAAATTCCGCTAGTGAAAGAAAGGTTAAAATTTGGGAAGGCCCGGTCGGGTTGAAAATAGATTTAGCGGCAATAGCTTTCGGAGAAATATTACCGTAACCTGTACCTTTGTTCGGATTTACCTTTTTATTTATTGTTTCTATAATTTCCTCAGCATTATTTGGAGCGAGAAAAATAGACTTTGGTTGGACTTTGGGTTCATCTATAAAGGTTCTTGTTTATTATTTTCCACGTTTCCTTCCCATTACCAGACGCTTCAGTGACTTTATTTGCATATAGTACTGTTTTTTTAGTTTCGGGCGGAGTGATGTTACTTCTGTTTGCAGTTGTTTAAGTTCATCTTTTATAAGCATATTGTGGGGTTTGAGTTTAAATTTAGCATATGTTTTGTTTTTTTGGTTAATTAATGCAACCAGGGCAGGGTTTGCCCATGGACAGAGCGGTTCACGAGTTTTTTTTTTTAATGACATTTGTGTGGTGGCTGATTTCAATGCCTGTTCTATGCATGATTCAAACTCATCATACAAATCATCTACTGTAGCAGTCCCATTGGTTGGTTTATTTGTGTCGAGTTGTGTCAAGCCAAGGGTTTAGGTTAGTAGTAAATGCTGCAGTGCATAATCAATTTTGGAAAATTGCCTTTGGGCTGGTTGTGACTGATTTAGCCTACTGAATCGGAGATCGAGGTGAGAATAATTCTATGGTCACTTATTGGGTTGTCTATTGTGTATATTTTGAAATATATATATATGTAAATGTATATTTTGAAAATATTTTGAGAGGTGTAAGGAGTGAGAGATTATGTGATCTATTAGGGTACCGGTATCTGTGTTTGAATTGTGTCTAGTAACTATTAATTATTTAATATGTGGCATGCATTGGTGTGTAGTATGTTGGTGTACTCCATCGAAATATCCAGTACGTTTATGTTCAGGTTACCAATAATACGAATATTGTATTTCTTGTAGGTAATTAGTAGTTCATCCAGTTTGTTTGGGAATTTATCATGCATTACCTTGCCTCGGTTAGGTGGGTTATAAATCCCAATCAAAATAGTGCTTTTATACCCTTTGTTGGTATTTCCAACACTACTATGTAAAAGCTGTCATTGTATATATCTAGAGTAATTGACTGAAGGCAAGGCTTTGTAAAAATGGCTAAGCCACCCCTAACTCTGTCATTCCAACAACTATATGCACCTGGGATGTTATAGAGATTGGTTTCACTATTGCTTAACCATGTTTCAGCAATGACTAGTAGGCCTACAGGTATATCCATTGATGAGGTATCAACTAAATTACAAATTTGATCAATTCGTTGGCTGTGTTTCAAGCTTCTAGTATTAATATAGAGATAGTTTAGGTTATCATTATTTGGAAAGGTTGGGTGATGGTGTGTACTTTGATGGTTTTTTAGATTTGTTGTGTTGGGGATGAAGTAATTATTTACGCAAAATTGAGTTTTGACATGTGCACAACAGGTGTCATCAATAGATTTGTATGTCCTGTCATTACTGATTTTACTGATATTGTCCGTTCATGTGCGAATGGACATCTGTGTTCTCCGATTGGCCATATATATCTTTCTCTCGGGCTACAGCCGTGAGGTCTTGGATGTAACGTACCTTGTACATTCAAGGAATCATCAAGGAAACTTGGTATGATTTTGGATCTAGGCAAAACACATAGGCCTTAGGTAGACCTATAGCCTACTTAGAATTTAGAAATATAAATAATATAGGTCTACTTTTTGATGAAATTTGAATTTAATCACCTTTTTTTTATATATATATATCTGCATTTGCATTTACTTTGCCTTGGACCTTCTAGACTTGGAGTAGGATAGGTAAATTCTAGTAGGCTGTGGGCTGTGGAACATTTCATTTCCTGTTTGAGCTATGAAAAGAACAGGAATTTTTAAATAATGTCAAAAAATCTCTTCTTCTTTTCTTATGCCCCCAATCGGCTTACTCGGCCATCATGTGTTGTCGTGTTATCCAATAGAGACAGGTTTCCCTTTGTACATGCGTCATGCCATCTGGCATCGCGTCAAGTTCAGACTTAGGCCTAGTCCCATAGGCGCCGACTACGGGGGGGCTCGGGGGCTAGAGCCCCCCCTGAAAAATCTCAGAGGGGGCTCTGCCCCCCTGAGATTTTATACTTTTTAAAAATGTGTACTTGATTGTTTGAAAAAAACATTATCTTGTGACAATATCCCGATTTAGTCATCCGGTCATAATTTCCTGAATGATATCAGTGTATTTTAGTGAGGGATTGATCTTAGCTTGATATAGTGTTATAATAGGGCCCTAGTGCAAAATATGATGCTTATTTTTTCTTTTGTAAAAAAATCAGAAATGTTACGGTCTTTCTTTCAAAATTTTCCTTTGAAATTTAACGGTAAATTTTAACTTTTTAACAAAAACACCTCTTTGAAAAAATTAAACGGTAACTTTGTGTTTCTGGCCTGTCCAAAGTTGGGAAAAGTCCAAATTTAGACGAGAGTATTTCCTTTGGTTCGCGTTTTCATAACAACACCACCTTTTAAAAAAATCTTATTGTTACTTTGGGCACCAGGACTGTCGAAATTGTGTTAAATAAATATAAGAACAACGTGCAAATTGTGATAAGAATTGTGTCATTTCGTGGACTTATAAGAAATTGCCTTATCTTTTCACGTAAATATAATTTTCAAAAAAATATGAATTTAGCTTTGGGCCCCAAAGTAAGGACAAATTATTTAATCTTGCGGAATGTTTTGGATGAACAAAATTAAGATGAAAATTGGAACTTGGGTAGATGAAAATATTGTCCATTCTTTCATAAAAACAACATTTCAAAAGAATCTGATTGTAACTTTGAGCCACATGGGCTGTCAGGAGTAGGTCGATACCCTACGTAAAAAACAAAATTTGTGGTGTATATACAATATAAGTTTAGACTAGAACAATAGGGGGAAAAATCAAGCGGTAATTTTGAGCCTCATGGTTATATCCAAAGTGGGGAAAATCAAAACTTACAAATTAGCAGAATAAAGTGTAACTGGGATTAGACTAATCAGAAATTTTTCGCTCTTATACAAAAACACCATCTTAAAAAATGGGGTGGTTATTTAGGCACTAGGGCTATCCAAAGTAGGAAGGGGAAATTTATCTGACTTTGGATAGTCATATGGCCAAAATGGCTTTAATCAAAACCAAACAACATGCCCTCAGTTTTTGGATAAGCGTAGCGAAGATTCCATTTCACTACACTGGAGAAAAAAATCCGGAATGTTTTTTTTTTCTGTTTGTATTATTGTGTTGTGTGTTTGTTAACAAGATTCCGGCTAAATCGATTCTCCAATTGCGATGAACTGTTATGAAGGCTTTAGAAATCTCTGAACTTAGAACTGCCACGTTTTTTAGCGCAATCAATAAATTATTTCTCGTGAAAATAGCAATCTTACATTTTTTTCGATTTTTTTTTTAAATTTCTTCGACTTATAACACCTACATGCTTTATTCGATTGTAATGATTTTTTCACAGAACCTTAATTTTATTATAATATATATTCGTGTGAAATTTACTTGCACAATTGAAAAATTATTTTATTATTATTATTTATCACAATTTTACGATTTTTTTCATTTTTAAAAACTTTCTTCGACTTGTTACACCTACATGCTTTATCCAATTGTAATTATTTTTTTCACAGAACCTAAATTTTATGAATAAATATATATTCGTGTGAAATTTGAGTGTAATCGAAAAATTATTTCTCATGAAAACCGCAATTTTACGATTTTTGTAATTTTTTAAAAATTATGATTTTTTTTGTTTTCAAAAAATTTCTTCGTCTTAGAAATGACTTTTTCACGGAACAACAGAAAATCTGCATAACACATGGCAGCTCAGTGCACCAATTACGCTCATCCAACAACGTGCCTGAAAAAGCGTTTGCGAAGCTTCCTAGTTTATGACACAAGTGATTTTTGAGCCCCCCCTGAGATTTTAAGAAGTCGGCGCCTATGCCTAGTCCTTTCACAATTGAAAAGATGTCGTCGATTCTGTTCTTCCTTACCGCACAAGCTGCATAGGCTTGAATCTGCCATTCCTACTTTGTGTAAATGTTCACCCAACAGGTCATGCTCTGTGTCAAGTCTGAACTGGGCAGATGAGATATCTGGGTGGTTTTGTCTTTCTTGGAACTATACTTTGCCATGGCTTGTCCTTTGCATCCTCCTCCCACTTCCTTTACAGAGATGTTACAGATACGAAAACGGAAGTCAATACAATGATAGTTCAATTGAATAAACAAACAATTGCTACACATGAATGATACTTAGTTAGACTTCTGCCAATAAGTAGCGTTGAGTGTCGTGTTACACCATAGAACTATAGGCCTATCGGGCACTACGACAATTTTGTACTTTCATTGCCATGGAATCTAACTTAAACTGCTTAAATGTTTGTATTGTTGCTAGGATATCCCCGTAGTAGACATTGACTCAGAGCAGGAGGCAGAGACTCCAAGTTCATCCATTGGCAGGACACCACCAGAAGTTGTAATTCTGTATGAAAAGACATCGGCTTCAAGGAAAAGGGTATGTTTAAACATGTTGCCACTATTGTTGTTGTGTTTCGTGCAAATGAAGCCTAGCTTCGATGGCCGGTAGATGAATCATTGATTCCAATGTAATTGCACCCTCCAACCATTAGACACTCCCTCATCCTCCCAACTGTCTTCCTGATCCTCCTCCTCTCTCTCCAGGATAGGGGCATACTCCTCCGATTATGTCTACAGGTCATTATTCCCTAATTCGATGCAAACCGAATGAAATATGGTTGAAGTTAAAACATTTGAGAAAATAACGGTAGCCCTACCATTTCTTTTCTTTCTTTTCTTTTATTTTGGACAACATATGACAATGACAATATTGTTTACCTAATGCTAACAGCTTCCGCCATGTAGGCCTAGGGTTATCTCAGTTTTGATGTATATTGCCTGCATTATCGTGGTAAAATCCTCCTCCGAGTCTGTAAATAGCAGAGATGAGGCAATAAGACGCGTGTTTATGAGTGGTATCATTGAGCATCAAATAGTTAATGATCGTTTAGTCTTTTCGAGACTTGTTTGGTGTGCGTGTTTGTGCAAACCACCACATCTCTTGCTGGCCAACCTCACTCGTTCTCCACGCCGGAAGGTAAGATGTGGACACTCTCATCTCTTGGATGCCGTAAGACCTGGCTTACTGTTTCTTCTTCTTGCTCTTATTAAATTTATTATATATATATATAATATATGTCATTTTAAAATGTTTTACGGTAAAACACTTGTTAAAATGCACCCAGTTGACGTTTCGGTAATGCCGACATTACCGACAACGTCCAACTAGGACTGCAATTTTAACAAGGTACGTGGTTTTACCGTAAAACATTTTAAAATGACATCATATCCCAACCACGAAAGTCTAAAAACTCACATATATATATATATATATATATATGGATTGCTGTAGGTTTTCGCGGCCCGTCATAGGATAAAAACAAGGATCTTGGGTAAAACCGCGTCGAAAATAAGATGAACCAGGGCAGAATCTGGGCGTCCACCGACGTTTCGTCTGTACTACGTCAGACATTTTCAAGGTTGACTGTGACTCTACGGAGGTTGGAGTCACAGTGGTTGGCAAGCACGCAGCGCCCGCCTTATATAACCTCGGCTGAAGGTGCGGGGCGGCGAGGTCATATCGTGAAAAGGTGCGGGGCGGCGATGTCATATCGAAAAAATGTATACGGATGGTGGCAATTGAGAAACAAAATAGCACAGCTTACTGTAGTGAAACCTTTTTAATCCGGCTTCTTGTCATAGGGCCTGATTGGTTGTCTTTTGAAATGTCATTCGTAGGGTTACCATAATTCTGAAAGTAAAATCCGGGACACATGTATTTTCGTTGTGTATGGACTTGCGTTGGCTACCCGGGGTCTGGGGCGAAGCCCCAGCCGCCGGAGGCGAAATTTTTTTGGGCCTTTTTTTCCCCCAAGATCGCCTGTAGTGAGATCTGAGAGTGTCGGGACAGGGAAGTACTTGGGTATTAAAAATAGAAGAAATAAGTATTTGGTTTGGTTACATATTAATTTAGTCTTTCAGTTTGTCTGAAAAACGACACTTGCGTTAGGCCATTGTATTGTGCCACACACGCACACCACTGGCACAGTCTGTAAGCTAAGCAATGTCACAAGTCACAACGCGAACTCAACACTCACTGATTACACAACGGTGACTGCAGACTGTGCAGTGAATCATTGTCAACGACTGGACTAGCCTACTAGTGGGTTGACACTGTACGTACTGTCGCCGCCCGCTGCCCTGGCCTTGAGCTCGACTCAATGACAACATTATTGGTTACATTGCGCATCCCCGCGTCCTGGCCCAGCCGCCGTCGGTGCCGCGAAATATTTGAAAGCAGAAATTTGCTACGACAATTTGGAATTGGATTTTCGATTTCCGGGACAATTTGGCGTCCCGAAAATGTTTTTCGGGACACCGGGACAGCAACAAGAAAAACGGGACTGTCCCGGAAAATCCGGGACGTATGGTAACCCTAGTTATTCGTGCTTAGAATTATAGAATCTGAAATTTGCACCACCTCTGAGGGATTTGGCTGAATAGGTCTACGGACTACATTTCGAGGCATGAGTGCAGGTTTCCAAGCAAGAGGGAGGCTCTGGCTATCATCTCTTTTGTTCATGTTATTCGGCCGTTTCTCAATTTCCACAGATTCACGGATAATACGTGGCTTGAGCTGTTGTACAGGACAAATAGTTTTTGTTTTGTCAAAATCTATCACATGCGAGTAAGCTTTAGCATGTTGAGCCAGGGCTGATTTCTTGTCACCTGCTTTCACAGCATTAGAGTGTTCATTTATCCTCACTGCTATGCGTCTGCCTGTTTGGCCTATGTACGTTTGATCGCAGTCCAGAGAAATTCTCCACTGACAGAAAAATCAGCTCCTTTTTGAGAAGTGCAAAGGACTCTGTTTATCTGGAAGAAAGAGGGGTTTATGAGGTTCCCTGTGGCGACTGCGATCAAACGTACATAGGCCAAACAGGCAGACGCATAGCAGTGAGGATAAATGAACACTCTAATGCTGTGAAAGCAGGTGACAAGAAATCAGCCCTGGCTCAACATGCTAAAGCTTACTCGCATGTGATAGATTTTGACAAAACAAAAACTATTTGTCCTGTACAACAGCTCAAGCCACGTATTATCCGTGAATCTGTGGAAATTGAGAAACGGCCGAATAACATGAACAAAAGAGATGATAGCCAGAGCCTCCCTCTTGCTTGGAAACCTGCACTCATGCCTCGAAATGTAGTCCGTAGACCTATTCAGCCAAATCCCTCAGAGGTGGTGCAAATTTCAGATTCTATAATTCTAAGCACGAATAACATTTCAAAAGAAAACCAATCAGGCCCTATGACAAGAAGCCGGACTAAAAAGGTTTCACTACAGTAAGCTGTGCTATTTTGTTTCTCAATTGCCACCATCCGTATATATTTTTTCGATATGACATCGCCGCCCCGCACCTTTTCACGATATGACCTCGCCGCCCCGCACCTATTTTCTATATAACCTCGCCGCCCCGCACTTTCAGCCGAGGCTATATAAGGCGGGCGTAAGTTGTAGTGGAGAAGGAGCGTAAAGGTTTGTGTTGGAGGTGTGTGTATCCGGAGGCCTAGGCCTAGCATCTTGTGTCCTTACTTAATTAAATCGTGTCTAGTATTATCAACGAGACTTTTGATTGTAGATGCCCATACTCCCTATTATCTCCTATACACAGTGGTTGGCAAGCACGCAGCGCCCGCCTTATATAGCCTCGGCTGAAGGTGCGAGGCGGCGAGGTTATATAGAAAATAGGTGCGGGGCGGCGAGGTCATATCGCCCCCAGTCATTTGCCGGTGGAAGACATCATATGTGGAGTAGAATCTGCTGTTATGGGTTTTCCAGATGAGGAAGCAGAGCAGGTGCGGCAAGATGTTGCGAAGGTCCTCCGTAAGGCCAAGCCTCCCACTAGGAATATCCCAGCCTCTGAGCTACGTGCCCTTAAGGAGTTGAAGAAAAATACTAGCATCATAGTTCTGCCAGCAGATAAGGGGAATGCCACCGTCATACTCAACAGCTCTGATTATAAGGACAAGATGTTAGCCCTACTTGAAGATAAGGCATATAATGCTACCCCCAGAGATCCTACTACTTACCTAGAAAAGACAACTAGGAGCCTTATACTTTCCTCTAATATTGACCCTGAAGCACAGAAATTTCTCATTCCTAGGGAGAAGTCCTCGCGTATTCCAAAACTGTATGGGTTGCCCAAAATCCACAAACCCGGAGCCCCATTGCGACCCATAGTGAGCGCAGTAGGGTCACCCACACAAGCTCTGGCCAGATATGTCGCTAAGAGGTTCCAACCTTACTCGGAGGATGCTGCGTCCTATGTGAAAAAACTCCTCTCACCTGATCCAGCTGATCAAAGAATGGAAAATTCGTCCTGGGGACATATTGGTTAGTTTTGATGTGGTTTCCCTATTTACCAACATACCTGTGAAGGAGGCCCTCGTTACTATTGAAGAAAGCTATGGCATACCGAAGGACATCATGAAGTTAGCAAGGCATTGCATGTCTTCTACATACTTTATTTATGAAACAAGTTTTATAAGCAAGTGGAGGGAGCTCCAATGGGCTCGCCGCTATCACCAACTATTGCCAACTTATTCATGATAGATTTTGAGAATAAGGCCCTAGCTGCAGCTCCTAACAAACCATCTTCTTGGATACGATATGTGGACGACGTCTATGCCATTTGGCCCCATGGTGTGGACAAGTTGAATGATTTTCTTGACTATCTAAATGGTATCCATTCGAATATTCAGTTAACCATGGAAGTAGAATCCAACGACTCACTTGCTTTCTCGATGTCTTGATAATAAAGAATGTTGATGGCAGTTTGGGACACACAGTCTATAGAAAACCCACCCACACCAACCGGTATCTGAATGCTGCTTCCCACCACCGTCCTTCACAGTTATTTTCAGTGGTTAACACTCTATTCACCTGGTCCAGGAACCTTACTGACAAATCTCACTCAAGAGAGGAATTTGACAAGCTCCGTGAAGCTCTATCACTCAATGGTTACTTGGACCGAGACATAACCAGAGCGTTTAAACGTGAACTGAAGAAATCTGAGGATGATACTGAGGACAAGGAGAAACCACGGTCAAAAGCTTTTCTTCCATATGTGAAGGGTACCACAGACGTCATAGGTAGAATCCTCAATCGTAAGAACATCGAAACCATTTTCTCCACTGACAGAAAAATCAGCTCCTTTTTGAGAAATGCAAAGGACTCTGTTCATCTGGAAGAAAGAGGGGTTTATGAGGTTCCCTGTGGCGACTGCGATCAAACGTACATAGGCCAAACAGGCAGACGCATAGCAGTGAGGATAAATGAACACTCTAATGCTGTGAAAGCAGGTGACAAGAAATCAGCCCTGGCTCAACATGCTATAGCTTACTCGCATGTGATAGATTTTGACAATACAAAAACTATTTGCCCTGTACAACAGCTCAAGCCACGTATTATCCGTGAATCTGTGGAAATTGAGAAACGGCCGAATAACATGAACAAAAGAGATGATAGCCAGAGCCTCCCTCTTGCTTGGAAACCTGCACTCATGCCTCGAAATGTAGTCCGTAGACCTATTCTGCCAAATCCCTCCGAGGTGGTGCAAATTTCAGATTCCATAATTCTAAGCACGAATAACATTTCAAAAGACAACCAATCAGGCCCTATGACAAGAAACCGGACTAAAAAGGTTTCACTACAGTAAGCTGTGCTATTTTGGTTTCTCAATTGCCACCATCCGTATATTTTTTCGATATGACATCGCCGCCCCGCACCTTTTCACGATATGACCTCGCCGCCCCGCACCTATTTTCTATATAACCTCGCCGCCTCGCACCTTCAGCCGAGGCTATATAAGGCGGGCGCTGCGTGCTTGCCAACCACTGTGACTCCAACCTCCGTAGAGTCACAGTCAACCTTGAAAATGTCTGACGTAGCACAGACGAAACGTCGGTGGACGCCCAGGTTCTGCCCTGGTTCATCTTATTTTCGACGCGATTTTACCCAAGATCCTTGTTTTTATCATATATATATATATATTTTATTATTATTATCATTATCATAATTATTATTATTATTATTATTATTATTATTATTATTATTATTATTGAATATAAGATTTTTAAGCATAAGCCCGCTTTAAGGACATAGGTATTGATTCATAGCAGTTGTCGAAAAAGTTTGCCCCAACTGGGGTTCGAACCCAGAACCTCCGGCTTAACGTGCCATAGCTCTACCAATTGAGCTACCGGGACCACAGAACAAACCTTTACTAAACTGCTATTTGTTGTGATTGTTGACCTCCATGACATAAATCCAACAGAAGACTGCAATGTAGCTGTCAAATCTGAAAGATCACATGGATAAATCCAAACACATCTCATCTCCCATGAGTTGGGTAGTATGAATATAAGATTTTTAAGCATAAGCCCGCTTTAAGGACATAGGTATTGATTCATAGCAGTTGTCGAAAAAGTTTGCCCCGACTGGGGTTCGAACCCAGAACCTCCGGCTTAACGTGCCATAGCTCTACCAATTGAGCTACCAATTATTATTATTATTATTATATTGAATTAAATCCTGGACCTCAAATAAGGACATCTCCGGTCTGTTCGATTTGCGGCACCCGTGGTCGAGTAAACCAGTTATCATCTTCAGTGTACAGATTGCAAATCTTGGGTTCACAAAACTTGTGCCAGTGTATCAAAGTCTGAGTACAACAACTTTGTGAAGAAAAATTGTTGTTACACGTGTTGGAACTGTAATGTGCCTCAGTTCTCCAACTCTTTCTTTGATTCATCTACTACCGGTGACAGTCTAAATTCTTTTAGTTCAAGCAAGCCTAATTAGCAGGCCTTCATCTTGCATTTCTATTCTTTCGTTTAATGCAAGGAGTCTAAATAACGCAAAGAAAAATCCAGATATGAAGCCATGAAGATATGAATGATATGATAATATGATATGAAGATATGGTATATGGTAGCCTCGCTACATTTCTGAGCTTGACTGTGATGGGGCAGAAATTATCTCTTAATTAGAATTAGAGTTGTCTGGAGTGAAATACTTGCTGGCTTCTGCTTATCGGTCACCAAATGCGTCTCAAAACGTGAACGATAAATTATTACAATCACTTGTTAAAGCTCAATCGATTCAAGCAAACTACAAGAGAGTATTTTGTGTGTGGGGATTTTGATCTGCATGTTACCTGGAATTCTGAGGTTCCTTTGGCTAAAAACTCAATTTCTGAATCTTTTCTCGCCTGTTTATACGATTTCTTCTCACTCAAACTAATAATGAAAGCAACCAGAATCACTCCCTCCTCTAGATCAATATTGGATCTATTTCTATGCAATGATCCTTCTCTATGTTCGTCTGTCAACGTTGTTCCTGGAGTCAGCGATCACCTTGCGATGTTTGCTAAAATTGAGAGCAAACAGAAAGTTCACAAATTCATACATTTCAAAGTATTTTGCTACAGCAGGGCTAACTGGTAGAAACTTTCTAAACATCTTTCCTTACGACTTCCTGTTATATTTTTAGATATGAACATTAATGAAGCTTGGATACAATGGAAATCTGAATTTTGGCAGTGTGTGAACGAGTCTATTCCAAAAGTGGAAATTAAACATAAAAGGCGGTCACCATGGATAACTAATGAGATACGTCATTCTTAAACATGCGAGAGATAAAGTTTACAAGAAGTGGAAGAAATTGCCGATGGATGCTCCCTCGGAAGAGTACAAAGTTATTCGTAATCGTGTTGAAACTGTTTGTGCGGAAGGCGCATAGTGAATACCTGTGGAATATTGGAAATGACAACGAACGCTTGTGGAAATCCATTCACAGCCGTGAGGGCAGTACGGCTCCAAAGAATTTCTTAGCAAATGGCGAGGAACTTAAAGATTCTAAGGACATTGCTTGCGCATTCAATGAATCTTTCTCAAAAACTTCACAAAGCCAACAGTTTCAATCCGACCCTTTCAATCCAGATATTGCAGACATTCCATTTTCTGCTCTCAAATCTGTTTTTTTTCTGTTAACAAAGTTTGATTCTCCTCAGCCATATGCAACCTAGTACTGCCACTGGACCTGACGATCTTTCTGGAAGAATTCTAAAAGACAGAGTGCGGGTTAGCTATCTCACCGTCCTTATGTTCAATTTTTAACTTATCAATATCCACTGGCGCTTTTCCCGATGACTGGAAAAAAGCAAATGGGGGGTGACCCAAGAGACGTTGGTAACTACCGCCCAATATTGCTCACCTGGATAGCATCAAAATTAATGGAGAAGCTTGTGTCATTCCGCATTCTAGAACATCTGCAAAACAATGATCTTACAACCGATAATCAACATGGCTTTCTACCTCGGCGCTCATGCGTTACAATGCTAACTCGAGCTTATGATGACTGGCTTCTCGCGCTGGAGGACAAAGATGTAAAACAAGTTGATTGTATAGCTCTTGACTGGCAAAAGGCATTTGATCAGGTTCCTCATGAAAGACCTCTTAAAATTGCATGGCTACAAAACTCAAGGTAATCTCTACCAGTGGATTAAATCTTTTCTGACTGATCGGACTCAGTGTGTCATATTTAGTGGCTCTTCTTCTCCTTCCATTAAAGTGACATCTGGAGTTCCCCAAGGTTTAGTAATTGTCCCCCTCCTTTTTGATATTTACATGCTTGACCTACCTCAATGTGTTTCTTCAACCTTACTACAATTTTCTGATGATTCCACCATATATGCACCCATAAGATCAATTCTTGATTTTAAAATTTTGCAAAACAATCTGAACAGCATAGGCTACATACTTGGTCCACAATAAACAAAATGTCCTTGAACTCTCCAAAATCTCAATTCTTTTCATTAACTAGATCAAAAATTTATTTCAAGAATATGTTCTCACTTCAAGGTAAAATTATCCCAAAATGTGAATCAATTAAATTGCTTGGAATTACCTTAACAAATGATCTAAAATGGAATTTGCACACTGAAATAGAAAGAAAATCGTGCGTCAAAAATTTCTTGGATTTGTAACAAGAAACTTAAAGGGCTCAAAACCTCGTACAATTCGGACTTCTTATCTAACTTTGATTCGGCCTGTCATCACTTATGGTATCCCTGCTTGGTATCCGACTACAAGAGCTAACTTTAGGTAGCTTGAGGCAATTTAAAACCGTGCCGTGAAGACTATTTTTCACAAATCAAGGTTATATTCAGATAGTGCGACGAAGAGGCTACATGCTTGCGACCTTCCTTCCATTGAGATTTTCTGCAAAGAAGCAGATGTGAAGTTCCTTCGACAACAAATCACTGGTTCTGCAGATTTGAATCAATTTCATCGCATCACTCTAGACAATAAACCTCGTAGACATAACCCAGGAACTTTGATCATCTCTCCTTGTCCACAAACATCATCATATCAAAACGGTTTCTATTATCGTTCTGCATCGTTATGGAACACTCTACTGGCTGACATGAAGACTTCCAGACATTTCAATATTGATATTAGGAACCATTTCCAATTTTTTTTAAATAAGAATGCACTTACATTTTAAAATCAAGTTTTAACATGCTGGAAGTCATCAAATTATTGTTCACCATCATTTGTACACCCTTTACTATTGTTCACCATCATTTGTTCACCCTTGTACCATCTCATTTTATATTATTTGTATCATACCATCATTGTTCATGTTCAACCTTTACTAGCTATTGTTTACTGTCATTTGTTCACCATTTACTATCTATTGTTCAGACTTTACTGTCTCCTTTTATATTATTTGTTAATTTATTTCTATTGTATTTTATAATGTGGTTTTAATTTAAGAGATAACTTAGGCATAGTAAGCTAAACACTTTGTGACTGGGGCATCATGGCCCTTTTCTAACTTTCTATGGAGTTGTTCATCTTAATGTTCGATTGTTTGTACAATTTCTAAAATAAAGAATATTATTCCATATTTCACTTTGGATACAAAGAATACTAGCAAAAATTACATAGAAACAAAATATGAAATATAATTAGGCCTAAATAATAACAATATGAAGGTTTGTTGATTTATCATTTAGGTACAGTTCAGTTCATCATAATTTTATTTGCATGTTTATATGTAGGCCTAGGCCTACAAGTTTCACATTTACAACATTGTTATTAGTAGGTAGCCTATTTATATAGAAGTAGAACCAGCTAAGCCCTTATAAAGTTTAAAATTAAACTTGTGTGGGATCCTACGTCTGTATTTAACACTGTAGGAAGCTTTTTGTATCAAACATTTTGTCAGCTCAGTTTTTAATTTAATATATTCTGGTGGCCTAGGGCAGGGGTTGGGAACCTGCGGCTCCGAGCCTCCTAGAGTGGGTCTAGCCTTTCTCTATTGCCTAGTTTTGTTAAGAAAAGTCTCTAAAATCCAAAGTCAACCAAGTTTACCTGCAGCTGTCAACATGAAAGACGCAAAGAATCGCGAAATATCCAATGAAAACTTTCTTTTTAACTGTGATTAGACTGACAAATTCGGTGTTATTGATTGTATAATGTAGTGGTTTTTCACTTCAATTTGTGAAGATTACTTCCAATAAAAAATTAACATTGAGTGACATTTTTTGAAGAGTTGGAACAGTTTCCCCATGAAATATCCAAAAATACTTTTCTGAACTGCGGAAGTTGCTACGAACTGTGCATGCTCTACCTGTTTGTGCATACACGTGTTTTAAAGCATTAACTGTATTACCAAACATCAGGTCAAATTAAACACACATGTGCTGAGTCTGGCTGGCACTAAGAACAGCCCGACTCATGTTCGAACCAGGTGTTTGATATTATTTTATTATTATTAATATTATCATTATTATTGAATTAGGCCTGTTATAATCATCATCAATACAAAAGCTAGCCTTGTTTGGTCACAACAGTGTAACATTTACATTCGGCTTGTTTTTGTTTTCTTCCGAGTTGTTTCACTAATTAACCCGTTGAGAATCCCTGTACATTATTCCTGTTTTATTTTATTTTTTTAGAAGAAGTCAACTTCTGTTCTTAATGGAACAGGTAAAAACAAAACCAGGGATATAACTCGCCCACGGACCAGCCGAGGAGACCAGGAACCTGAAATCTTATTCAAAAAGGTAATACGATGTTTGTGTTGGCAACTAGATGCTGTTTGATTGTAGCACCGCTGTGAGTGGCCCTGTCAATACTCTAATAACGTAGTTTGCTCCTCACTTCTTGCATGTAGCCTATAGCTGCGATGTGTATGTGTGTGGATTGACTTTCTTGTTACATTATCAACTTGTTGACCTGACATCACCTCCAGCAACAGCAAACTGAGACATAAGCGCCACCTGACGACGTGTGCACTCAACTAAATGTAGCCCATGTGACTACGCTTGATATCACGCTGTGCTTGAAGAATGTTATAATATTTACTGACGGAGCCACTGGCCACTGCAATACCTTGATGTTGAAGCCTTGTTTGACAGAAATTTGTTTTTACTTTGTTAACATTCAAAATTATCGCATCTCATTGTTGATATTGTTCAGCGCACGGTGTACACACTTTGTGGTGCGTCATCAGGAAGATTTTCTAAGGTCCGCGTTACATTGTTGGATGAGCATAGCGAGCGAAGCGAAGATTCCATTTCACTACACTGGAGAAAAAAATCCAGAATGTTTTTTTTTCTTTTTTTCTTTTTTCTTTTTTCTTCGTATTTTTGTCTGTTTGTTAGCACGATTCCGGCTAAAACGATACTCCAATTGCAATGAAATTTTCTGGAGGCCTTCGAAATCTCTGAACAGCCACGTTTTTGAGCGCAATCAAAAAATTATTTCTCATTAAAATCGCAATTTTACGATTTTTTCTATTTTTAAAAACTTTCTTCGACTTATAACACCTACATGCTTTATCCGATTGTAATGATTTTTTCACATTACCTTAATTTTATGAATTAATATATTCGTGTGAAATTTGAGCGCAATCGAAGAATTATTTCTTATGAAAATCGCAATTTTACGATTTTTTTTATTTTTAAAACATTCTTTGACTATAACACCTACATGCTTTATCCGATTTTAATGATTTTTTCACAGAACCTTAACTTCATGAATTAATATATTGGTGTGCAATTTGAGCGTGATCGAAAAATAATTTCTCTTAAAAATCGCAATTTTACGCTTTTTTCGTTTAAAACAAAATTTCTTTGACGTATAACACCTTCATACTTTATCCGATTGAAGTGATATTTTCACAGAATCTTAATTTTTCTGAATTTATATATTTGTGTGAAATTTGAGCGCAATCAAAAAATAATTTCTTATGAAAATTGCAATTTTACGCCTTTTTTCGTTTAAAAAAACATACACTCATCCAACAACGCGCCTGAAAAAGCGTTTGCGAAGCTTCCTAGTGATAATTAACGCCTCCATGTTAAACATACCAGGGCGCTAAATTTAAATTGAACGTAGCTCTTGGTGAATCACCCTACAGAAGACTTCCATAAGTCAACAGTATAGAGTAAACTCTACCACATAGTATGATGTTAGTATTAAAATTACTCAACAAAATGATCCCATTGGTTGATCGTTGTTAACATTGCTGGAAAGTAGAGCTTCATTCTACTTCTCGTCAAGAAATTGAGTCTTTGTTAAGTTAACATATTTTATTGTGTGACAGCAGCATCCCATTTCCGGCATGTTATCTAAATCTGGTCAACAAATTGAGTGTAAAATTTAAGACCTTATTTTATGTGCACTGCTTCTTTTGCCGTTGTTCGTTGAAGCGGAATAAAGTGGTCATGTTGACCTGTCAAACCCAAACCACCCCATGGTTCGCGACTGCACACTGCACAACGCTGCCAATACTTCGTCACTCACCGAAAACATGCATCTCGCCCTGGGTCATCTTATGCAACGTCAAGACACGCATGCCCGGGGGGTTGTATGGGCGTTTTCACAAGGTATAATTGGCACGTGTCTGCCTGTTTGTAAATTCAGTCTCTTTGAGGGAAAAGCTCTGCACATAAAATCAGGTCCCCGTCTTTAACAGAACAAGAGGCTTTTAGCTAACTTCTCCGTCTCTCTTGTCTGTTAGAAACTTAAAGGGATCGTTCACCTCTTATGTAAAGGTTTACACAGACATCTATTTACCTTTAAGTAGACTCCATTTACAACAAATGATTGACCAAAAATAATCGTAGTAACGCTAAATTAATTGTTAAATGTGCAAAGAAATTTCGTTCATCTTCCCCACTTATCAGTCGTGGCAACAGTGCACGAGTAGCGGCCGGCAGTGTCGAGTGTCGAGGCGAGCTGCGTCATTTTATTGGGCTATCACTTAGCACGCGACACAAGCTTTGAAGGAGGGTGGGGGATAAGACATTGATACTCAGTTTAAATTAGGTCGAAACAAAACACATGTGCATCTCTCAACCCGGCTGAGATGGATTTGGTAATTTCTGGATTGGTTTACATAACATGTACATCTGTTATTCACACAAAGCAAAATACAAATACGCCTATACAATCTTGTAATCTCGTGTATGGTGCACAGCAGTCATGTTACTGTTTACAATAGAATAAGCAGGAGAAGGTGAATAACGTACCAATAGGGTGCACTTTCAGTCTTATCGTGAGTCTTGACGATGATAATTTTTGTATACTTGGAACAGGGCCGTATTAAGAAATTTGGAGGCCGGGGGCTAATTTTTTTGTGAGGCCGTTTTGTTAACTTAATCGGTTGACTATATAAGCTTTGTTTGTTTGTCCTGTACCAGGTTCACATATTTACTCCTGGAATCGTCGGATGTACGTCATAAAACCGGAAATAGGAGTAAAAAGTACACGTTACGCCCAGTTGGACAAACAAACATATTTGCACCCAGTTTTGACATTTGGCGAGGCTACGAAGGCCTAGAGGCCTACATACAACACGATGATAGGCTAATAGGCTTTGGGCCTAACTATATTTTTCAATATTTTGGCCTAGATAATAGGTTTCTAGTACATTGTTGTGCATAACATTGCTAAACGTCTTTCAAGCAGACCTATCCTAGTTTTAGGTTATGTCGGCCCTGGGCTAAGGTTTTTGCTTAACGGTTGATTAATTGGCATTGTCCCTTTTAAGAAAGGCCGTGAAGATTCATTTAATCATTGGGAAAGATATTGCTCGGCCCGGCTTTTTCCATTTTAACTTCTAGCTTCTTTCTTATAAAATTAACTGACAGTTGAAGCTCAAGCAGTAAGCGCGATTTCTGTTCGAATCCCGCCAACTGACTTAGGCTAAGCTTTTTCTTCGTTAACGCGAATACAAGGAATGGTCATTTCCTTCACAACTGCGTGACTCCAAAATACCTAGCAACCCGAAAAGGGTTTACCCGGGGCATGTTTCACATAATGAATTCAAATTTATAATTAAAATGGTTCTAGCTTATAGGCGGGGACGAATCTAAGTTCAGTAATGGGTGGGGGAGAGGAAAGGGAGGAGGTGACAATACAAAATTAAAATCATTCCTCTTCCTCTCTTTGCTCTCATCCCGATAGTTGCCAGATAAAATTAATTATAAGGTTTAGACTATAGGGCCAAAAATTACTACTGGCCAAAAAATGGGAATTCCAATATATTGATTATTGTCAAACACTATGTATCTGTAGTCACTTTTTTAATTTCTGTCTAAATACTAACATATATAAATATATATATATATGATATTATACCCAAAACAAAATCAAACAAGAGCCATCACAACCACATAGCAACTCAACCCCCCCCTCCCCAACCACCCCAATAATAATAACAGATGATTTTTAAGCATAAGCCCGCTTCGAGAACATAATTAGTGAATGATAGCAATTGTCGTAAAAGTTTGCCCCGACGGATCGAACCCAGAACCTTCGGCTTTTTGAACCGATGCTCTACCAACTGAGCTATCGGAGCTATTATTTTATTATTATTATTGCTATTATTATAGCTATTGTTTGTTGTTGTTGTTGTTTTGTGAGACTGGGAACTTTTACTAAAAACGCATTCCTCTTTAAGTCAGAGGAACTTTAATAAACACAAAACAAATAGCCTACAGTATTGGAAAACTTTCATTCATATGCATGTCCTATTACCTATTATTATTATTATTATTATTATTATTATTATTATTATTATTATTATTATTATTATTATTATTATTATTACCTACCAAAATTTAAGTAATTTATTTACAGCTTTTTTTTTCCAAAATTAACTTAAATTACGTTTTCTCAAGTACTTAACAATTTTGCATTCCAACACTGCCTCATCAAAATCCGCTAACACAATGTGATTTGAAAAAGTTTGGTGTAAGTTTGTTTTGCACTTGATTGAATTTTAACCTCCGGTTTGAGATTGAAGTAAGACTTGTTTATGATCTAATGTCTTGAGAACGCGTGGACTTGGGACCTTCCGAGGGTACAAAAAAGAAAGATGGATTTAGATATAGTATAGTCACTGTCAACTAGAAATTTTTGCTTACTCGGAAAGTAGTCCGAAAGTCGGTCTTTCCTTACGACTGCATGGTACACCGATCGCGAAGAATTCTTGACGGTCGGTGGACCAATACGAACGCACTACGTGACCCGGTGAACCAATCGCAATGGGCCTCGAGACCCGGTATCTTTGAAATCGTTAAGTAACGAGGAGTAACGTCTTTAAAATTCTAGGGTTGCTGGTTGATTTAACTATGGTTATTTGTCGATTTTCTAACAATTTGAAAAAGAAAAGTCAACAAAAGTTCGCTGAATAAAAGAGGGACTTTAATACACCAGCAATTTTTTTTTATTATTATTATTATGTCGGGACATCACCTCCAACGCCAATCAACCGTTGTATTACAATGTTTGGATTATAGCCAACACACCGAGTGCAAAATTAAATGTTGTGCAAAGGTTGTTAGTTTTTAATTTTAATTTAAATAAACAACACACCTTGTCTTCCATTCTAATACAAGGGAAATGTTTTTTTTTACATTACGTTTTATGCACGAAATTTTATCTGCCGGTACAAAACTTGTATTTGTACCGCCTGACAAAATAGATCGTGCACCATTAGACCGTTGAGTGAATAATATATAATATTCACTCAACGATTAGACTGTTATTCCAGTTATAATTTTCCCTGGTGAAAGACATGTGTTACTTCAATTTAAAACTAAATTGCTCATAATTTAATTTTACACTCGGCGTGTTGACTACACTATAGTCCAAAATGGTAATATATTTATGAAAGGCACCCCCCCAACCTTAGAAAATCAGGGGTAATAAAATAATCCTTGAGAATATTTTGTAGCCAATTAATACAGTAAGTTAAATGCAGAGGCGTAGCTAGAAACTAAAGGCAAAGGTGCCTGATGATGGTTCATAATTTATACGTTATGAAAACAATTTTAAAGCACGGCTAAAACAAAAAGGTTTCAGGGGACCTTCAAAATCTCTTAGCTTTAGGTTTAGGGAACAATCAAGGAATTATTTCTTGTGAAAATCGCTCTCGACCAACTTATTTTTAATGTAGGAATTCACGGAGGTAGGCCGTATGCTCTTCCATGAACGCGTTTATATATATAAAAAAAATCTGTCCTCCAAATCGAATAGATCGAACACCACATGAGCGGACTGGAAGCAACATAACAACGCATGTACGTACTTAAAAGTTGAAACCTAACGAGCAGTAAAACTACTATACTAGAGGTATCATTAAGATATTTGGGTATGCAACTATTCTGCCGAGACAAGGCGACGAAAACCTTTTCTAACGATATTGAGGTAAAGTCTGATCTATTACTGACAAACTGTGTCTCACCGTCGTTTTTTTTTTTTTTTTAAATAACTTATATTGTGTCTCCACCCCATGACTGTGTCGTGACTCGTGTTACGGGTATTTGTGCAAACGAACTCTGACTAACACACGCTAACACTAATCTTCTTGGTAATGTTGCTTGCTGCCCTCCACTCTAATTTTACGTGTTGCGGGTATTTAGATGAGCGAAGCGAAGACTTCAATTTCACTTGCCCCGAGAAAAATAGGTCGGGTGTTTTTTTTGTCTGTTTGTTCGCTCTCTACCGGGCAAACGGCATATCCGAACTTTATGAAAATTGGAATGGACCTTCGAAATCTCTGAACTAAGACTTGACACGTTTATGGGTACAATCGACGAAATATTTCTTTGGATTTTTTTGGATTTTTAATGCGATATTTTCGTGATATTTGGTCCGCTACTGGGCAAACGGCTACTCCGATCTTAAAGGGGTGTTTAACCTCTAAACTAAAAAAAATATTTCATTCAGGCTAACTATAGTAATGAATTTTGCAATTTACAGAAAAAAATTGGGGCCACCATGACCTCCCAAAAAATTGTCAAACATGATATTTTCCGAGCTAGGTCCCATCGGCAAAAATCTCCCATAAGAAATAACATGGGGACGATCTTTATGCCCGTGACCTTGGAGGATTTTGATCCAAAAAAATATTGGCCATTATTGACGTACTCTACAGCCTTTTCTGTAAATTCTCTATATTTTGTTTTGTAATTTGGGCAAGTAGTTTGGTCAAAATATGCTAATTACCAAGATAGGGTGTGATTTTGGAATGCATATTTTTGCGTGTTTGAGGGTATATTTGGGCACAGTTTCAAGACACGATGTAAAAAAATGGGCATTTTAGATTAATGGTACTATGCTCTAGTATCTATGTGGACCAAAAAAGAAGCAGGTTAAAGCCGATTTAAGAAATTTCCCAAAACACCAATTTTCGTAAATTTCTGGATAAAGTTACAAGATATAAATTTTTAAACTGTCAGTTTAGTGTAGTATTGTGCTATAGATCATGTGCCAAAAAATATTTTTTTTGGGTAAATAGCCCCTTTAATGAAACTTTAAAGGAACGTTTGAAATCACGAAACTTAGATATGTTATTATTTTAGGGACAATCTAAGAAATATTTCTTGTAGAAATTGTACTTTTACGATTTTTTACTCAATTTGTTAAATGATATTTTTGTGATATTTAGGCCGATTCTAACCAAACGGGTGTGGCTCCAACGTTCATATTTTATATGGACATTGAGATTATAGTGAAGTAGTGCCTTTTGAAAGAAAAAGTTGAAAAAGTTGTGCTGACATCATAGAAATAAAGGTTTTAATATAAGCCTTTTATAGGTGTATAATAATAATTAGTACCTAATAATAACAAGTAACTACAGAAACTTGACAAAAATCACAATGTGTTCCTAGAGATTTTTGAGTAATCATAGCACAGAAATAGTCAACAAAAAAGCTCATCCATCAACCTCGACTGGAAAAAGCGTTAACGAAGCTTCCTAGTTATTACAACGCGTGTTGCTGTTATTTTCTTTGTATTTGGATGAGCGTAGCGAGCGAAGCGAAGATTCCATTTCACTACACTGGAGAAAAAAATCCGGAATGTTTTTTTTTTTTTTTTTTTTTTTTTTTTTTTTTGTATTTTTGTGTGTTTGTTAACACGATTCCGGCTAAACCGATACTCCGATTGCGATGAAATTTTATAAAGGCCTTCGAAATCTCTGAACTTAGAACTGCCACGTTTTTGAGCGCAATCGGGAAATTTTTTCTTATAAAAAATGCAATTTTACGATTTTTTTCGATTTTTAAACAATTTCTTCGACTTATAACACTTACATGCTTTATCCGATTGTAATGATTTTTTAACAGAACCTTAATTTTATGAATTAAGATATTCGTGTGAAATTTGAGCGTAATCGAAAAATTATTTCTCATGAAAATAGAAAATTTACGGGTTTTTTCTTTTTTAAAACAATTCTTTGACTTATAACGCCTACATGCTTTATCCTATTGTAATGATTTTTTTTATAGAACCTTAATTTTATGAATTAATACACTCGTGTTAAATTTGAGCGCAATCTAATAATTATTTCTTATGAAAATTGCAATTTTATGATTTTTTTCTTCTTTAAAAATTACAATTTATTAAAAAAAATTAAGTTAATTTTTAATTTTATTTAATTTAATTTAAAAAAATCTTCGGCTAAGTAATGATTTTTTCACAGAACAACAGAAAATACGCGTAACACAATGCAGCTCAATGCACCAATAACGCTCATCCAACAACGCGGCGGGACTTAAGCGTTTTCCTAGTATTTTTTAATTATGCTCATACCGTAATGCAGGAGTCGGAATGATTGTGTACTTCATTGTTTTGGGTACCTAGCTATTTAAACACAATTGTAAATATTCACCCTTGGCCTTATGGTATCATTGTAGACTGTGAGTGCCATAAAACCAAGACTTTATAGTCCTCTCGGTGCGAGTGGTCTACGTACTCACGTTGAAGGAAGGATAATAATAAATATGTACAGTTATTAGATTTGCGGGAGTTAGCCAATCATTTTTATTTGAAAATTTCGACTGTAGCTTGTTGGAGGACCTTCTATGTGGTACCATCCAGATCATGCTTTGAGACGAAATATATCATACTGTCACCTGACGAACGACGAAAAGTCCTAAGTAAAACGTTCCAATTCAATTCTAATATTTCATGTAGCCTACTACTACTGAGATGCCGAGGTTACTGTGCAGCATCGAAATCTCTGTGACATGCAAAGTGCCTTTGACAAAAAATAGATATAAAATATTCTTCATTATGAACGATGTAAGGTTTTCAGAATGACAAAAATAGGAGCTACGTATATTTTGTATGAACATTAGTTCTAAGACGGAATGGAAACAAGCCTCTATTAATTAGTCTTGTGGGTCAAGTAACAGAATATACCTAACACATTACCTAACAGGCAAGTTAAATATATTTTATTAATTTCCCATTAATTAAATTAATTATTTCGAGGAACGCATTTTGAATTAATTACAAAATAAACTTCTCAGCATAAGTTATTGTTATAAGTTTTTTTCGAATTTTGTACAAACATCCATGAAACGAAAGATGTCTCACAGAAGAAGAAAGAAGAAGTTTGATGAATCACATCTGTACGACTATCATTTTAACTCTACTTCTACACACATATTATAGGTATATTATATTATATATTGTAGTTCATAAACTAAATTCATGTTTAAAATAAAGATCGATTGGTGATTGAAACGGACACTACCTCATGATGTCCGCACATAAATTTCACAACACTTCAACCCACACTGACACATACTGACAGTTTTAGTGATTTCAGTATTCAGTATTTATTGGTATTATACATATTAATGTTAAAATGCGTTGTACATATCACGATATAACAATGAATGGTATATAAAATGGGTTTTAAACGTATTGCATGATCCTTTAGTTTTTACATTTTGGTGCATACATAAGTCATAGGACTGAATACTAATAACACTTTCCGGGTGGACGCCTTAGCCAACAAGTGGGAGACTCGGGTTCGAACCCCAATCGGGATGGATTTTTTAATTTCTGGATTGTATTAAATATTAACAATTCCACCTACGGGAGTGTTTCCCGACTATCCAAATCGAGAAATATACCCTCGCTCATACCTGCGTAAGGTAATGACATTATAAATAATATGTTTGTTTGGTCAATTCAACAGCAACAGTTTTTCGATGCTTTATTGTTCCATCTATTCAAGTTCTATAATCTAACGACAATACAGAAGTTAAATAGTTACCGTCTCGGTGGTCTAGTTGGCTAAGGCGTCCACCCGGAAAGTGGGAGACTCGGGTTCGAACCCCGATCGGGATGGATTTTTTAATTTCTGGATTGTATTAAATATTAAGTACTTGTGTAGTTTTGTGTGATCTTCTTGGTTCTTGTCATAGTCTAATCTAGTCTATTCTTGTTAAAATACGCCCTTGTGTGATTTAGTCTATTCTTGTTTAATCTTCTTTAGTGTGAACTACCTGTGATGGGTAAATACCGTAAATAATAAGTAGGAAGATACGTTATTGAATACGTGTTTTATTGAAGGTACGCCATTACATTGCATCGCTTGGCCTAGACCAACTCGATATATCGATTGGTCCACAACAATCGATTATGACCATAAGATCGATCTATTACATCTCCCTTCTTACAAATTTAAAACTATTACATCTTCCTTCTTACAAAACTAAAAACTATTACAAGAACTATTACATCTCCCTTCTTACAAATTTAAAACTATTACATCTCACTCTTTATACCTAATGGGAACAACAACCCTCCTGCCACATCTGGTATGATGCTGGGGGGAACTGTCGGTTTTCACCACAGCTGGCTCGACAGGTAAGCCGTTGGACAAGTTGTTATCCCTCACATTCACAACTTCCTCACCAAGTGTGATAGCACTTCCAAAGTTCCTAAATTCCTGAATTCTATCAGGTGACACAGGAAGTCTAGTTCCATTTGGAATAAGGAATCTGCGATTTCTCTCCAGGGTACCACCATCATCTAGCAATACCTGATATGATCGTGGTCTTTCACAATGGTCTGTAACGACACCTGGGTACCACTTGTTGTCTTCCCTTTGTACTCGCACTTGTGAGCCTGTCCTGAGAGGAGAAAGATCATTTGCATGCTTATTGTAATAATGTTGTTGTACCTGTTGCTTCTGTAGCAAGTGTGATTTAGTTTTTTGTAAATCAATTGCTTTAGGTTGAAGCAAGGAACTTTTAATGGGCAATATGCCATTTAATTTTCTCGAAAATAATAGCTCAGCGGGCGAACCAAGGGTGCTGCTAAGTGGTGTGTTACGGTACTCTAACAGACACAGATATGGATCTCTGCCATTGTGTATAGCCTTTTTATACATTTTTTTTATTGTTTGTACGTTCCTTTCTATCATTCCATTAGATTGTGGATATCTGGGGCTTGATGTGTGGTTAGTGAAACCCCATTCTTTTGAAAATTCCCTAAACAAATCACAATCAAATTGCCTTCCATTATCAGAATAGAAATCTTTAGGGATGCCATGTCTAGCAAAGATGGCTTTCAGACAGTTTATTACATGTGCACTTGTGATTTTTGGTAGAGGGTACAGTTCCACATATTTAGAAAAGTAGTCAATCACAAGAAGAAACTCATTTCCTTGCAGATGAAACAAATCTGCACCAACCTTTTGCCAAGGGCCATCTGGTATTTCATGCGGAATGAGTGTTTCCTTCTGATTGGACTTGTGGAAGTGTAGACATGTATCACAATTGGCAACCATGTCATCTATTTGTGTGGACATGTGGGGCCAATAGAGAAGTTCCCTAGCTTTATTTTTACATTTATCCATTCCCATGTGATTATAGTGTAATCGTTTTAACATTTCACTCCTGAGAGCCTTTGGAACAATAATGCAATTACCTTTGAAAAGCATGCCCTTTGAATATGATAGTTCATCTCTTATACCCCAATATGGTTTGACATGAGCTGGCAGATTGATTTTATTTCCTGGCCAACCCATTTGTATTATTTGTATGAGATCCTGCATTTCGTTGTCTTTGTTAGTTTCCTCAGTGAATGACAGCATTCGTTCATTACTGATGGGAAGGTTATCTATTATTAGATTTACATGACAATTTATTTCAGTTTCAGTCAACTGAAAATCACTGTCATCATGGCTTGCTCTTGAGAGTGCGTCAGCCACAAACAACTCCTTTCCTTTTTTGTAGGTAACATGCAGATCATATTGTTGAAGCCTGATACGCATTCTCTGGAGCCTGTGTGGGATTGACTCTAGTGGCTTATGGTCACTTTCGACCTTGACTGATTTACCATATATGTACTGGTGAAATCTCTCACACCCATACACTATCGCAAGGCATTCTCTCTCAATCTGTGCATATCCCCTTTGTGTTTGTGTTAATGATTTGGAGGCATATGCCACAGGTTTATCATCTTGTAGTAGGACTGCCCCTACCCCTTCTTGTGAAGCATCGACTGAAAGTGTTACTGCTTTGTTTATGTCATAAAACTGAAGTATGGGTCTACTGCTGATAATACCTTTTATTTTCTTAAAAGCTCTTTCTTGTTCATGATGCCATGACCATTCTACCTCATTTTTCATCATTTCCCTAAGTGGGGCTGTTATGGAGGACATGTTTGGTATGAACTTTGCAACATAGTTGACCATTCCTAGGAATCTTTCAAGGTTCTTTTTGTTGTTTGGGGTTCTATAGTTCTTTATAGCTATTACCTTATCAGGATCTGGTTTAAGACCATCCTTTGAAATGATGTGACCTGTGTATTTCAGTTCAGGGATCCTTATTTTACATTTATCCCTGTTAAATGTTATGTTTCTTTCCCTGGCTCTTTGTAAGACCTTGTGGAGGCGTTTATCGTGCTCCTCAACTGTTTCTCCCCAGACAAGTATATCATCAATGAATATGTCTACACCTTCGATGTCATCAAAGTTTTGTTTGAATGTTTTTTGAAATACCTCACTAGCACTTTTGATGCCGTAGGGGAGCCTCCTAAATTTATGCCTACCAAAAGGAGTACTAAAAGTGCATAGTTTCTGACTTCCTGCAGTTAAGGGGACCTGCCAAAATCCTTGATTTGCATCTAAAGTGCTAAAAACTGTTGCCCCTGTTAACTGGCTCGCTATCTCCTCTACAGTGGGTAGTTGGTAGTGTTCTCTTTTAATGGCTGAATTTAGCTGAACTGGGTCAAGACAAATCCTAATTGCACCATTGTTTTTTTTTACAATTACTAATGGGTTTACCCACTCTGTTGGTTCATCAACCTTATCTATTATGCCTTGTTTCTCTAGCTTAATCAACTCTTTTTTTAATGGTTCACGAAGTCCAAAAGGAACTTTTCTAGCTGCGTGTATTACTGGCTTTACTGTAGGGTCTATTGTTATGTTGTGTTCTGTATTTAAACAACCTGTACCATTAAAAACATCTTTGAACTCAATTAATAGGTCACTTGGAATGTTTTTTTCTGTTTCTGTTATGTTATCAATTCTTTTTATGAGGCCTAAATCCTGGCATGCTTGTAAACCTAATATGGCTGGTGATGTTGCCCCTGAATTTGCTACTATGTGAAATTCAAGAACTTTAGACACATTGTGCTTGTTAGTACAGTTCAAAAAACATCTGCCCAGAATTGGTAGCCTAGTGCCCCCATAGCTTGATAAGCGTGTCTTAGATTCTGAAATCATGCCTCGGTTTCCTTTTACTCTTAGAAACTCATTTTCTGGGATTACATTTGCCTGAGCGCCTGAATCTAGCTTAAAATGAATATATTTGTATGGTTTGTTTGATACCTGTATGCGTTCATGCCAGTCCTGATTGTCTTTGGTCTTCTTCACTAGGCCTATGATATTGATTTCACTTTGATTATTATCACTAATGCATCACCACTATCACTGTAACTTTCACTTTCTTCATTTAGGTCTACATTGTGAATGTTTGTCTTCTTTTTGTAGCATTGAGATTGAAAATGATTCCACTTTTTGCAGAAATCACATTGTTTTCCATAAGCTGGACATCTTCTTGCTGCATGATTTTTTCCGCAATAGGGACAGTGTTTGTTGTGGGGCGGGGCCTCTTGCTCTTGAAAACTGCGCCTTTCCGGTTGACTCCTGTTGCTGCGCGTGTCGACCCCGGAGCTCCTTCCTGTTGCCTGCCTCGACGACTTCCCGTCGCGCATCGCGTTTTGCGCACCTCGTGGTGAATCGAGGTTATGTTCGACATTATGTCTCTGTTTTCTGTCTTTTGGAATATAATTTACAGACCTGGCTTCTTCAGAGAACTCTTTCATGTGTGCCTTTGATAGCTCCGCAGCCTTGCATGTATTAATTGCCTTGGTCAGCGTTAATGTGCTGTCCTGAAGCAATCTTTCACGTACGGTTTCATTGTTGATGCCTATCACCACTTTGTCTCTGATCATTTCTTCTTGCAGCGTACCAAACTCACAAGTCTTTGCCTTTGCCCTTAGATCGGTGAGGAATGAATCAAATGACTCACCCAAGTTTTGGTTTCGTGAATAAAAACGATGTCGTTCGTATGTGACGTTCTTTTTCGGCGTGAAGTAGTCCTCGAACTGTTGAATCAGATCCTCCACCTTGGCTTCTGGTATATTAGGAAACGTATTATATATTTCCAGTGCTTCGTCACCGATGGTGTGTAGTAAAATCGCACATTTTGTTTTCTCTTCTTTTTCATTTATTCCCGTCGCGAGCATGTATATCTGGAATTTTTGCTTCCATAACCGCCAGTTATCCGCTAGGACGCCGTCAAATTTCATTGGTTTCGGTTGTTTTAAATCCATTGTGAGTCACTGATTCTACTTAATGCTTAATATATAATATGCTTTGATTACTGTGACTTTTTTCCGACTGCGCCATGTGATGGAAATAACCGTAAATAATAGGCCTAAGTAGGAAGATACGTTATTGAATACGTGTTTTATTGAAGGTACGCCATTACATTGCATCGCTTGGCCTAGACCAACTCGATATATCGATTGGTCCACAACAATCGATTGTCACATTCGTCGGTCTTTAAACGGGCGACTATCTAGTCAAAGACTACTGTGACGTTCAGACCTTAATTGGTCCTCCCCCTAATCACACCTTGATTTCTTAATTGTTGGGCGCCATATTGACTTACAATAATGCTAATTCTAATTTATTAATTGGATGAACCAATTAGTTCAGGTTGGTCCGGTAGCTGGATTCCGTAATCCTGGAATACAATTTCTACTATAACAAATGATGAATTGCAGACGATTTGTCTGGCTTCGGGGCCCCGACTGGATGTCTGGTGCCGTGTCTCGTTCCACTGCAGCTGGTACAGACCCTCCCAAAACACTATTGGTCTAGTGACAGGACAATAGGTCATGCACAATCTACAGAGGTTGTGAAACGTGTAGTGGTTACAATTCCTGGTATATTGTTACGGTTGATAAATGGTGATACAAATTATATAAGCCCTACCTAGTCGGATCCTTCTATTACATATGAGGTGGCTGAGCCCAAGTTTACAGTGGTCTGATGGACCTTGAATCTACTAAATTACTATTATTAATACTGTGGTGTTTGTACTCATCTGTCTCCTTTTACTGTGATGTTCGAAGATGATTGTTCGATGGGGACAGTATTTAAATCAGGGTTGTCGATTTAAATAAATACACACACACTGGGTACGAAGTAATCCAAGTTTGCGATATTCTGAGTCCTCCTGAGGATGCCGTCAGTTTCATCTGGTGAAGACGATCACTTCACTGCCGTCGATCGATACATTCGATTCCCGCGTCGTCACTGCTTGCATCGGTCGTTTGATCAGATTCACTTATTGTCCTGGTTGTTGTTCTCTTTAGTTCGTACCGTCTACCACGGATAAATTTTAAATTACAGTTCAAGCCGCGTCGATTCCATTCGCTTCGCTCCTTATTAAATCACTCTCAATCTCAAATAATATTCCAATTCACTGTTGCTCTGCTTCGCTCCCTATCAAATCACTCTCAATTTCAAATAATACTCCAACTTGCTGCTCGCTCTACTACTTACTTCGCTCACTATCAAATCACTTTCAACTTCTCGACCCCCGAGACTTAGGCCGTCCTAAGTATTACCGTCGTAACTTCATCGTGAAGTCGGGCAGGCACGTTGCCCTCCGCCGAGTAACTGCCACGACTTTCCTTGCTGTTTCCTCAGCTCCTCGTCGGTCAGCTGAGCTAACCCCGTGGAATCATGGGAATTCCCCGAAAAACTGTCTTTTGCCTCTACCCGGCTCGCGCTAAAACTCGCCCTAGCTGGCTTCGCTCTCCGCCATATACCCTTGTGGTTTCCGTTGTGGCCTTCACGCTAACAACGATCGGGATGTATGTAAGCCTTGGCTGCATCTTTACCCTTGGACTGTTCCTCGAAGCCAATTATAATCGTGTTCGCTAAAGCAGTCGAGCGGATTAATTCCGACTTCATGGCGGCTCAGTGTGCATCGCTGCACATTGGTACACCGTCTCGTGTCGCCCTGCCAGTCATTGCTATTCATTCTGATAGCTCGAGGGATGTTTTCGCGACATTTTAGCCTCGAACTAGCCTCCTTCCCCAGGCTCAGACAATTCATTTAGCCTCCACTGCAGTCCCGGTTTAATATTTTGATCTCTTCGTTTCTCGATTCTCCAGTTTCTGTGTGATTTCACGTTCCCATTTACCACCTTTACTTGATTGCGATGCTTTGATTACCTCCTAATTACATTATTATTTGTTATATTAACTGTGGCTGATTTGCATTTTGGTAGGCAAATCAGTTATTGAATAAATTATAGCGATATTTGCATTTTTGACATGCAAATGAGCTATCCGAAAAATATTTTGTGGTTAAGGAAGGTCTAATGGAGACACGGAGAAGCCGTTCCATTACACGATTATGACCATAAGATCGATCTATTACACTACCCTATTCTTGTCATTGACAAGTACTTGTGTAGTTTAGTGTGATCTTCTTGGTTCTTGTCATGTTGGTTCTTGTCTAATCTTGTCACTTGTGCTATCCAGTGTATTTTTGTCCATTCTTGTTAAATAATTCTTGTTGGTTTCTAGTCAAAAAGTGTTCTTGTCTGTTCTTGTCAACTTACTTATAAGAATAGACTAAAACAGACAAGATTTTTCATCAGGGATACAATGAAATGAGATCTCAAAGTACAGTTGCGCTGGCCACAAGTGGAGAACCAAAAGCGAAACGATCTAAACCGAGCAATGGCACCTCCATGACGGCGGCCCCACCGAGTCACGAGAGCCAGCCGTCCACTAGCCGGGCCGGCCAGGACGCTGAGGCCAACAGCCAAGAAACAGATAGAGGCCCAAGTGATGGGGAAACAGAAGAAGATCTTGAGAAACTTAGGCGAATTAAGAAGCTACGTAGTCGATTGTTGGTAAGTTCCTGTAAATATTGATTCTTATTTCTCAGATTTAATAATGAACAAGGCATCCACATGGGTTAAATCTACATAGGCCTATTAATTGTAGGCCTACCAACTATCCGTATAAGCTGGGGGAGGTTTTGGAGGTAGATAAGGTCCAACGTAGGGCGGCAAGAAGGGTTACGGGGAAGGTTAGGCGTTGGCGGTGGGAGGAGGATGATAAGGGGAATGTAGAGAGGGTATATGACAGTGTCACTGCAATGTTAGGAGAGTTGGGGTGGGAGTCATTGGAGGGAAGAAGAAGGGAGGTTAGGTTGTGCAATATGTACAGGGCGGCTAGGGGAAGTAGGGGGTGGGGGGACATCCGCAATAGGCTGCAGGAGGGCTTTACAGGGGTAGAGGGGATCATTCATGGAAGTTCCAGCATCAAGTAGTAAGAACGAATCTGGGTCGGTATGGTCTCATGGAAAGGACTGTTAGGGAGTGGAATGACTTGTCTGGGGATGCTGTAGATAGTGGGTCTTTGAGGGAATTTAGATCGTTTTTAGGAGGGGGGGGGGCAGAAATTAGGGTTGGGGGGAGTGAGTGGTTGCCACCGGGCAGAAGGGCCCATTAGTAAGTAACCTTGAGAAGTGTTATGTAACAATCTGGTACCAGTTACTTTGTATCTGATCTGTTTGAAAAATTGGCCTTAGCTCTTTTTTTTTGTATATACCAGTAGTATAAGATTTCCAATTCTTGTTCCCATTATTGTTAACAAGTTTTTTTAGAGTTCCAGTAAAATGGACTAATAATGGCATATTTTCGTCCGCATACTAATGAGTAATGCGGTCGTGCAGAGCTTAGGGGTTTTTAATTGAAGAAATTAAAATAAAGTGTATTAAATAATAGTTAGTGATGTGAGTCGGTAAATTTACCTGTCATTACAAATTCACTGCTTGTCAATTGAAATTGCCTAGAAATAATTGATGACAGAAATTGGTTGCTCAGAAATTGTATATGTAATACATAGGGTGTCCATATTCCTGAAAATAAAATCCGGGACAATACAAATACAAGACACCATAACGGTGGGGGGGTTGGGGGAGACTTTTGATTGCTTTGAAACAAGATAATATGGAGGATAATAAAATGGGAAATAACAGTTGTTTTCAATTTTCGGCCGAATATATTCTTAGAATGAACATTAACATTTTGGTTTTGGCATAATTAGGCTTATGCACAATATCACTGACAAGTGACAAGACAGAACCAAACAATAGCTCAATCAGAGCCAGCCAGCCACCGACTGACAGTCCAACCCCTCGTGCATCACACTGTAGAGTAGGTCGGGCGGGCCACGATCGCTTGTTCCCGTCTCACACTAGTACTGAAAATTAAACTTTTTTACCGAAAAGAGGAGATTTTAATTCTTGTGGCAAATCTGGGACAAAAAGATGTCCTGAAAACATTTTTCGGGACAAGAGGTAGAATTTTGGGACAATTCCGGTTTTCCGGAACGGATGGTTACCCTAGTAATACATACCGTATTGGACCAAATATAGCACTATCTTCAATATAACACGACCCCCAATTTTTTGGAATCATTTCCCCCCCCCCCCCCCCAAAAAAAAAGTTATCAAGTGGTGGAATCAAGTACACTACATGGGGTATGTGATTGCGTTACTCAAGGCATGGCGTCCTATAGCCTCTCCATCACCCAGGACCGTCTATGCGTGATGAAGAATCACACCCTCCACAAGGTGATACTGGTTACGCAGAACATAGCGTGTCTAGAGGAGTAAACCTCGAACATAAATCCCATATGGTTATCAGTGTCTGTTGCCCAGAGGGTCGGCTGAAAACAACCTGGAACAGCTGCGGTAGGGCAGTACCTTAGTGATACACAGAGGGATGGTCTACTGGTAGCGTGTCATCTTTGCAGTAGGGAGATGACATAGGGATGGAGGCGGATGAATCAGAGAATGATCAACGGCTGCACCCATAGCCTCAGTCAGGAAGGTTACTACATCCCGGTGATAAAGTGGGGTGGAGGCTGACCAGTATCACTAAGAAACCTGCCTACGCAGCTGTGACAAGCCTAGCAAGTCGGCAGCAAAGTACAAAACAAACGCTTGAGTGATAGGAAGGGATACGAAGATGTAATGGGCTCACATGGTTATGGAAGGCAGAACAGAGAAGGAAAGAAACTCCTGGAAATATGTCGGAGACATGGTTTGAAGGTAGGGAATAGCTGGTATGAGAAAAGAGAAAGTTAGAAGATCACAAGATATAGCTGGAATGGTGAACAAAAACAGTCTTAGATTAGGTGTATATACTAGTGGATGGGGAGCTAAAACCGGATCTAAGGGAAGTGAAAGTTATACCGGGGGTGTCCGTGGATAGCGACCACAGGTTAGTAGTTGCCGAATTTAAAGAACTAAAGGAAGTAAAGAAGAGCACAATCCAAGAAAAGAAGAAACGGGTGTGGAAACTAAAGGATAAGGATGTAGCTAGAGAATATAAAGTGTTGGTCACTAGAGAAATTCCCAAAAGTGAAATAGGAGGGGTTGAAGAAGAGTAGAGTGCCTTTACAAAGGGTCTTGTTCAAGCAGCTTAACTGGTATGTGGTAGGATAAATAGAAAGAGAAGGTATAAAGAAACACCATGGTGAAATACCTAATATGACAAAAGAAGCTACTGCAAAGAAGAATAACGCATTCAGAAATTGGTATAGAGCTACAGGCCCTGTAAACTCTTAGGACCATAACACGAGGGAACTCGAGCCTCAGTATATTCTAAACTACGTACCGATTTCTACAATTCTTTTTCTTATTTTTTCGTTTCTAACAATGTACATGAATAATTACTAACATAAATTCCAAGACTTTACTGGGCCTTTAAGTCGCAGGAGTCTAGGGATGAGTACAACAAATGTAACAGAGATGCACGGGCAGTGGTTAAAGAAGAACGTCGAAAATGGTTTCTTGGCTCGACAGAAGAAATGAGAGAGGATGTGCATGGTAACAAGAAGATGCTGTATGGCATAATGAGAGAAAGGAGAAAAGAAAAGGTTAATAGTCACAACTTGGTTAAAGAAAATGGTGAAGTTGTGACAGATGATAAAATGAAGAGAAAAATGTGGAAGACGTACGTTGTAACCCTTCAAACCCTGTTATTAACCAACAGCAGATAAGAGCACCTGAGGTAGTGCATAGAGAAGAGTCTGGAGATGAGGATGAAGAAGAAGATGGTAGCATCACATGGAGAGAAGTGGAACTGGCAATGAAGAAAATGAAAAATGGTAAAGCTGCAGGAGTAGATGAGCTGGCCGTGGAAATGATAAAAGCGACAGGGCCTGTGGGGATGCAATGGCTATACAGAGTCTTATCTGTTGTATGGAAGAATAAGGAAGTTCCTTTAGACTGGAAAAAGGGTCTCATTGTACCTCTATTCAAAAAGGGAGACAAGCGAAACTGTGCCAACTATAGAGGGATAACACTGACATGCCACTGTTCCACGATCTATGAAAAAATAGTAGATACTAGAATTAGAAACTCGATAGAAGGAGATTTAAGAGAAGAACAACATGGATTTAGAAGAGGAAGATCGACGGTGGACCTGATTTTCTCACTTGGACAGCTAATGGCAATGTGCTATGAACGAGAAAAGGACCTGTGTATGGCTTTTCTAGATATTGAAAAGGCATACAATAGCCTCAAGAGAGAGAAGGTTTGGGATGCAATGCAAAATATAGGAGAACCAAAGGAATAATAACAAGAGTGAAAGAGATGTACTCAATATCTAAAAGTGCTGTAAACTATCAGGACAAGAGGTGGAATTACAGAGTGGTGTGACATTAGGAGTGGGTTAAAACAAGGAAGTGTACTGTCACCACTATTGTTCATTACTGTCATGAACGAAATCACTAGGAAAGTTGTAGAGAGAATCTGAGAAGAATGTATGAAAATAATGTTACATGCATTTGTTATTTGGGATCTTTTGGTGTGGGGAGAGGATGAAGAGGAGGTGCAATCTCAAGTTGATGTGTGGAGTGTGGTGGCGGAAGATTGATTGATTGATTGATTGATTGATTGAATATTGCCTTTAACGTCTCATATCAATGCACTTTGGCTATTCGAGACGAATATGGCCTGGTGTTTGGAAGTGGCAAGAGTGAAACAATGCTGATTTCACGAGATAAAGCGAAGAATTTCAGAATTCTACTAGACAGATTTTAAAGCCAGTGGAGAATTTTAAGTATGTGGATAGAAGGATTCAACCAGAGATAGAAAGAAGGACGCAGCAAGCTGTTGGGTTATTCCAATCTATCAGAGATCTCATATGGAACAGAGAAGTACCAAAGAAGTGCAAGGTTGCCATCTACCTGACCTACTTTGTTCCAATACTGACATATGCAGCAGAGACGTGGAATATGGCAACATTGGATCAGAGTCTTGTGCAGGCTGTAGATATGAAGTTTTTGAAAAGCATTGTAGGTAAGACTAGATGGGACCGAATACGGAATGGGGATATCCGAGATCAAGTAGGCGTGAGGAATTTAATGGAGCGAATTGGAGAGAAGATTAAAGTGGTTCGGACATGCCAACAGGATGGAAAGAGCGAGATTACTGAGAAGAATGATGGAATTGGAAATTCCAGGTAGGAGACCAAGGGGCAGGCCAAGACAACAATGGCAGAATAGTGTGAGAAAAGATGTAGAACAGTGAGGAGGAGACTGGAATGTGGTGGAAGGAGAGGAGTGGTGGCAGGACAGAAGAAGATGGAGAGGCCTGCCTTCAATGCCAACCCAACGCAGAGTTGGACGTGGTAACTGATAAGATAATGATGATTTCAAGAAAAAAGAAAAAATCAAAGAAAATTAAAATGTACAAGAAACATTTTTTATTTACAATACAATGAATGAATAGCCTAAAGTTTCACTCTAACAACAAAACATTTTGAACAATGTTAGGGCCAAGTCTTATGATTTTTAACTGTGTAGGGCCAAGCACAAGCTCACATATGCCAAGCACAGTTCACCTGTTTACCAGATTCACCAGATTTAGGAATGACATCGATTCCAAAAAAATTGGAATCGATCATTGTGACCTAAGAATTGATTTCCAATAAATAACTTTTAATTGACGCGCAGTTATTTTGGTGGTCATTTACCGCGGAACCCCTGATAGGGTACGTGCCGATATTCCTGCGGTCTTTTAAGGCGGAGCCCGTGATGACGTTGCCAGCCTCACGTCACGGGTTCGGCTGGCGTCTAGTGGGTGGGCGGGGCGATGCGCGGGAGTTGTATTGCGGGTGGCCTATGTTCCGGCGCTATTTCAAATGCAAGAGCGCGGAAATAACGCCAGTGCTGTTTTTGAAATTGTATTTTCAGGAAAAAACATCGCCCTATATTCGGTCCGATACTACATATTATACGAATGTCGATGCCCGCCTAAAGTTGCAACAAGCTCATGGATGTTGTCTGCAGAGGTAGATAATAGATATTGTATAATACATACATAATTGGTCATCTGTGAACTACTGATAGGCCTAAATTTTCCCATTTACATATAAGATAGTATAATTATTCAACTCGATTTTAATTATCACTTTTGTTCAAAGGGGGGGGGGGGTCAATTTTCTTATATAGTACTAGTATCATAAACTTGTAGTATTTTGGCAAGTAGAGGACTACTCATGTATTATGAATACGATTCATAAAAAGTTGAGATATTCTACGTTAAATCAAATATCAATACATAGGCCCTAGCGAACGGTACACCAAGCAACATAGATCCTAAGTCCAACACATCCGATCCCACTAGCTAAGACCCAACACCTTAAAAAAAGCATATGCATACACAGCCAAAAAAACTATGCTAAATTCAATAATCTGTTAGGGTATGAAACCTGGGAGTCTACATACACAAAAACAGGAGTGGATCAACAGGCAGAAGAATTCATTAAAACATTTTGCAAGCACTATCATGAGGCTTTCCCATTAAGAGGGAATGGGACATTTGCCTGTTAGCAAATAGCTATTCGCTCGGCCAAGATGCATCCGACGTATATAAAACTTTGCAAAGTTTTCAATTAAACATACATAGACAGCCCTGTGGTCATAGATTTTCAAAATTTGGACATAATCACCCAGAAAAAAACCAACGAATATGGTCAATTTTGGAGTTTTTAACAAAATCAAAATTTGTGAAAATTTATTTATTTTTTATAAATTATTTTAAAACAAAATTTGGAAATGCGTTACTGTAGAGCCCTATAATTCCACATTTGTGATATATGTTCAAAATTTCAAACACCTGTGGTGTCAGTTGGCCGAGCGAACAGCAATTTGCCTAAAACGCATGTCCTATACTCTCTTAAAGCAAAGCAAAGCCACTAGGAAGGGGAGCGGTTCTAGGTGGATTACCCAAGGTATAATAACATCAAGCCACACTCTTGATAAACTCTACAAACAAAAAACCTTCTTTCCTACAGAGGTAAATATAACAAAATACAAGGTATATAAAAAAATATTTCAAAAAGTAAAACGTAAAGCAAAACAAATGTACCTAGATGAAAAAAATCTAATGTCTGACAATAAGGTAAAAACAACCTGGGAAATAATACGAGAAGAATCGGGTAAAGGAACACGTACACATAAAAATATACAAAATATAGAACAAGATGGGTGCACAATAAAAGACCCAGCACAAGTTGTAAAAATATTGAATCAAACCTTTATCAATGTGGCAAAAATAATTAGACCTAGGCCTACAACAAATAATAACAATATTAATAATAATAACAACCAAACATTAAATGCACTTGAAAAATTAAAAATATTTCAAAAAATGCAGTTCATTCAATGTTCATCGAGCCAACAACAACAAAAGAAGTAAGTTTAATCATACAAAACATGAAAAATACAACTTCAAAGACATTTATTCACTTAGTGCAAAAATAGTTAAATACTCAGCAAAACATATTGTTGAGCCATTGACTGTAATTTGCAACAACTCGCTGAGCTCAGGTGTTTTTCCAAGCTGGTTCAAAAATACAAAAACTATACCAGTTCACAAAAAAGGCAACCACAACAAAATAGAAAACTATAGGCCAATATCTTTGATCCCAATATTTTCTAAAATATTGGAAAAAGTAATGTGTAATATTGACTTGAAAAATACCTGCAGGATAATGAAATAATTACAAATTGTCAAAATGGATTCTTAAAAGGTAAATCCACTCTCACAGCTGCTTTTTCACTAACTGATAAAATACTCGAAGCACTAGATAAAAAACATAAAGTACTTGGATTGTTTTTCGACCTCTCGAAAGCCTTCGACACCGTCAACCATGAAACTCTTCTGCAAAAATTGCAATACTATGGCATAAGGGGTATAGCTTTTGACTGGTTTAAATCATACCTAGGAGATAGAAAGCAAATCGTAAATATTGTGCATATTGACAAGAAACTAAACAGGGAACAAACGTATAGCTCTGATTGGGAGACAATAGTGACGGGTGTCCCATATCTATCCTCGACCCTGTTGCATTTCTACTCTATTCAAATGACCTGCCAGCTAACTCGACTACTGGACTAGTAATACAATTTGCTGATGACACAAGCAAAATACAAAGTGCATCAGAGTGGGATGAGCTATGCAGACAAGCAAGTATTACAATAAAAGAAAATAATGAATGGTGTGAAGCAAATGAACTGGCTTTCAATGAAGACAAAACAAAATTGGTCTTCTTCCACACAGACAATACACATGATACAAACACAGATTTACTTTCCTTAAACATACGAGATTACAGTCTAATTAGAATCCATCCAACAATTGACATTGAATTCTTGGGCTTTCATCTGGATAGTAAACTAAAATGGAAAACACACATCAGGAATCTTACTCCAAAACTTAACTCGGCATGCTTCCTTCTGAGGAAAATGAGTACTTTGGTAAATAAAAAAAACTAAAAATACTGTATTTTGTTTACTTTCACTCATTGATGACATATGGAATCACACTGTGGGGGAACTCAACAGATAACAAACATGTTTTCCTCCTGCAAAAAAAAAACTATCAGAATCATATCATGGTCAGGATTTAGAGCTAGCTGTAGACCACAATATAAGAAGCTTGGAATACTACCCATGCCTTGTGTGTATATATATGAAGTTCTTACGTTTGTGCATAAAAATAAAAATCTTTTTCAATGCAACTCCGACATTCATCACCTAAACTCGAGAAATAAAAATAAACTTAGAATACCCCAGTGTAACCTCACAATTCGACAAAAAGGACTCAAATTTAGTGGAATAATTGAACTCTATAACAAGCTGGAACAAAACATTCAGGAGATACAAGATATAACGAGGTTCAAATTAAAACCTAAGAGTATGCTACTTCAGGAGTGCTACTATTCAATACAGGAGTTTAAGGCTATTCGACCGCGTTTTTCTATTTTCCAAAATATGCTACCAAGTCAAAATATAGTGAATGGCTTTGAAACCTGGCTATTTTAGAAAATCAAAAATATTTTTTTCAAATTTTTCTGATCCGGTACACGGCCAATATAGCCACCTCAAAATAATTTCCAACTTCAATTCGCCAAGGCACACCATTCAACGTAGGGTGTTGTGTTTTTGTGACATTAATTTTCAACTGTTTTTCTATAGACTGACTGAGAGAAAAAAGATTTTTTTAACAATTGTCTTTCCTGCGAATTTTTCGTTTGGCGGTATTTTTTACCGATTTGTACCGCCAAACAAAAAAATTTGCAGGAAAGACAATTGTTAAAAAAAATCTTTTTTCTCTCAGTCAGTCTATTGAAAACCAGTTGAAAATTAATGTCACAAAAACACAACACCCTACGTTGAATGATGTGCCTTGGCAAATTGAAGTTTGAAATTATTTTGAGATGGCTATATTGGCCGTGTACCGGATCAGAAAAATTTGAAAACAATATTTTTGATTTTCTAAAATAGCCAGGTTTCAAAGCCATTCATTATGTTTTGACTTGGTAGCATATTTTGGAAAATAGAAAAACGCGGTCGAATAGCCTTAAAAATAGGTACGATGCATAAGGAAATAAGGTATATATTGTATAGTTTAGATTCTATTAATGTATTAATTGTCTATATATATATATATATATATATATGTGTGTGTGTGTGTGTGTGTGTGTGTGTGTGTGTGTTTTAAAGAGCATATTCTAGAATTTTAAAATAAGATGTAAATATTTTTATTTAATTTTAATCACTAACCTGTGATTAAAACCTGTGATGACAACTCAAGTATTTTATGTATATTTTATACTTGTGAATTTCAAAGAGGCTAATAAAAATCTATCTATCTAGTCCTCATGTTGTCTAAATGCAAAATATCTGCCGATGCTACTTGACAATGGTATGTGCACCTAGTATAATAAGTAGGCAACGTATGACTAATACTAATATTGTTTTCCGGTGTTCACAGTTCTGTTCAAAACAAATCAAGAAACTCGAAACAGCGGAAGTTGATTGGGATGACAATGAGAAATCTACTTATGTTGACCTTCAAACGTTCCGGGCTCGTGCCGTGAAGATCTACAAGAAGCTGGTGCAGTACACAGGGGAGCGTGACCAGTCAAGCTATCGCATCCACTTGGATAACCTGGACAGTAAATCGAGATTTCCAGAAGTGGATCGTTGCATGAGAAAGTTTGTCAACAGCTCCGGACAGTTCCCAGATTTCCAAGATATTCTAAAAATCTTAACAGAAATTAATGCAAAAGATCAGCTAAATTTAAATACATTTGAGTTGCTAAGTAAAGGTATGTACCACTGTATTTCCTTGATTATAGGCCGACATTGAGTAACGGCTGGGGTTGCCGTTTGATAATCGATATATCGATTGATGAGATTATTTCCCGAAACAATCGATAATCAATTCAGTCTTCCCGAATTGATTATCGATTCAAAATTTCGTAATTAACTGCTCGCTCTACAGAACTTTATAAAATATTTCCAGTCAAGACATGAATCGCTTTATTCCATAAAAATTTGCTGCGAGATCTACAAAACGCGTAAGGTGCGAAGTCCGAAGCGCAACACATCGCCCCTGCCCTGCTGCAGTGTAGGCAACTTGCACGGTGTACGTGTGTTTCTGGGTGGCTTCACTCGCCGCGCCTGCAGGCGCCAATTGCTCAACCTCGTCTCGGTACAACCGATATTGTAGTATGCCTTTCAAGGTCAACACAAGCATCTATCAAGATGTATTCCTCCCCACCCCGCGCCAACTCGGTATCGCTTTACTTCATTTCGTAGTGATACGATAATATTATCTTATCAGTTCTCTCAGACCAATATTGCGTCGTCTTCCAAAGTCATGTGGAATATTATTCATCTCTTCGCGTAATAAATATCGGAGCATTGAATAGTTACTGATAATATAGGTAATAATAACTAACATATAAAATGTCAAGCTATGCAAACTATGATTTTAAAATACATAAAAAGGGCTTAAATGGAATATTCTCCGGTATTCTTTCTTCACGATCGTTTATCGGAAATATTAGTGATATAGACGCAACGAAACCAATAAAGGATGGTTATTTTCGATGCCATGTATTCACGCTCCCTGGTTCCCGCATCCAAGTCTCTTGTTATAGTTTTGAAAGCTTTTACACCCAGTTGACAACATACGAAGATTCGGAATTGAATACAATTAGCACGCAGACTAGTGCCTAGGCCTACCTTGTACCATCACAATACACACGTAGTAGGCCTAGGCCTAGGTTGTTTTAGGCCTAGCATCTACATAGGTTATCTTTGACGCTCGGGCCTAGGCTTAGCCTACACGTAGGCTATGCTAGGTCTAGACAAAGTCCTAGGCCTAGCCCACAAGTAGGGACTTGTTCTAATTATCAATAAAATAAGAGAAGTGCTTGCAGGCAAAAATCAAGTTATAATGTCTTTTAAAACAGTCTATTTTTAATTGATCAATTTTCATCACTTTTTCATTTTTTCTTTTTTTTCATTTTCTGTTCTCAAAAACACTACTTGCACTATATTTGTTGCCGCACTATATTCAGTACAATACAGTACTTATTGCTTAAGCAATGTGGGTTGGTAGTAATTAATTAATTATACTGGGCATTCATAGACCATGATGCCGCCATCTTATTTTTTCTTTGAACATTGTGTCTAGCGGAGTTTCTGTTTCCAGCGGCGGACATGTTCCAGCTGATAGGCAAAGAGCTGCAACGCAAACGCAAGCTCAACGACTGGGATTTGCTCTGGGTGTATCCGCGAGGTAAGGCGGCGGACCCTGCCGACGACGATCCCCACCTAACTGGTCAACTCCAAGACAATAGGAAGTTGTTCATGATCAAAGTCGACCAGGTAAACTTCTTCTCTCTAACTATACCACACAACCACAAAAAATATTTTTATATCAATCCAGTCATTCATGTACTACGCTGCACATGTTAAAAAGGCTTAAAGTTACGCTATATTTTTAAAGGCTATAGCTAGAGGTAGTGAAAAAAGGTGATAACAAAATTCATGAATTTTTTTAAATGTTCATTTTATTGTCTGAAATGTGATATTGTCGACAAATTACATCATTTAGGCCTAGAGATGGAAAAAACACATTTTGAAAACGCGAATTTTGCCAAATCTCGCGTATAGCGCGAAACAACGAACATAATGGCATAACACTGGTCAAAACGCGAATTACCTCGCAAAATTTAACCTTTCAGTGTGCAAAATGTAGGGGGTGGTGGAGATGCCGGTCCAGAATTTACACGAATTTTGGTGGAGGTGCCGGTCCAAACCGAACATTATGCGTGTGGCAGGCAGTACAGTAAACACTAAACAGACGACAACGCAACAGCGTTTCGTGATGTCACGGGCGTCACGGAAATAGACTAGCAAAATAACAGCGCTTGTTACAGACTCCGCGGAAATAATTCACCAAAATAATGTTGCATACAAATCTTTATTTTTGGTTGGGAATCGATTCTTAATGAATTCTTGGGTCACAACTCACAATGATCGATTCTAACTCTTTGGAATCAATGTCATCCCTAACTTGGAAGCATTTAGGCAAACATCAATATTCCGCCCCTAGTGGCCAGACAAAATGAAGCAACCGGGATCCTATGAGAAATAAGTAAGACTGGATCAGAACTACTGGGATAAAGAACTATGTGAAAAACTGAAAACCCATGTAACATTTATAATGAAGGCATGACAAATCAATGAGCATTTAATTCATTGGGAATAAGACAATTAGCAATTGTCTAATTGACAAGACCTCCTACCACCAAATATAAGTGTTGCATTGTTAGAAATGTCACATGCATTGACGATACCAGACATAAATGGTAAGAAAAACAACCACTCATTAGATCAACTAAATAAATTGACATTGGCATACTTTTGTGAGAAATACCCCGAAATCGAATGGCTTCATCTGTATACAGATGGATCAGCATCCCCAGGGGAAGGAAATGCAGGTACATGGATATACAGCCGAGAATTTGAGCCTTCCTACCTAGCTGGTGCCAATGGAAGTGCCAATTCCAAATTGTGATGGAGAAATCTGAGCAATAGTTAAAGCACTATTATAACTAACAAAATCTGAAAAACAGAAAATTGTGATTGTGATTGTGGGAGAAGCAGAACCTGAAATTAGACAATGTAAACTACAGATTCTACACCTCATGAACGATGGGAACAAAATTATGCTACAATATTGGATACCGGCCCACTCTGGCATAATATATATGTAATGAGATGGCCGACTACCTAGCCAAACAAGGTAGCAAGAAACTGTCATTCAAGTCTCTAAAATCTCACCTGCATGCATCGACATGCAAAGTGGTCCGTAAGGAATGAATGCAAGAGAAGGGGCAGAGTAAACTGTGGAAAGAGTACTCTGAAATGAGTCCGATTGGTAAACGTAAGTGTTACAGTAGAAAAAAAGAAACGGCTCAATTCAGGCTTCAAACAATGATTGCTTGGAAAGCACATCCATAGATTTGGAAATTTTTTAATCCAGTGCTTGTCTCCAAATGGCATGGATCGGAGTCATTAGAAAACACATGATGAGATGACATGAATACGTGGAACTTTGATTTTACGAATTTAACTAGAGGCAAAAAAAATACATAAAGTCAAGGAATTCATAAATTCAAAAAACCTTCCAAATTGCCGCCTACTGTACCAACAAAGTGACAATATCAACTTAAGTACTTCAAACTACTCCTAGGTAGCGCCTATGCTGGATTATGAGCATGGAAGGCTGCAGGAAGTGAGTTTGTTTGCTTATAGGTGGCATCGGATGGTAAGACATCGTTAACTCGGCGCTCGCTTTGTGTTGTGCAATCGCAATCAAGAGTAACATCAAGCACCGATTACAAAATTCTTTATGTGGCACATCTGCGTAGTGTAACCGATATCGGATCGTAGGCAGCTCAAGATCAATTGCCTCGTCGCTATCTCAGTGTCCCCCCCCCCTCCCACCCACCCCCATGCCGAACTTACGTAATCAGTTCATTCATTAGTGTAGACGCCAAATGCGAGTATGTCTATGAGCGCGACCTAGAAATCTAGTTGAAAGTTCTAGAACTTCCCTAGGTAATGGAGCCTTAGCTCGAGAGAAGTGGACTGTAGGTTTTTAGTGAGAATATATGGAAATATAGGTAAGATATAACACAAGGGATAGTGCCGTGAGCAGAGCTATTATCACATACCTGGTTGGACGTGCTGTTGGCGGACGTACTGACGACGTGGTGACGGGATCGAGTACAAGCAGGCGACGTGGTGCAGCAGAGGGCGCGTAGAACGGCACTAAATGTTAGAACTTATACTAAAACGTGTAAGAGAGTAATGTTATTATAATATAATATAAATAAACATACGTGAGTTTGTCCAGAGAGAGGCGAGACGTTTTGAGAGAGTACACACGCACGTAGGGAACGTGGCGAGACGAGAGAGGTGCAGTCAGTGCACTTGCGTACGTGACGGGTAGACAGTTGATTGTACTTAGACACTGCACTGTACGTGGCGCCGGTCACGGCAGTCGCTAACCGGCTCAAAGTACTGTGGTCAGCGTTTTGTGATAATAGATGCGTAATGACACCTGTTGAGGGATAGGTGAATTGTATGAAAGGAAAGTAATTCAAGCGGGAGGAATTCCAAGTGGAATGTGTGTAAACAATTAGTGCTCGTGCCCGCCCGCTACGTATTTTATCTCCGAATGCTGTCAGTGTCACGTAATAAATATTCGACTCTTAAATAATGCCGCTGAATCTTTAAATCATACTGAAATCGAACTTGACAGCGACAAGACTTCCTCAAAGAACGACCTTCACCTTTACAAAGACTACCAAAGACAAGTGTAGTGTAGCCAGCATTGTTTACGCGACATCATGGCGGCCGGCCTCGCGCGGGAAAGGGGAGGGGTAATTAATTAAATATGCTGTGTATTATCTGTTCCGTGAAATAAATCGCACGAGCGGAAAAATCCATTTTGAGCAGCTGGAAATTCTGTCAAATCTTCTAGACGTAAAAATAAACTACAAACAACATTTTAATAAATTATCTCAATTCAATGTGCATACGCCAAGTCTATTACGTAGTAAATAAAATGCAGTAAAACCCCTATGGATTGTTCCCGCATCGTCCGTTTTCCCGCCATGGTCGCTATATTTGAAAAGTTTTTGCAAAAGTCCCATTTACTAGGGATGTGCGAACGTTCCAAATTCGAACTCGAAACTAATTTGTAGTGGTGTGTGGTCACTTTTTTTTTTAAAGTCAAAAAATGGTTCCCAGTTTATAGGTACAAATTTAAAAACCAAAAAATGGATGGTGGAGGTGCCGGTCCAGAAGTTTCATACTTTCTTGGTGGAGGTGCCGGTCCAGACTTATCACTATTTTACCTATTATGACGGTTTGATATACCTTGATAAGTTGGGTTCGAGTTTGAGTTCGACACAGTTCGAAATTTTTGTAAAGTTCGAAGTTCGGTTTTTTTAAGTGGGAAAGTTCGAGTTCGAAGTCAAAATAGTGGGTTTGCACATCCCTACCATTTACCCAATGTACAAAATTTCCGCATCCACTGTTCTATTTCCTGCCAGCGAGCGTGATCTTATGTGAAGCTGTGTGTCAGGTTCACTTCCCCACCCCGCCCGCCGCCAGCTGCCTACGAGACCGGTTACCCCTCCTCTCCCACTCGCGCTGCCAGAGGATGGCACGGCCCGGCCGGCCAGCTCAGACACTACACATTCTCAATTATGTTGCACTCTCCAGCAGTGCTGTGTTTTTCTTACGCGATAATAATTGCAAGATCATTGTTTTTAATCAATGATGCTGTCAATACAACACTTGTTAAACTGAGGCTGGCTATTCTTAACTGCAGTCGATTTTATCACATACAATAAAGTGATCACATGGCATCCGCATAGTGCTTAAATTCATATGCTCATTCAGGCTCGTCGGGAAAAGAGGCCTGTCAGTAGTAGGGATGACGAAACCCGACTTTTTTACGACCCGGGTACCCGTCCACATTACCCGCGGGTTACCCGGGTAGTAACACAAAAAAATCGTGTAGGGTGTCTAATGAACTGTGAAGAAGCGCTCATCAATTATCGTAAATATCTCGGACGGTTTAAAGCTGTTCTATAAACAATGACGTGCCGATGAAGTAGTATTTCATAATCACGAAAGAGGAACAGCAGCGGGCCATTAAGATAACACTCACTGTTTCGTTGCATCTGCTTTATATCCTGACAGTCAAGTCAAGGTCACGACTCACGATGCGTTGGCGCGGGGCGTGGGTGGGGGGGGGACTGGAGCCCGAATTAGAGTAAACAAGATAAGGAAAGGTTTATCACCATGGGTGATAGCTTTTAAGTTTCGACTTCTAGCAGATTGAAAACATAAGTGATGTTGTGGTAATTGTTTACGCAGTATAATCTTTGGAAGATCGCATGAGTGGTTAGGCAGGAGGGGAGGGGGGGGGGGGAATACTCAGCACACTGCCACAAGTCGGCGGCATGAACAAAGGACATTATAATTCAAAACAAAAACGCGGCCAAGCACAAAAGATGTGAGAAAGCGCATGTTTACATTAGCCTTCCGCCTACAATGTGACACCTCAATTCAGGAACCAGGTTTTACGGTAAACGGGTAGTGGAAACACGTACCCGGGTACCTGTCGTCTTCCCTAGTCAGTAGTGGAGTGGGTAGGCCAGGTCAAGTATCGGGTTGCATTTGTCGGCAGTGCTGAAATACTACGATTGTGTGGCCGGGGGGGGGGGGGGGGGGGCGAACGGAGAGCCACTCGTCCTTCTCACATTACCAGACTGCTGCTAATGAGGGGGGAGGAAAGGGACTGCATTATTACCTACGCGGTCGGCGGCATGTGTTGAGCTGTCAAAGCGGGCGGCACTCGGACCAGTAAATAAAAACATCCCTCGTTCCCCACAGCGTTCGGCAGCATAGATACGTAAATTCGAGGCCATATATTATGACTCAGGACTTAAAATACGATACGTAAAGTCATGTAATACGTAGGTACAAGGTACGTTTGTTCAAGGAAAATTTAACATTGTCCTTATGTGAAAATATTTGGGACCAACAAAATACTTTACACAATCAAGGAATTCGGTGGTTCAAGGTACGTAAATTTAAAGTTCCACTGTAATGCCAATTGTGGGCCTATGAAAAGAAGTCATACTGGTACTACAGTACCAGAATGTACTTTAGGGCCTATTTTAATTAAAATTGCCTAGTGCATAAATTCATTTGCTGCTACAGAGTGAGAGTGTTTTTAAGTAAAGTCAACAACAATAACAATAATGAGTTAAATTCCATTAGCTTTTCATCGATTGTTGGAAGATTAGCGAAATTATCCCAAGGCAAGGCTAGAGAATCTAACAAAAATTGTTCTTGTCAATATATTTTGTCTTATAAGGAATTTTGGTGTCTGATTCGGTACCCATATTGAATACTGCAAATAAATTAAGTCGTAAGCAGAGATCCCTGAGACTGAGAGCTGCCCATGATTGAGAACTCTATCCCGATTTAACGTCAACATAATGTCAATCCAAGTGTGAGAAGTGGAAGTGTAATGGGTTGGGGCAAGGGGCAGGATTGTTAAATTACAAGAGTTGAAAATAGTTTTAAGTTGTCGTGTGTCTGTATGATTCTCTAAAAGAAAGTTAGTATTAAAATCACCCATGATAATGATGTGCTCATAATGAGGAATATGTTTTAATAAGGAGGTTTAAGTCTGTGAGGAAACCAATTTTTGGAGGTCGATAAACTACTGCTAAAAGTATTGATTGATTCTTAATTTTAATCTCAAAGATAATATATTCCGGCCGAGAACAGTATGAACTTGGGCAGTGGCGGAACTTCGTTTCATGGATATAGGGACTAAGTACGGGGGGTTGGCCCCCCAACAATAGCGCCGCAGGTGAAAATTTTGAAAATCAGGTTTTTAGAGTGCATTTGGTGCATTTTAGAAAAAAGTTGCGGGCTGAATGCAATACCAAAATAATGTAGTTTTTGTGTGTTGTTAAGTTGTGGACGCTAAAAATTCCTAAATATCCGTAGATTTCCCCTTCAAACTGCTAGATTCACAAAACGGTCTTTTTAGCAACAAAAACAAATACAATATTTTCCAGACAGGGTGAAATACTGTGTTTTTTTTACAAAGTTTTTTTTAACGGGGCCCCCTAATCGCCTGGGCCCTGCCGTCGCCTAGTTCCGCCACTGCACTTGCAGATTGGCACAAAATTTTGCTTTTTATATCATTACGTATATATGCACATACACCGCCTCCCCGCTTCTTAGTGCGATCATTTCTAATGATCCTGTAGCCATCAAGCTGTACCAGGTTGGAATGTAGGCCTAACAATGGTTTTAAGATTATTCTAAAGCCCGTGTTGGCACTTGATTAGCGCTAGTGTTCCTGGCCAGTATAGCAGTACGCAGTCTTATCGATAATACGCTGCTAGTAGTTCACGGTTTTCCCCGACGGTTGCGCTGCCAAAACTCGCCTGGCTAGAGATGCTACATCCGGCCGCGGTATATTTGAAGTTGAATCTCGCCACCAGTAAGCCGATCGCGTGGAGAAGACCTTGGATGAAGGGTGTGAGTCATGGTGTGATTACAGCGGTATGCAGTTGCACTGTGCAGGCCGCTCTAAAAATAGATTAGAGATCACTAGCTAGACCCAAACAACGGACAGAAAGTTCGTTGATACTACTACCAACCATTTCTCAGTTATTTAGATGTAATTTTATAAATGTGACATGCGAATTTGTAACGACAGTGTTCACTGATTGCATTTTGATTCATGTAATTTCCAAACCGCAGACGGTTGCATTTACATTTGTCAATATATAAACACTATTCACAGTGTTTATGACTAACGAGGATTGAGGGTGCTTAGTTACTATATTTCTTTAAATTGTCATATAAAATTTTCTCAGCTCTCAATATGACAGCCGTCATAGCATGCTGAAACGCATTATGATACTGGTGCCGACGAAGCCAGGCAGGCAAAGAAACGGCAAGTGCGTAAGAACAGTCACAATTTACGTGCATTATTGCACTCTTGATAAATGCAGCTCAATGCTTGGAAAATAGGATAATCTCAGAACTCCATCATTGTCCTCGAGGAGGCTTTCATAAACAAACATACATTATTAATGGTATAAAATGCCTAATAAAAATAATGATAGGCCTACGCATGATAATTCAGATCGACGTAACATATAAAATAACAGTACACCACTCACGAAATATTCTCGCTTCGCGACAGATAAAACACTGCGTCATTTACCACCCCCCCCCCTTCCCCTTCCCACAATCGCGTGACCGAGTAAGTAGCCCTACTGTGATTGTCGCGTAAACAATGCTCGTCTTTGTATTTGTGAAGGTCGCATTTCTAGAAGCCTTGTCTCTATGAAGCTTGATTGCATCGTTGTTCAAGACAGCGTTCTTCAAGTGTCCGACGTGTGCCAATGAATGGTATTCGATGTTACCCCATGATTGTCCCAAGGGAGTTACAAATTATAATTTTGTCCCCCCCCCCCCCCCCCCGGGCCGTATGTAGTTAGTGAGCCGCCCCTAGGCAATAAAATTTTCTTCTTTTCTTCAACAAAGATTGCTGTTCAGAGCGTGCATTGGAAAAGCAAGCAGATTACTTACGATTACACACACCTTAGTTAAGTGATCGGGATAGAAGACTAAAAAAAAACAATTCGTATTTGAGAGTTTAACCAGCTATTTAAAGATTTCAGTGTCCAATGACAAAGCGTCAGCCAATCCTGTGACCTCTGACAAGCTATAGTCTGTCGGAGGACTGATCGCTGAAGGCAAATTTTTTGCAAATTTTCAACTTTTTAAAGCTCCAAAACACGTTTTAAAATCTAAAATTACATAATACGATAAAATAAAATAAATAATAAAATAAATAAATAAAACTAACAATGTTGAATTTGTTTCGTTCTTGTGCCGCCCCCCAAGAGCTGCCGCCCCTAGGCCCGTGCCGAGTGGGCCTAGTTACAAAGACGCCCCCCCCCCCCCCCCCCCCTAACCCCTTAACAAAATTCCTGCGGTCGCCCTTGTGTGGCGTAAACAATGAAGTCACAATAGGCCCTATGAGTTATTGCCAATTGTCCTTGAACCTGTTGATCTGAAATAAATTAGTTTAGTACCTATAGAAATATATACAATATTGAATGTACAATATGACATACAATAGGATACGGATACCCAATTCAGAATGTTGATCGAACGGTACACATTAGCAAAGCGTTGAAAATATAAATACCGACGTTTGTGGTGGAAGGCCTATCTATACCCACGCGCTAATCCTCGGAATAGTCTTGTGCGTTGTAAGCATTTCTCCCTCGTGACCTTGTAGCGGCGATAGAGACCGACCGGCTGAGCGCATCGTCTCCCCCTTCCACACAACAGCTCCACGAAAAGTTCCCACCGAGGTGTCCGATAGTCAGGCCAGCGGTATATGTAAACACAATCCATAACCACCCGGCGAGCTACTGACCCGGGTTCGATTCCATAACTAAAATGAGTTGCAATTTCAGTGCACTATGAATGATCCAACCATAGTTAGCGCACCGAGTTGCTGGTAACTATTCTAATCACTAATCCGGGCTTCTTAGGTGAATCATATCTATCGTGATCAACTTCCCAAACAGCATTTAAAAACATACACATGTTTGACCTTTGTAAACTGTAAAACAGACTTACCAGAGTATTCTGCAGTTATAAATATTTTTAAATCTCATTACACTTGATTTTATTGTTCAAGCATGCTTTCAAACTAGGGTCACCAGACGTCCCAAAAAATATGGGACAGTCCCGAATAAGACCTAGGTCTCCAGCGTGGCGGACTGATTTTGTCACGAAATTAGTAATATATAGTCCTATTTACCATGACATCAAAATTTCAAACAGACAGAGGTAGCTTACGCCGATTCTAGAGGCCGCCGTTCCGATGCCCGCCAACGGCAATTATGACTGTTATTTCCAGAGTGGGGATAGAGTTCTGCTTACTAGTCATTTGACATTCTTTTTACACTACTGTAACACTCTTTATAAAACTTATTTTTAAATGCGTAGCCCTACACATTAAAATCATATTTTGAACAAGCAAAGAGATCAATTACTCTCTATGTGAGTTTTATTTGTGTGCACGCTCGTACCTTTAGTCTCACAGAGTGTGGTTCAGGCTAAAGCTGACTTGGCTTTCCAACACCACTTGAAAGTAAACGAAATATATCCAAGACTGCTAATTGCTGAGTGAAAAAAGAGTACATGCATATTCAATTCAGTCAAGTGGAAGAGCTGTTTACGTTATCAGTTTTACAGTCTTCGTCGTCTCCTAAAACAGATACTTGATAGCGATAAATAATGATTGTAGCCTGAACTACCAACGTATAGAACGCAATCGTAGTGTGTGGGTACTTTGTTCCGGGTTTGAACTCTGGTACGATATCAGTATTGTTGTTTGCATTTAATAACTGGAATGGATTTTTATCTTCATAAATCGTTCACACATTCCTGTCGAAATATGACACGTTGACAAAGACTGTTAACAGTTGAGTACAAAGATTTGATTTGATTTTGATTTGATTTGATTGTTTGCTTCGTTCTCTTGACCAGCCTTTATTACGAGGGTTGACTTCCCTGACTCGCCTGACTCCCCTAATAATCCCAGAATTTATGTGGTAAATATGCACTTACACTTTTACAATTCGACAGTCACCTTGGTAAAACGAATATGTATGCCTGTGTGCTTCGTCATTACATACAAAATTAGGTTTAAATTTACTAAAATGGGCCACTTCGGGTTAATTTTTTTAGTTTTAAGACCGCAGATAGTTGCAGTAAAACATCGTTTACATCATCAACATCGTTTAATTCGGTTTACAACCGAAAGCAGTTAAAACATGACGAAATAACTGTGGTATGGTGATTTTTTTTCGCCTCCGGTGATGGGGCCTCCGCCGGCTGGGGCTTTGCCCCAGACCCCAGCTGCCGCCAACAAAATCTTCTAATGGATTTGCCCCCCCCCCGCCCCCGAACTTTCAAAACGTTCCTACGCGCCTGGATAAGATAACAAGTAGCAGGCGCGAGCATTTATGAATGAACTGATGGGGAAGTAGGGCAAAACAAAACAGAAATACAAAATTAATATGCCATCGAGTGCTAAAATTAGGAAGAATTTATTATAATTATCACTGCGCTGCGCCCACAACATATTTGCTAGTCTTGCAAGTTGCCTACAACACAAACTAGAAATACGCAACGTTTATGGTGAAAAGCCAGCATTTTCCCTCGACCTCCGACCTGACCTTGAGCGCGCAGCAACATAAACAGTAACATGTGATACTCACACTTGGCCGGCCGGCCAGGCGAACACATTATCGGTTCCCCCCCTCCCCCACCCAACCATTGACATCAGCCACCAGCCATACAGATATCGCATATCTGTAACCAAGCAAGCTATGTGTGCAGAAATAGCAGCGATCGTCTAAAGCGTAGTGATAACAGCAAAAACACCCGGCAAGCTTGAGACCCGGGTTCGATTCCGTACAATAATGAGTAGCCATTTCAGAGCAGGCAATCAAGAGGAATATCAACTACATCAAGTTGTCAATATTATAATCTAGGCTATATCAATGGGTTCAACTTCCCAAAGAGTATTTAAAAACAGATCAATGCTTGACCTTCGCCAAGTTTTAACAACATTCCGTTCACTTCTTGACATCCACCAGTTTGTTTTAGTTTATTAAATTAAAGGGCCCATCAACCGTTGGGTCCCTCATTTGAGCATGCTTTCAAAATCACTTGCTAATGTAATAACCACACGAGATTATTTGAGTTTTTCGAACCAACCAGACGGTACACCAGTTGCAAGATAAAATGGTAGGTCAATGATGAACGACTATTTCTCTTACCGAAAATCAGTTCGTTTCAGTTAATGTGTGTGGATACATGTATCCACTCACAGAAAGTCTCCCTCAATTGTGTAAACAAATATTTGTGTATTTTTATAATTTTCTATCTATTATAATCTAGTTTGTTTATCAAGGTATTATTTGCCAATTGCTAGTCTATAATGGATGAAATACATCTAAGTTTCAAACCGACATACGTAGATCATGCCTAACGCGTGAAGTGAATGGTAAAACTCTTATTCTGGAAGTCGCCGTTTCGATGCTCGCCACCGTCAACTATTAGGACTGAATTTTTCCCATGGTTTTTATTGAGTCCTAACTAGCATAACACTTCATAATTAAAAATAAAAAAGCATTCATACGATACGTGTTATATCTTATTTTCAACAAGCGACTATTTTTTTCTTGCGTTGTTCGTTGCTCTGTGGACTCACAGTGCCTGGTTCATGTCAGACCTGACATGACATTCCAACAACACTACTAAGTAACGAAATATATCCTAGAACTGCCGAGTGAATAAATAAAACATGCATTTTCAATTCAGTCAAGTGGTTACATTTTCGGTGTTTAGGTCTTCGTTGGTTCCTATAACAGATATCTGGTAACCATAAAATTATAATGATTGCAGTCTCAACTCACAACGCAACCGTAAGCAATCGTGGTGTGTGGACTGCGTTCCAGGTTCGAATCTTGGTATCGGAATGGTTGTATTGTGCGGATGTAATGAGTGGGTAGGGTTTTTGTCTTCACATATTTTTTTAATCTGCCTTTATTACGAGGGTTGCCTCGCCTTCCCATATGCCCGTTTGTTATTATTGCCAACGCATTTCTTTTTATTACCAGTGTGGGATCACGGAGCTCTGCGCCGTTAAAAGTAGAATTATTTTTAAGGAAATTCAAATTCTCGCGCCAGAAACTTACCTTGAAAGAATAAATGTCAAAAAGTCTAGGACGACTGATTGAATAAAAATAAATAAAATTGCCACGGTCTAGCTTACAGTCGAGCACACTGAAAAGATTTATGCTGGAAAACTTATTAAAATTAATACTAAATATGAAATTATCTAAATTAATTTTATAATTAATTTAAGAATGTGTTCAGAAATACAGATACTTATTTAAAAGATACTTATTTAGAAATATGGGTGTTATTTTGGGGTCACTTTCATTGATTTTGTTACTGTACTGATAATTCTTGAAACTATTTGAATAATGTTATTTATAAGTGATAAAAGAAGGTCACAGATAATAGGTAGATGATTTTATAACGCTTGTATGATAAGTGATAGGATGTGCAAGTGTTTGTAACTACGGTAACAAAAGATGCTTATAAAGCGTTCATTATTGGTTATATTGTAAAATGAACAGTATATTTAACACAAGTAACCAGCCTACCTAATTCTGATCAGATCTAAATAATTACTAAAGTGAGGTTGTTTGAACACAAGATTATAATATGAATGACAAATTATTAGAATAGTAGAAGTTTGATCAATGGATCAGTTAAGATACTCATCGTAGATGAAGAAACAGCATTGCCCCTCTAAGTGTCAAGGAATGAGTAGACCTGCCAGCGGCCGACAATGGTATTTGGGATAGGGCAGAATCTCAGATGCTCATAAGCTTGATCGGGTCAACACTGGAGATATGCTCTGGTTCCATCCACGATGTGAAGCCCTCTAATCTAACGAGATTACCAACATAGAAAATACACGAACTGTTCTGCTCTCTGTACTGCCAACGTTCCACTGGTATAACGGTCTCCACTTTGTTCGGAATGTTTTTACCGCGTCACATACGACGGTCGAATCGTTGTTCGGACAACGCGTGTAGTTATCAGCCTCGATATGACGTAACTCGGCCCATATCTCTCGCACAAACAGTTAATTGTTTTCACTCAATAACACGATCTGTCTCTCGTCTTGTGTGCAACTCGCAGCTCACTGGTTTCGATCTGAAGCGATCCCTAACGTCACAAGCACTTACTATATGCGTGAGATTCGAGTCCCGTGACCGCTCTGGCCTCGTGCGGACACTCCTTAGTAACAAAGCGCGTACCTCATGTACCACTCCCAAGTTCTAACAACCTCTGTACCTTTACTCGTAATGTTCTCGCCACTAACTCTGTTAACTCAAGTGCATTCACACTCAATGTGTCACGCACAGCTAAAAGTCAACTGTTCTCCCAGCTCCGTTGTCTGACCACGCTAACTTTGCGCCAAAAACTATTAGTTCTATAAAATCCACAAAAATACGCGTATCAAAATAATTCGTAGCTCGTTGTACTCGCAATGTCTCCACACGACTTATGTGTGCACCCTGCACTCGTTTTACTCAAGAATATTCGCGTTATTTGCACAGCGTCACTTCCCTGGGCACGCCAACTGCCTGGCTACCTAGCTTCGCAACACGTACGTTCAAGCTCGAACTTAACTCAATGGATTTCAACCAAAACCCTAACTCGGATTCCAACGAAAATTATCTCAAAACACACGCGACACTTTACTACTCGCGATGGCAGCACTCCTGCCCTGATAACTGGAATAAAACTCACTTTATCCCGAAAAAGTGGGAGACCAACTTGGTCCCACTTACGTCTAAGTCGCCCGTCCGGAAGAGTGAAGTGCCTTCGTCGTTTCTCGATCGCGTATCTGTCCCGGCGCTTGGAAGAATGAACGCTTCTAAAACACTGAGTTAGCTCAAGGCTAAATGACCCTTACTGCAATGCTAAACTAATGGGGTTGCTGTTCCTTTTTGTTTACAACACCAGAATTCTCAAGATTCAGCCTGGTTTCCTGGCTGACGCTAGCAAGACATTTATACATTTATAATTAACAATTAACAAACTTACATACTAACTAAATTATTACATAATTACTAAGGATGCCCATCGATGTTAAATGCCAACATCGACATCGAATCAAAAAAATCGATGTCAAATCGCGATGTCGAAATTTTTCCGACATCGACATCGAAACCAAAAAAATCGACATCGAAATTCCAAAATTCGCCTTTGTAGCTGAAATATTAGTCCTGGGTTCGTTCAGTACGAAATAATACGCGTGAGAAGTTACATAAAAAACGGAGCAGTAGGTATGTATCATGTTTCCCGAGAACGCCAAGTAGTGTCAACACTAGTCCGTGATGCAGGCCGGCCGGCGAGTTCTCCCCCCCCTCACCCCGCCCGCTCCTACGCAATAGCTGATCTGGCACAACTCGGCCGCCGGGCTGCATGGAGTGAGGCAAATACTACACTACTATCTCTCTCTCCTTGCTGCAGACAAGTTTTATCAGCACCTCTCACACGTGCGTGCAGGCAACAGCTGATATGGTGTGTACTGTGTAGCAGGCTATTAGTACTGACGGACGGAAATTCAGAGGCACTCAAGGTCGACAAGATAACAAGTGAAGCAGGCCTACACGTTATAGCCATCTTTAATCAATGATGTTAGGAACAAAATCATTTCAATTTATTTTACATAAGACTTGTTTTTATTACGAAAATATAAAAATAAATATTATAAAATAAAACGAACAATAAATAACTGTTCTGTAACAAAAAGTCTGTATTAAAAATCCCCACACAAAAAACGAAAAATATCCAACATTATAATAAGAATTTGTTAAAAGATAACTGCAGATTGCAATGGATATTACAACCGACTGAAGAGAACACGTCAACTTAATCTCCGACTAAAACACAAGTGAAACAACGTCGATGACTGGATGTACCACCCTTGCAGTCGCACATCCCTTGACCAACCTCAATCTTGGCGGCAAGGTCGCTGACCCCGAGTGCAGGCAGTGAGAGCTCGATGCGGGGAGGGGGCGGGGCGTAGCCAGCCGGCCGGCCGGCCAGTGCAGGCGAGGCGACAATAGACACGTCAGTGTGCGCGCGCTGTCATTGAAAACTCGTGATGAAAAAGTTGTGAAAAATGATGGGGACAAAATTAAGAGACCGTTTTTGGGGGGATTTTATTTTTTTATGCGCTTTATATTATTTTAATATTTATACTTGAAATTGGCGATTTTTGGATTTGGCAAAAAATACAAAATATCTATATCATAAAAATCGATTTGATGTTTTAAATAAAAAGTCGATGTCGAAAATTTGCTTCGACATCGATTATTAATCGATTAATCGATGTCGATGGGCATCCTTAATAATTACTGGTAATGACACATTTCGTAAAATATAGCTGTAAACCGAGATCTATACACTTTTTGTGATGGGCTTCCCGCGTTTTTACGACTACTGCATTCTATTGATGAACAAACTAACCAGTTCTCTCAAAATTAGAAACTGCTCAAAGTGAAATTGACAAATTAAGTAATTAATAGAATGTTTTTCTGGCTGAAAAACATTTATTAATTAAACACATTGTGGTCAGTACCCCGTGGTAATTATTAGTTTTATTATTATTATTTTCTATATTCTAAACCAAGATATGGCTACGAAAGGCGGGCAAAGCTCTAGTAGGAGGTGCATTTATGAAATATATTTTTGAAAAATTGGCGGTAGAAGAGCGGTAAGGTCAGTTTCTTTACACCAGTATTATAAAACACTTGTCCACTGCACTACCACAGAATATTAATTTTATTATATTCATAAAACACATTTACAGACTCCTCGCGTTACCCAAGACGAAGCCTAGCCATATTGCATCACTGACACTTGAGATCACGAATCAAACTGCGCGCTATCCGAAGCTCGCCGGCCGCTTGACAGAGTTCCCAAGATTGCCACCACAACGCCATCGTTCAGTCGCGGGCAGATCGGTTGCCGATGACGCGAGGCGATTTTTGGAGGGATTTACATGACGGCAGGTCAATGAATGTTTATCAGCCGCTATTGGTGATACAGACAAGTTGTTAGGTGGAAATTAAAGCTGAGGGTTCCACACATAGGGTGAAAATAAAATATACCACATTTATATCTCATTTAATCTATTTACGATGGCCTATAAAACACAAGCGACTTTGATTCACGTTTTCAGTGGTACACTAAAAAAATCAAAATAAATAAACTAATAAAGATAATGTGATGAAACTTATTTCAGGTCACTTGTAAAAGAACTACAAAAACGTGGTTTAAATTTCATATCATTCTAACAAACTGTTTTTCTTAAACATTCATTTCAGTTTCAGCGTTTTAAATTTCCGGGACAGACCGAAAAAATGGCAATAAAAATAAATTTTCACTTTTTTTATATCAAAAACGTCATAATGTATTATACTGTGTAAAATGAAAGCATATAAAAAATATAAATTCTATGTCTAGAATAGCTTTAACCAAGACTCACTTATGAGAATTGAATCTCATTGTCGCAAACAATCGTTCGTAGATCAAGACAGTGTGACATAATCGATGAAGCATTTAAATGGATGACCTGAAGAGCCCTAGGATGTCTACACAATCTGTTCTTCAGAATGTTTCCAGTCGGACAATAAGTAGTCGGAGAAGGCGGAGGTGAGAGGTGAAGGTCATTGATAGCGGCTGGCAAAGTCAAAAAATTATTCGTCAAATCAGTAGGTGTAGGTGATTTTGGGGTACACCTAGAACGCTCATATTTGCTAACTTACGTTTTGAAGCCATTTGTAATTAAAATTAGAAACATTGTTAGCGGATCAACCACAACAATTATCATAATATCTGTTAGGGCTATATGTGAATCTAATGCCAAAATACTTGATCGATAAAACAAGAATTCTAACTCACCCTGCACATTCATCAAATAAAATAAAATAAACTTTTAGAAAACATATACACACGCATTCACACTGTAAACAATGAAATACAACAAATACCTTAGTAGGAATAACATGATAAAAAGAAAAATTATTAAACAAATTATAACGTTAAATATGAAACCTGCTCTTGCCATAACAGTAACAAGTGCCTATTCATGGGATTGATGCGGTTGGTTGTACTGGTGTTTGTAGTGCTTGAAGTGCTTGAAGGTCGCGCTCTCTGATGATGTAGAGACGAGAGTTGTCGGGACGTATGACGACAATTCGACCGTCTCGGGTCCACACGTTGCGATTTCCTGCCACCACCTTTGCAGCTGTGAGGAGTTTTGCCCGCAACATTGTGAGAGACTCGGTGATGAGAAAATCAGTACCCATAAGTCTCCGCTTCCTCTCCCAAATTAGTGCACGCGGGATGTACCGTGCCAACTTGAGAATAATGGCCCTAGGTCTCTGACGCTCGGACGATCCTGCCACGTCTGCGAAAGTTCGCCGTAGAGGTCCCAGACGATGAACTCTATCAATATCCTCATAACACAGGAGGACCCCTGAGTTGTCTCCTAGCCGTTGATTCACAAAGTTAAGGACGGTATTTACCACGTCCTCGTCTGGACACTCTGCTATGCCGTGGATTAGCAGACAGTTCCTTCTGCTATATTGTACGGTGGTGGCGTTGTGGTCAGCCTGGTCGATCAAGGCTTTTGACATACGGTCAATATCAACCTTCACTAGGTCAAGCTATTTTGTGATGTTCGCTTTGACGACAGCAATCTGGTAATCCAAGCGCTTCTGCAAGTCGCGTATTGCAGCTAAGGTGTCGGAAAAAGAGCTCCCATCATCGGTGGTTGAGTTGATGTCCTTCCTGGGAGCGGTTACCGATGTAACTAAATGTTGCATATCCAACAACTGTTGTGCTGTTGACTGTTAAAGTTCCTCGAATTGAGAATTGCAAAACCAAGAAAGCTGCTTGATGGTCTTGAACTCTTTTTGGGTTTGGGAGTTAACAACTGCTGCTGTTGGTGAAGACATCATGATCCTCTAAATAACGTTTAAAATATGACAATGGAGATTATAATTGGCTCAGTTGAAAATAAAGTATTTAAATATGCATTCAAGATATTTGGCCGATTTGATGATATCCCCTAAGCACTCATTATGATCAGCAAAGCTGTGGTGCTTTAATCTGCATCATGTAGGCCATGGAAGCCAAGGTTGCTGTGCATTCAACACAAGGAACTTATTTTGACTGGAATATTTTTGACAGAAACAAGCTCCGTTTCTTCCATAAACAAAGTTTTCACAAGAAAAAAACACAAATTAAAAGGGCAATAGTTACTGTAAAATCACTGGCACTCACGTACTAATAGGTGTGCGGGTCACAGGAGCCTTAATACACCATTTTTTGTGTGTAATTTTTGTATTCAAAAACGCTCTGGTTATCACACAATTCACAAGCAAGAGAAAATTTATCTGTAACTTTAGGCTATACCCACTACTCCCTGTAGTAAATGGTTTTGTGGAATGCACTTGTTTGGGCAATTGGCGTCCTTAAGGTCAACCCCTTATTACATTCGCGTCCTAGACTCTCAGTCCGATCTACTGGTGTAATGCGCACGAGAGGGTCAAGATCAATGGTTCCACTCATACACCTCTTGAGGAAAATAATGTCACTTCTCTTGAATACAGCTTCCAAACTAGGTATATTATTTTCTCTTCTAGAAGCGCTACGGAGGTCAGTTCTGTACCCCAAGATTGCTTTAGTAGCTCGATTGTGTCGTGATTCTAATTTGTGCATGTTTTTTTTTGGTGGTTGGATGCCATGCTGGCGCACCATTCACTATTTTAGGCCTAATTAGCGTGATGAACACAGACCTGAGAACTCTAGGTTGGCTATCTTTCAAGTTACGGAATACAAAACTTGCCAGTTTAGAGCATTGTGACTTAACAATATTAGTGTGCCTTTTCCAACACAAGTCATGAGAAATGTTTAAACCCAGTAATTTTATAAATTTGCTTGATTTATGTTGACAATTATTCAGTTATTAATAACGCACGCGTCGTGCATTAAATGAAACGCGTCGTGCATTAAGGTAACAGACAACTTTAAAATTAGCTGCAGTTGTCATCAGCAAGTGAAAAGTTTTGTTGCCTATAGCCCTTCAGACTGGGCTTTATGTTCTCTATGCTTTCCCAACCTGTCAACCTTTCTCCAAGCTAAACTAAACTAGCCAATTGGTCTTTTCCACACAATTATAAATTATTTCTTAAGTATGATAAGAATATTGTTAACTCTCTTTTAGATTGTTGACGAATTTGCTCTTAAGCAGAAAGAGCAGAAGCTGGAGCAGGTAGAAGTGACTGAAGAAGACGCCAATAAGTCCGAGTATGACAACAGCGACATTGAGGAGGACATGGAAGTTGAACCTTCAGAGCTGGACGAGACACTATCCGAGTCCGAGAGTAAGTAGTCCCCAGAGTCCGACAGTCAGGAGTCCCCAGAGTCCGAGAGTAAGTAGTCCCCAGAGTCCGAGAGTAAGTAGTCCCTAGAGTCCGGGAGTAAGTAGTCCCAGAGTCCGGGAGTAAGTAGTCCCCAGAGTCCGGGAGTAAGCAGTCCCTAGAGTCCGGGAGTAAGTAGTCCCAGAGTCCGGGAGTAAGCAGTCCCAGAGTCGGAGTAAGAGTCCCAGAGTCCGAGTAGGTCCCAGAGTCGGAGTAGTAGTCCCAGAGCCGATAGGCCGTCCGAGTAGTAGTCCAGACGGTAGCCCCTAGATCGAGTAAGTCCCTATTCCCGTCGAGTAGCAGTCCGGTCGGATGTGTCCCAGTCGAGAGTAGTCCAGTCGGAGTAGCACCCGAGCGAGTAGAGTCCAGATCGTAATATCCGATCGGTAAGCGTCCAGAGTCGATAAGTATCCAAGTCGGTAGAATTAGTCCGTCGGATAGTAGATCGAGATACCCAAGGAGTAAGTCCAAGCCGGAGTATCCAGAGTCGGAGTAGCAGTCCAGAGTCGGTAGTCCAGTCGAGTAGTATCCCAGAGTCCGGAGTAAGTAGTCCCAGAGTCCGAAGTAGAGTCCCAAGTCCGGAGTAGTATCCAGAGTCGGGTATGTCCAGAGTCCGAGTAAAAGTCCCAGAGTCGGAGTAGTAGTCTCAGAGTCGGAGAAGCCAACCGGATAAGTTCCAGAGTCGAGTAAGTATCCAGAGTCCGTAGTAGTCCCGAGTCACATCGAGCCCAGGAGTCCAGAGTAAGTATGCCAGAGCCGATAAGAGTCAAGTCCTTAGTTCAGAGTCGAGTAGAGCATGAAGTCAGAGTCCGAGAGTAAGTAGTCCCCAGAGTCCGAGAGTAAGTAGTCCCCAGAGTCCGAGAGTAAGTAGGCCCCAGAGTCCGAGAGTCAGTAGTCCCAGAGTCCGAGACTAAGTAGTCCCAAGAGTCCGAGATTAAGGAGTCCGGGAGTAAGTAGGCCCGATCAAATGATGGTGACAACCACACTACAGTTAGGCCTACATCACTTCACTTGTAACCTTCATACCGATGTGGCAAATCTCAAGTTTAAACTTTGTGTGATTTTCTTTCCACAAGTTTCTCATGCTTAGGCCTATCAAACTGTGGGTAATTGAAATATTTGTTTCTTTGAACCACTACGTAGTATGAAGCACACATTTTATTGAGGAGCTTGCAGAATTGTTAAAGTTAACCTATGAACTTTTCAAACTCCAGATGTAAAAATTGGCAGTTCACAAAAAATAAATACAAATTCTAAGAACACAAAGTTAATTTTAAATTTGAATTTCCAGATGAGGACAATGATGAAGGTGGGACAGCAAATGGCAAAAGGTTCAATTACTCATCCGATACAGAACCTCCAGAGACCAACGCGATTCCGGCAGCTGTCGGCCTGACTGTCGGCCTGACGAGACTGGAGCCGGTCACACAAACACTGATGGTGATAACAGGTGTCTGCGAGAATCTCCCCGTGCCGCCGACCAGCGGTGATGGCACAGTAGAATCACTTGCGGTACTACCGGCTGCTGTGAAGAACTCTGTTCCTACTCTGACTAGCGATGATGGCACAGTAGAATCACTTGCGGTACTACCGGCTGCTGTGAAGAACTCTGTCGGCCTGACGAAACTGGAGCCGCTCACACAAACACTGATAATGACAACAGGTGTCTGCGAGAATCTCCCCGTGCCGCCGACCAGCGGTGATGGCAACACAGTAGAACAGTAGAATCACTCGAGGTAACACCGGCTGCTGCCTTCCACTTCTTCGGTAAGTCTCTGTTCCATAAGAGGTCTCGGATAGATTGGAATAACCCAACAGCTTGCTGCGTCCTTCTTCCTGTCTCTGGTTGAATCCTTACATCGCATGCTACGTACTTAAAATTCTCCACTTGCTTTAAAATCTGTCCTCCTTGTAGAATCCTGACATTCTTTGCTTTATCTCGTCATCAGCATTGTTTCACTCTTGCCACTTCAAACACCAGACAATATTCTCCTGCCACCACACTCCTCACATCAACTTGAGATTGCACCTCCTCTTCAATCTTCATTCTCTCTCTACACCAAAAAGTTGTCTGCAAATACAGTCAGACCTCTATTATCCAAGCTGGATGAGACCGGGTGTAACTCGAATTATCGAAAATCTAGGATGTCCGCTATTTTTTGTTTATTTGCTCTCGTAGCATAGCCTGATATGGTAAAATGATATATGACACCAATGGATAAAGGAATATAAAATGCACACGGGAACACTTCATTCAGGGCTTACCAAATGATTTAATCGCTTGTAAATCAAGCTCACAAACACACTTTCAAGAAACTCAGCAGCCACCATCACTGTTTGAAGGTAAGCTGTTGGATCCTATCTCACACCAATATACTCCAGCCGATTGGCATTCTTTCTACATAACCTAACGTACACAAATACATGTCGTAATAAAATGCATGACAAGACCTAAACAAATCGACGTAGTAAAATACGAGTCTGCATTTTGGGCGGAAGGCCAGTTAAACCTAGATAGGCCTACACTACACAGCTAACATTATACAATGTTCATGACAGGGGCCTCTTGCCTGCTGGCATGAAGAATGTTGTGATTCTTTTTTGTTTTATGGCAGACGAACATTTTTTAGCCGCATTGTCTCGCCATCGTTTGATTAACAAGATATCGGCAGCTGTTGCGTCATCTTGTTGTTCAACATAGTGTAATGCAGTCTCTAAGGCTGCCGCTTATGATGCTCGGCGCCTTAAAGTCATCATTTGGATTGTCCACTCTCTCACATGCGCACTCGTTCACACACACTCTCTCTCTCTCTCTCTCTCTCTCTCTCTCTCTCTCGCAACTCTCCCCGCCCACCGCTAGGCCTACGATGTATGTGAGGACATTTAAAAAAGTGCGGCGCGGCGTCTGAATGCAGCTCAGATAATACGGGTGATCGATGATCGGATAATAGAGGTCTTACTGTAATAGAGTAATTAATATACCTGGTAAGTGGTAAATCATAGGCATTTATTTAACTTGACGTAGGTAGGTAGGTTTTTATTATGAATTGTACTCTGTGAACTTCTAACTACTTGTTTGTACTCTATTGGTTGTTAATTCATAATTTTGTTTATTTCTATGCATTTCTAACAAAAGCTTTGTCCTTGGCCTTGGCCTTCTAGGGAAAAGTATTGTCTTCCTCTACATTCCTCGCCTGGGAATCAAGTACGGACCCTGCAGAACAGTCCGGCAAGGTGTTGCTCTGAAATCACTCTCTGGATTCTTCACCTCCCTTAAAGAAGTTGTCAGCAGCTGTGACAAATACTTAACCTGAAAAGTGCAAAGACTACAGATTAGATTTAGATGTGGGTATAATATATTATCCATCTATTTTACTACAACTACCTTACCTATAATTAGTGGCCTTCTAGGGAAAAGTATTGTCTTCCTCTACATTCCTCGCCTGGGAATCAAGTACGGACCCTGCAGAACAGTCCGGCAAGGTGTCGCTCTGAAATCACTCTCTGGATTCTTCACCTCCAGAAGTTGTCAGCAGCTGTGACAAATACGTAACCTGAAAAGTGCAAAGACGACAGATTAGATTTAGATGTGGGTATAATATATTCTATCCATCTATTTTACTACAACTACCTTACCTATAATTAGTGGCCTTCTAGGGAAAAGTATTGTCTTCCTCTACATTCCTCGCCTGGGAATCAAGTACGGACCCTGCAGAACAGTCCGGCAAGGTGTCGCTCTGAAATCACTCTCTGGATTCTTCATCTGCCTTAAAGAAGTTGTCAGCAGCTGTGACAAATACTTAACCTGAAAAGTGCAAAGACTACAGATTAGATTTAGATGTGGGTATAATATATTATCCATCTATTTTACTACAACTACCTTACCTATAATTAGTGGCCTTCTAGGGAAAAGTATTGTCTTCCTCTACATTCCTCGCCTGGGAATCAAGTACGGACCCTGCAGAACAGTCCGGCAAGGTGTCGCTCTGAAATCACTCTCTGGATTCTTCACCTGCCTTAAAGAAGTTGTCAGCAGCTGTGACAAATACTTAACCTGAAAAGTGCAAAGACTACAGATTAGATTTTAAAAAAAAATAAATAAATAAATAAAAAAATACAGCTAGTTATATTGTTTTTCACGAAATTTGGGCGAAATCGGCAGTTTTTCCCCCCATTTTCCAAGTACGTATGTAGGCTACTACGTTCTCGCGAGAAAATAGGCCACTAAAACAGCTGTTGAGCTCATAGATATCTTAAGAGCGTTCACCACCCCTTTTTTAGGCAATTTTCTCTTTGCTCTGCTGAATGACATCACAGTTGTTAGAAATTTTGAACATATCTCAAGAAAGTGGAAATAAAGGTTTCTATAGTAACACATTCCTAAAATTTGTTTTGAAATAATTTATAAAAAATAAATTAGATTTCACGAATTTCAATTTTGTTAAAAAGTCCAAAATTGACTATATTCGTGAATTTTTTCTGGCTGATCAAGTCAAAATTTTGAAAATCTATGACTGTTGGAACGTCCATGTATGCTTTATTGACAAGTTTGCAAAATTGTATATACGTAGGATGCTTTTTGGCCGAGCAAACCGCTATTTACTAACTATCAAAAGGGTGGTGAACCCTCTTAACTGGGATATCTATGGTTGAGCTGCTGGTGATGTCACATTCACAGGGTCGGCAACATAACAAATACAAACTATAGAAACTTTGTTTCTTGATCGACGAAGTACCAACATTTGAAACTTCACGGCTGCAAAAACGGCGGGAAATTTGAAAATACGCAAAATTTGAAAAAAATAGTTTGAAATAATTGAATGTTTTAGGGGAAATGGATTCTTTATATTGAGTTGTGGTAGAAAGAGACAGATATTGATTTTCTGAACCACTTCAATTGAATATTTTTATTTCTTGTGTCTAGCTTGTCATACAGGCTATATCCGTGTGCTTGTGTTTGTTTGTGTACTGAAATTAAAGATTTTTTATAACGAAATGAAGACTTTTTATTTGCTATTTTTCAGGTTCCCTAAAATGAATTTAATATTTAATCCTTAATTATTTTTTGTAAGTTTAAGTCAGGGTGAGGCCATGGGCTTTGAACCACATTGTAAAGAGTCCTGTGACCAAAACCCGATCATGCGAACCTGGCGGGGAATCCGGGCGAACCAGCTTCGTGTTGCCCTTTTGAAACTGCAGTTATTTTCTTTACCCGAACCCGACCCGATACCCATAGTTATTATGACTTCCCGAACCCGAACCCGCCCCAAACTTAAAAAGTACTACCGCAGACCCCTATTTATTAGCTAAATTGTGAAATGTCATTTTATTGTGCAATTTGATTTGAGATCTTTATGGAATTAAACATGGACATTTGCCTTTAAAAAACCATTTTATGCAAAATTACAGAATTGTGTTTTATACGCGTTTCCAAGCAAATATAGATGGCAGCACTAAAACGCAACATATGTCGGACCGATCGGTGATACAGGCGAGCTGCTTACGGCGGGCGCTGTATATTCAGTTAGGTTCAACTTGATTTTTGTTACATTTCTGATCATTTGCGAAAACATTGTTGATTATGTCATATCGTCCGCGTATTTTATAAGTAAAATTCGTAAGTTTTGGTGATCGGCTTTATTAAAAACGAGAATTTAATGGCATTTTAAATTACAACAAATAATTGAGATTATTTGATGATATTAGCTCGAAAAGAACAAACCACACTGTTAAACTATTAAATACAGAAACAAGTGTATCAAATAATGTTGAATGATGAAGATCGATGATATTTTGCCAAGAAAATGTTGCCCACCAATACTAATAATTTAATAATTTACTTGCTATCTAAAAATCAAAAGAGCTTCTAGCAAATTATAGCCCTACACTTGTTTTGCACGTTTTCTACATCGTTTTACAATGTAAACGCAATCGGAGTAGGCCTATATATATTTATCTTTTATACACTTAAAACTACAGTTTTTTTTAAATATACATTTTATTAAAAGTAGGCCTTTTGAATAGCTGATGGCCTAATTTTTATTATTGTTTTGTATGTCAATAATGGCATGACGCGTCATTCTGCAGACAGCTTTAAAATCTTGTAGGTCATATCATTATACTTATTATTCTATTGTAATAATATAAATCGTGTTTATTATGATATTATGTATAATATTATGTTATAAATGAACAATGACGGTAAACGGTATATGTAGGCCTACATTAATTATATAAGGTAGAAAAGGAGTTGGGACTTGTGCATAAGCCCTAATACAATTATTATTATTTTTGTTATTATTATTATGACTTTATTTATATTAAATTATCATAATAAAACTAAAGAAGTATATCTCAATTAAAAGTGCCATAAGAAGCGAGCGATACTGTATGTGTGTGTTTACTAAGAGTTGTGAACATTCTTGACGGTTTGAATTTGATTTAGTATTTATCGTACCCTGTTAGCCTATATTTAGTATATAGCCTTTAAATACCAATGATTTAATATGATATTACAATTATAGAATTGTAATACGGATACAAATGCCATCCTCGGTGTCTCATGGGTGCATGGGGCGCAGGTCTGAATATAGTAATATTATTCTGGTGAACATGGTCTCAAATCCCGCATATTGGAGAGCGATTTTATCATTTTGGTGCACCCCCATGCTTTTGAATATCATCAATTAACAACATTTTGGGAGAGCAACGACAATGTACCTGTGATTGTACATATTTATAAGTGACAAACACGGAATGACATGTGTTCTTCAGGTAAGCACATAGCGCGCTCCTCCGACTATCACTGATCGGACAGTTGCATTTTTCGCCACCAGGTAGCAACCCCTTTGCTTGGAAACGCGTATAGCTCAATGCGAAATTCCTGTAACCCTACCTATAATCTTAAGCGACCAAAATATTGCATATCATATACTTTAAGTGCAAAAATAATTTTCTTATTGTTTCATGTTGTTTTTCAAATATGTCTTAGTCGGCTATCAAAATGTTTGTTCTGCTTTTGTGCATGGGTTCGTGTTTCTATGCGGTTGTTAGATCCATTTTATTTTTGTATTCAAAAAACAAAAAAACAAAATCTAAATTGAAGTTTTGGTAAATAAACACATCTTCAATGTGGATCTAGCTAGATACTAGAAGACAAAGAACTAAACTTCTCAAACTTCAACTTTTCAACTTTTTAATTTTTTTCAAATTTTTAAATATAGTTTCCATGGCAGTTCCCCCAACATGTGCGTCTTCCCATCGCCACGCCCATTGAATGACACATGCTGTACATGAGTGAAGTCGCTTACAGATATCGCAGAAGCATGCAAAATGCCAGGCAGTGGGAGGGAATAAAAGATATTGGTCAGGGTTGGGGGTGGGGGGGGCGAAAATTCAATGAGTTTAGAGATGTCCAGTTCGAACCGTGCCATGCCGAGTGCACTCTAGGCAGCAGACGACGTGATGTCGACTGGATACTGCAGAATTACTCGATGCTGAAGCTACACAAAACCACATTTTTTCATTTTTCACATGTTTTTAACGCAATTTTAGTACTTTAAAATTTTCATAAAATATCGCGATGTAGAAAAAGAATATTGATATCGAAATTAATTGTGTGTATTGATATATATCGATATATCTGTATCGATGAGCAACCTTAGCATTCAGGTAATGTTTCGATTCGGCTAACCTTATAACCCGATGTCATTTGGTATAATATTGAGGCAAAAATATGTTGCTATCATGTTTGTAGTACTTTGTATAATACATATTGTAATTTCACGCTGGCTGCAAATAAATAGAGTTATTATTGTGCGTACCATAAATATAAATTAATTACAAATCACTGCTGTTAAAATTATGTATTTAAGACTGTTTGCCAAGCTCGGGCCAACTTCTTTAACAAAGTTAAATGCCCATTTAAAAAACCGCTCGATCGTCAAATCCAACTAATTTCACTTACAGAACGTACCGCTTTTTGACCATTAATTTTCATCCAAAAAATCTGCATTTTAGGGAGGCTGTTCACAGAGGATGAGCGCGTGTCTCTATCAAAGCCGATTTTAAAATATCAAATAATTGTCTCTTACGCAAAATTGGGAAATTACTACAAATTAGCTATTTGGTGTCATTACGGTCAGTTAATAAGAAAAGTGAGCAGTATTCGGAAAATGTGCCTTGATACCAACTATTACACATTCTTACTTAAAGGGGTATTTAACCGCTAAACTCAAAAAATATATTTCATTCAGGCTAACTAGTAATGAATTTAGCAATTAACAGAAAAATTATTGGGGCCACCATGACCTCCCAAAAAATTGTCAAACATGACATTTTTCGAGCTAGGTCCCATCGGCAAAAATCTCCCATAAGAAATAACATGGGGACGATCTTTATGCCCCGTGACCTTGGAGGATTTTGACCCAAAAAAATATTGGCCATCATTGACGTACTCGACAGCCTTTTCTGTAAATTCTCTATATTTTGTTTTGTAATTTGGGCAAGTAGTTCGGTCAAAATATGCTAATTACCAAGATGGGGTGTGATTTTGGAATGCATATTTTTGCGTGTTTGAGGGTATATTTGGGCACAGTTTCAAGACACCATGTTATAAAGAGGCATTTTAGAATAGTACTATGCTCTAGTATCTATGTGGACCAAAAAAGAAGCAGGTTAAAGCCGATTTAGGAAATTTTCCAAAACACCAATTTTCGCCAATTTCTGGATCAAAAAAATTAAAAAATTCGTTTTAAATCACAGTTACAAGATATAATTTTTTAAACGGTCATTTAAGTGTAGTATTGTGCTATAGATCACGTGGTAAAAAATAATTTTTGGGGTTTTTAGCCCCTTTAACATTTTGGTGCAAACCACAACCCGATAGGACAAAATGATAGAGCTTCCAAGTGATTCTGACTTTACCTCTGCGTTCTGCGTCAAAGCCTACCTATGTACGTACCTACTAAGTTTTAAGTAATGTTTCATTGTAATGTTGTGGCACTCTGAAAGTCATTACGATAAAAACCAAGGGACTAGAACATTACATTGTTGCAATGATGATTGTTATTATGATCAGGATTTATCATCATCATGTACAGGCAGCTTTTTTTGTCATAACGATGTTTTTTGCTATGACTTTCGACTTGCATAACTTTATTTTAATTACTCAAAGTTCTACCTCATGCATCATGGTTGCCATAAAAGTTAAAACACTGAAAATAATGATTCATTTACAATATTTACCTAATTAATTATACTAGGAAGCTTCGCAAACGCTTTTTCAGGCGCGTTGTTGGATGAGCGTATGTTTTTTTAAACGAAAAAGTGTAAAATTGCGATTTTCATGAGAAATTATTTTTAGATTGCGCTCAAATTTTACACAAACATATAAATTCATAAAATTGAGGTTCTGTGAAAATATCATTATAATCGGATAAAGCATGTAAATGTAAAGTCAAAGAAATTTTTTTTAAACGAAAAAAACGTAAAATTGCGATTTTCATAAGAAATTATTTTTTGATTGCGCTCAAATTTCACACCAATATATTGATTCATAAAATTAAGGTTCTGTGAAAAACTCTTTACAATCGGATAAAGCATGTAGGTATTATAAGTCGAAGAATGTTTTAAAAATTTAAAAAATCGTAAAATTGCGATTTTCATAAGAAATGATTTTTGGATTGCGCTCAAATTTCACACGAATATATTAATTCATAAAATTAAGGTTTTGTGAAATAATCATAACAATCGGATAAAGAATGTAGGTGTTACAAGTCGAAGAAATGTTTTTTAAATCGAAAAAAATCGTAAAATTGCGATTTTAATGAGAAATAATTTTTCGATTGCGCTCAAAAATGTGGCAGTTCTAAGTTCAGAGATTTCGAAGGCCCCTATAAAATTTCATCGCAATTGGAGTATCGGTTTAGCCGGAATCATGTGGACAAACACACAAAAATACAAAAAAGGGGGAAAAAATATTCCGGATTTTTTTCTCCAGTGTAGTGAAATGGAATCTTCGCTTCGCTTGCTACGCTCATCCAACTATAACTTTAACAAAATAACATGAATACAATTGATTATTAGACGAGTGAGCGAAGCGAGCGTAAGTCTTTCCTAACGCTATACTCGATCGGGCCTTGGCCGTGAGCATTGTCTGTTAAATGTCTGTTTGTCCGGGCTCATACGGCCAAACGGCCAAATAGATTGAGCTGAAATTTTAAACAAATATCCGTGACCAGGTAACTTAGAACTGCTAACAAAATGAACAATATTCGTTGCGATTTAAGCTCACAAGAAATAAAAATGTGAAAAATTTGAACTTAGATTGTAAATGTTTGAAATACCCATTAGTAAAATAGAACACAGCCTGTGAAAGTTTGCGATCAGATGAACCAAGTAAATTTGTTTATTATTTTGTTTTCATTATGCATGCCTTCTGTCATTCTGTAATTAGACGAGTGAGCATAGCAAACGTAAGTCTTTCCTAACGCTATACTCGATCGGGCCTTGGCCGTGAGCATTGTCTGTTAAAATGTCTGTTTGTCCGGGCTCATACGGCCGAACGGCCAAATAGTGACTGAATTTAAATACGGACAGGTACTTAGAACTGCTACAATGACATTTCGTTGCGATTTAGTCACAAGAAAAATGGAAATTTGAACTTAGTGACATGTTTGAAATACCATTAGTAAAATGAAACAGCTGTGAATTTGCGATCAGATAAAAGTAAATTTGTTATTATTTTGTTTTCATATGATGCTTCTGTCATTCTGTAAATGATGCTAGCCTTGAGTTGCTATCAAGGATAACTATTAACACTTCGTTTTGCTGGTGATTGATTCAAGAACAGTGCACGTATTTATTCTCGTAAACATCAGCTGGTAAGTAGTGGTAGGATATATTACTTCTTCGAATGATGCGAGCAATGCGTGCGAGTCGATCTCGTAAACATCAGCTGGTAAGTAGGGTAGTATATTACTTTCCGAAACTAGAATGCGAGCTCTGGCAGTCGTTGACGAACGAAGACAAAGACGATGACGACCACGACGCGAGAACCCTCCCTTTTCTTTCACCTTCACCCGCGTGGCTATTTCTGACCAGCACCAGCATGGGATGTGGTGATTTTTGACCTAGCGGTTGTCGCACCCTTAATCCAAACTAAAACTAAATTGGGACGTATGGGACCAGCCTTTTTTCATAATAGGACGACGACAAACGGTTGACGCACCCTGAAACCAAAAAACTATAAACCACTTTCTCTGTTCGCCTAGACCCAAATATTTTATTTTTTTGGGTTTATTTGGATTAAGGACGCGTCAAACGTTAGGTCATAATGCACGACTCTAGCCTAGGGGATGGGGAGGAGGGGTCCATGCTGGTCAGAACCAGCCATGGGTAAGGGGAGGAAGGGGGATTTCTCACGTCGTGGTCGTCATTGTCTTTGTCATCGTTCATTGTGTCATTGTCACCGTCGTCGGGGAGGTCTTCAAGGGAAGGGGGAGGTGTCCCCGACGACGATTGCCAGAGCTCGCTTCTGGTTTTGGGGAGTAGCTGATGTTTGCGAGGTGGACATTTTCTCTTGAATCGCCTTTTACGATTAGCAGAGCCATGCTCTGGGCCAATTCTACCCCGAGCCCAGACGGAATCGTCTTTAATTTTTCATACATTGACGCTGGAGGAAGTACTAAGGGTCATACACCGGCCGTTCCATTTAGCCTGGGGTTTAGCCTATCTGTTCAACAAGGGTCTGTGACCACAAATGTTTGTATAAAGATTATAACTAGGGAAACGCCAAAGTCGTTGTTAGACGAGTGAGTGAGCCATGTGTTGTTTACCCGCTAACATTACTTTTCTTCCCCCTACCTTTGACCTCCCTATAGCCTATCATTGGTTAAAGTGGCGCATTATGGCCGGACAGTTGACGTGCCCTTAAACTTAAAAACTTATAATTACCTAACTTAAATCCAATCAATGTTCACGGGTACTCAACACGTGGCTCCCTCACTCGTCTAACAACGACTTTGGCGTTTCCCTAGTATTATTGATTAGTGTGTCTTGTTCTTCTTTTTCGTAATGCCCATTTGAATCATTTGTTGTGTTATGCATGCAATCCTATGTAAATTTAAATGGATTCTATTGTGTGTCAAATTTGTGTATGGAAAATTGGAATATTTAATGGGATTATTTTACTACACACAGTTTATTTGTGCAGGATTCTTTTATTTTTAAAACGTAAAACATAACAACAAACATAACATTAAACATAACTAATAATGTATTTTGTTTTTGTTTATGCAAGGTACAAAATCAATAGAACTGTTTTCTTGGATATATTAAACTAGCAAAATTTAGGGAAGTTCTGTTCTGTATCCTGTCAACCTGAATCAGCACCATATTCATAGGCACTAATAGACACTCATATGAATGTCACTTGCTATTTTTAATTTAATTTTAATTTTTCAATCAAATATGGATTTAAAGATTTTTTGGCTGTGTGACTTTGTGCTTGAGGGTGAATAGTTTTGATTGAAATAGGGCAATATTTTGGTGGAAAATTTTCACCGTAGCTAGAGTTGCAAAAAATGTAGAGAGCTCGATCTCAGTTCTCAGTTCACCTTCCTTCAACCCAGACACAAGCATGCAAATTTTGTACTCGAGGATATATTGGTGAAACATTTTGCTCTCATGGAATGTGGAATCTGTATTACTGGAGAGCGTGGAGAAGTATAGTTGTTCCCTGTTGAAGACAATATTATTCTCGTCAGCCAACCGTTTCGATCTTATTACTAAAGTTTTAGCTACCACATCTAACTGTGACTGATAATGGTGGAAGGAAGCATTCAGTTGGTGTGCGTGAGCTTCCTGTAAACAGAGTGAAACCTTTATCGTTGTTCAGGTAACTAGGAAAACGCTTTAAGTCCCGCCGCGTTGTTGGATGAGCGTAATTGGTGCATTGAGTAGCCAAGTGTTATGCGGATTTTCTGTTGTTCTATGAAAAAATCATTACTAAGTTGAAGATTTTTTAAAATTCATTTTAATTAAATTAAAAATAATTTTTTTATTTTTATTTTTTTTAAATTAATCGTAATTTAAAAAAAGAAAAACATCGTAAAATTTCGATTTTCATAAGAAATAATTATTCAATTCTCTCAAATTTCACACGAATATATTAATTCATAAAATTAAGGTTCTGTGAAAAAATCATTACAATCGGATAAAGCATGTAGGTGTTATAAGTCGAAGAAATTTTGAAAAAATCGTAAAATTGCGATTTTCATGAGAAATAATTTTTCGATTGCGCTCAAAAACGTGGCAGTTCTAAGTTCAGAGATTTCGAATGCGTCCATAAAATGTCATCGCAATCGGAGTATCGGTTTAGCCGGAATCGTGTGGACAAACAGAAAAAAAAAAAAAAAAAAAAAAACATTCCGGAATTTTTTCTCCAGTGTAGTAGAATGGAATCTTCGCTTCGCTCGCTACGCTCATCCAACAACATTTATGCCCTCTAGCAATACTATAAGGAGGAACACTTTCTAACCTTTCTTAAGCCAACACCCTGACATAAAGTTCACAATTGAGTTGGAGAAAAATGAAAGTCTGAATTTTTAAGATATTCTCGTAACAGCACACATACATATGGTTAGAATCTAATTGCCCTATATTAATAATTTATCTACAGGACAAACGAACAAAATGGGTTAGGCCCAATGATATTTTTTTTAACATCTATAATAGGCTGGATCCCCAGTCTCTAATTCGTCCGTACAGGCGCGAGGGTACCAAATTGAACTATTCAAGATGGTGATTAGGCATTTCAAGAAGTGTTTTTATGGATTCTTGTTTTGGTATGAATTTAGCTTGTGCAGCATTGGAATGGGCAAACAGACAGAAATAATAATAATTTATTGCATAAGGGAATTTAGTAATCGTTTAGTGTTAATGGCTAATATGCTCACCTGTCAACCTGACAGCACGCTTGAAAAATATTTGGTCTACAAATCACTACAACCTACAACATACATACAAACCGACCTATTCAAGATGGCTTCTAAGTTCTAATTGACACGCCATGTGGACCAATGACTGGTGATCTAGCCTACTAAGTTATAGAATAATATGTTAAATATCATTGGTTAGGCCTATCTACTTCAATGAACATTTTTGGAAATAAAGGAGAACACAAACTACGACAACAACACTTCACCTGTAGATGAATGCAACTCTTTTTCAATGTTTCCCCAACTTGTCACTCTCATAGGCGTGCGCAGAGATTTTCCAATGGGGGGGGGGCACACGGGACAGTAACGGATCTATGACGTAATCATGGGGAGGGGGCGATTTGCGCCTGCATGTTTATCTGTGGGAAAGGGACCAAGGATGTGGGGTACGGGGGGCAAAGCCCCCCATAAATATACTGCCGCAGGCGAAATTTTGGAAAATCAGGTTTTTAGGGTACATGTTGAAATTGGCGCTCTCACGGATACGATAAGAGACGGTCACGCATTCTGCCGGCCAGGAGGCCTATACTAGAATAGGCGCTTCACGCATTTTCCCTTGTTACCCGCTAGAGGGCAGGCAGCGCTTCTTTTGCTCGCCTAGAAACAGTTCCATTCTCTCCTACAACGTTTGTAAAACGTAACGTAATTGTATCACAACTTGTCTTGCTAATAATTAAATCTAACGAGTATTCTTGAACAAGTCTTGAATTCCTTTATGTGTGAAGTAACCCTGCGTATCCACTCAACCTGCTCCACAGGTTATGGGGCCCAGATTAACGGAATAAACGTTGGGTTAATTGATAAACAAAAGGTAAGTGCTTGAGGAATCACGTATTCAGATTTAGGCCTAGGCCTAGCCTACGCGTCGCGAAGGTTCTGGACCGACGGAATATGATGGCGTCATCTAGCTCGGCCAGAATTGAACTACTAGACAAGGATAATTACGATACGTGGAAAATACAGATGGAAGCTTTATTGGTTAAAAACGATGCTTGGGCGTACGTGAGTGGGGAAGACAGAAAACCTACAATCAGAACTGGAGACGCCGCCGCGGCATCGGTTATAGCATTGAAGAAGTGGATAATTAAAGATAGGAAGGCCGAGTCTGACCATGTCTTGTCAATTATCCCTGCAGAGCTAAAACAAATAAAAGGATGTGTAACATCGAACGAAGTTTGGGTTAAACTGCAGTCGATATACCAATCACGAGGGCCTGCTCGCAAGGCCACACTGTTGAAACAATTAACCTTGCATCGTATGGATGATAGTGAAGACGTGCGCGAACATCTTCGGAAGTTCTTCGATACGATCGACAAACTGAATGAGATGGAAATAAACATTAATCCGGATTTATTGACCATAATGCTCCTGTATAGCTTGCCGCCTAGTTTCGAGAATTTTCGGTGTGCGATAGAATCTCGGGACGAGTTACCAACACCGGAAGTATTGCGCGTAAAAATCGTGGAAGAAAATGATGCGCGGAAAAATGACACACGTATCTCGGACAATAACGCGATGTTCGTTCCTAACGAAATGTGAAACGGTACGGTAGCTCCAACAAAAATAAAGGTGGTAAAAACGAACAGAAGTACAACGAACCATTTAAATATAAATGTCACCGCTGTCATCAGGTAGGTCACAAAGCCAAGGAATGTGTAAATGAGAAGAAACATGCCGAAATCGCAAAGAAAGCTGAAAATTTTAAGCTTGTACTTTTCTTCGGAAAATTTATGCGAGGAAGCATTGAGATCAACGACCGCGAATCGTGGTGAGAAATGGTGCTTAGATAGTGGCTGCACGTCACACCTATGCAATGACAGAGACAGGTTCGTTAAAATTGCTGAAAATAGACCCGGAAAATTAAATCTCGCCAGCAACACATCGACAGAGACTACGGCCAAGGGAATCGTGGCGATCACAGCTGAAGTCAACGGACAACAGAAGAATGTAAGTCTGAAAGACACGCTGCACGTTCCTGACTTACGAATGAACTTGCTGTCAGTCGGAAAAATCACTGACTGTGGATTCAAAGTAACATTTGGAAAGGAATCGGCCAAGATCATCGATGGAACGGGTAGGACAGTATTGTCAGCTGATCGAGTGAACGGGCTCTACTGTGTGCAAGAGAGTGAGCAGCAATGTAACATAACCACTGAATCAAAACGCGCTACTGTGGAGAGTTGGCATCGCAGAATGGGACATCTTAACGTCAAAGATCTCCTGGAAGGCGAACGCAACGGAACTGTGCTGGGTATCGATGTAATCGAACCGAGAGAGACGTTCGATTGTGAAACGTGCATCCGTGGAAAAATGACCAGAGCCCCTTTTCCCAAAAATTCGGAGAGAAACACGGAATTGCTGGAAATAATTTACTCCGATATTTGTGGTCCGATGCGCGTTGAATCGAACGGAAAGGCAAGATATTTTATCACGTTCATCGACGATTGCTCTCGCTGGTGTGAAGTGAAAATGCTCAAGCAGAAAAGTGAGGCTCTGGATGCATTTAAGGAATTCAAAGCTTTCGTCGAGACACATACTAGTAGAAAATAATGTATCTTCAATCGGACAATGGCACAGAATATCGAAGTATCGCTTTTGAAGACTACTTAAAGACAAACGGCATCGGACGTAGGTTAACGGTTACGCACACACCGGAACAGAACGGAGTCGCGGAAAGGAAAAACCGTACGCTCGTGGAAATGGCGAGGTGCCTACTGATACAATCCGGACTGCCACCGTCGTTTTGGGGCGAAGCAATAAACACGGCAAATTACATCAGAAACAGGTGTCCTTCTAGAAGCATAAGTGGCAAAACTCCTTTCGAGAAGTGGACTGGAGAAGCACCGGACGTGAGTAACTTACGTGAATTCGGCTGCGAAGTCTTCACTTTGATCCGGGAACCAGCTCGGAGCAAGTTCGAGCCACGCTGCGAAGTAAAGGTATATTTGTCGGTTATTCGAAGGAGTCGAAAGCATACAGAGTATGGGTACCGGAAGATAGAAAAAATCGACATAACGCGAGACGTGGAATTTACTAAGTCAGTTACATTCCCATCCGACAAAGTGTACGAGGATTTTATACCGGAGGAAACCAACTCCCCAGTTCGGAAGGTCGTGAGTTTCCGATCGAAGAGAACGAGTCGAATGAAGAAAACGCGCCGGAAGAAGACGCGGCTGAGAATGAACCAAGAAGAGGCGTGGGCGACCCGGAAGACTCATGACCGGTCTCAGGGGAAGACCCAAGAAGATCTACCAACGGCCTGTTACGCGGAAGAAGATTTGGAATTTGCCGGTGTAGCCGAAGTTCCATTCCAAGAGGCGATAGATGGTCCGAACAGGGACGAGTGGCGTCAAGCCGTAGCATCCGAGCTGAAATCGATTATCAAGAAAGATACGTGGAAGCTGGTGGAACGTCCATCGGATCGCAAGGTAATTGGCAGTCGAGTAGTCCTGAGAAACAAATACGATCAGGATGGGAACATCGACCGAAGAAAAGCTAGGATAGTCGCTAGGGGCTTCGCACAGCGTCCAGGTGTGGATTTCGACGAGACTTTTGCGCCGGTGGCGCGTATCAGTTCCGTACGTATGATGATGGCTCTAGCTGCACAGCATGGGATGAAGGTAAATCAGTTCGACGTCACGACCGCGTACCTGAATGGCGTGCTCGAAGAGAAGATATACATGGAGGTGCCCAAGCTCACTGAAGAAACACTAGAGGAAATATCTCACACGGAATCGAAGAACAGCGAAACTGGAAAGAAAGCAACGGAAATGCTCCACGAACTAAGGGATGGTAACAAGGTATGTCTCTTAAATAAGGCGCTTTACGGTCTGCGTCAGGCCGGACGTCGCTGGCATGCAGCATTGAGCGAACAACTAACGAAATTGGAATGAAACAATCTGCTGCCAACCCTTGCACATTTTTCTCCGGACAAGGAGAAAACATCCTGATCGTCATGGTATACGTGGATGACATGTTAGTCGCATCCGAAACGAGAAAGTCATTGCCGAAGTTTTTGATCATCTGTCGAAGGTATTCGAAGTCAAAAATCTTGGAGAAGTGAAATACTGTCTGGAATAGAATTCGTCAGAGACGTTAAGGAATATCCATGAACCAGCGAGGATATGTAAACGACATCCTAAAACGTTACGGAATGTCGAGTCGAAGCCCGTATCTACGCCGTTGGACCCTGGCACGAAGCTGAAGAGGAACGAAGAGAAGTCCGAAACCAGGGGAAGAGAAACTGCCGTACAGAGAACTAATAGGGGCACTGATGTATTGGCTGTTTGCTCTAGACCTGACATAGCCCACGCGGTCAGCTATCTAAGCCAATACAATTCCTGCTACGACAGAACTCACTGGATCGCGGCGAAACGCGTTCTGCGGTACTTGAAGGGAACGGCGGACATCGGTCTACGATTCGAGAAATCAGCTGGAAGTTTGGTTGGTTTCGGGGACGCAGATTGGGGAACTGTTCGAACGACAGGAGATCCTATACAGGGTATGCTTTCATCCTGAGCGGTTGTCCGATTTCCTGGGAATCAAGAAAGCAGAGAACAGTGGCCCTATCGTCGACTGAGGCTGAGTATATGCTCTCACCGAAGCCGCTAAGGAATGGCCATATACCTTCAGCGATTCTTAGTAGAACTCGGTTTTGAGAAATTAGCCGAAGTAAAAATATTCAGCGACAACAATGGGGCACGAAAGTTATCAGAAAACCCCATTCACCAACGAAGAACGAAGAACATAGATGTGAGCAACCACTACATCAGAGAAGTGTTGGAACATGAACTTGTGAAAGTCGAGTACAGGTCGACCCAGGACATGGCAGCTGACGTACTAACAAAGGGACTGCCTGGACCGAAGCACGCGAAATGCCTTCGGATGCTGGGACTGCAGAATCTCCGTTCTCATCTCGAGGGGAAGTGTTGAAATTGGCGCTCTCACGGATACGATAAGAGACGGTCACGCATTCTGCCGGCCAGGAGGCCTATACTAGAATAGGCGCTTCACGCATTTTCCTTGTTACCAGCTAGAGGGCAGGCAGCGCTTCATTTGATCGCCTAGAAACAGTTCCATTCTCTCCTACAACGTTTGTAAAACGTAACGTAATTGTATCACAACTTGTCTTGCTAATAATTAAATCTAACGAGTATTCTGAAACAAATCTTGAATTCCTTATGTGTGAAGTAACCTGCGTATCCATCAACCTGCTCCACAGTACATTTGGTGCGTTTTAGAAAAAAGTGGTGGGCTGAATGCAATACCAAAACAATGTAGTTTGTGTGCGTCAAGTTGTTTTGTCGTCATGTCGAGCTTACAATTCACAGCATACGTGGCAGTGGCAATTAATGTTTGACATTTCAGAGGTTTGCATGATAAAATAATAAACTATTATTATTAATAAGTAATTGGATGAGCGTAGCGAGCGAAGCGAAGATCCCATTTCACTACACTGGAGAAAAAAATCCGGAATGTTTTTTTTTCCTTTCTTTCTTTTTGTATTTTTGTGTGTTTGTTAACACGATTCCGGCTAAACCGATACTCCAATTGCGACGAAATTTTCTGGAGACCGTCGAAATCTCTGAACTTAGAACTGCCACGTTTTTGAGCAAAATCGGAAAATTATTTCTCATAAAAATCGCAATTTTACGATTTTTTTCGATTTTTTAAAAATTTCTTTGACTTATAACACCTACATGCTTTATCCCATTTTAATGATTTTTTCACATGACCTTAATTTTATGGATTAAGATATTCGTGTGAAATTTGAGCGTAATAAAAAAATTATTTTTTCTGAAAATCGAAATTTTACGTGTTTTTTCTTTTTTAAAAGAATTCTTTGACTTATAACACCTACATGCTTTATCCTATTGTAATGATTTTTTCACTGAACCTTAATTTTATGAATTAATATATTCGTGTTAAATTTGAGCGCAATCGAATAATTATTTCTTATGAAAATCGAAATTTAACGATTTTTTCCTTTTTTAAAAATTACGAATAATTAAAAAAATTTAAGTTAATTTTTTGTTTAATTTTAAATTAATTAAAAAAAAATCTTCGACTTTGTAATGATTTTTTCACAGAACAACAGAAAATACGCATAACACATGGCAACTCAATGCACCAATTACGCTCATCCAACAACGCGGCGTTTTCCTAGTAAAATAATAATCAAAAACTCATTTCCAACAACTCCAGGTTGAGTGGTGTTCTTCAGACCAATATCTAGGGCACGAAACAATTTTTAGCCGAATTGCCGGGCTCAGCGTTTCTTCATCATCAACGTCTTTATCGTCATCTTCATCCACATCTGCTTCTCCACCAATTTTCCTCACTCTTTCCTGTCCTCCCACAGCTTCAATAGGGAACTGTCCTTGGTTTCAAATATATCTTACACGTATTTAGTAATTTGTAATATTCAATTTAATAAACATCGCAATTAAAATAAACTATAAAAAATGAAATCTGTGGATTCTACGCATGTTCAAAGTTCTTCGGTTTTGACTTCCCGCGCAAAGATTTCAGTACGCGCTCTGATTGGTTGTGACGTCATCGTGCGGTGAGACCGACTGCGGACTGAGCGTTGTCACAACAGTGCGTGTTTACCATCGGTGTTTACGTCTGTCAGTGTCTGACGTTCTTCACAAGATGACTGAAAAGGGGTTTGAGAAAGCCGACTCCTTAAATCTACCTCATGTTAATGCAGTTATGGTGACTATACAAATAGCCTCACAGTCACGTCTCTGCTGAGATTATAGGAGTAAAAAGAGACAGGTACGTGGAAGTAGGGTTACAGTTTGCCCACTTCTAGGCTTGCCTAGGAGGCCTAGACCCTAGTTTTATTTTTAATTTGACTATGGTCTAGGGTATTTTGTAGATTTACTTCTTCTAGGATGAAGATTTAAAACATACTCCTTACGGCCCTAGGGACAGGCGTTGGTGTAGGCCTACATTCTTTATTCAAGTATCACAGTACAAGGGCCTGGCTATAGGGCCTATAGGCCTACATAGGTTATCTCAGTCACCAATCAATAAATACACTGTAATGATTTACAATTTTAATTAGTAGATCAGGTCGGAAACCGTGTTCCACCTTTCTTTTTCTAATAGTCAGACTTCGTTCTTTTGTGCTGTGCATGTATTTTCGGCACTTCTGTTGTTGGTATGGACCAGTTTTTAACACTGTTTTTCTTCAATAAACACAATGAAAAACAACTTCAAATGATGAATAAATAAAAACCACTAATTATTAACGATTTATTAACAATAATCACTCTGAAAATATACAATTATTGGATGAGCGAAGCGAAGACTTCAATTTCACTTTTTTTTCACTTACGTTACCCCAAGAAAAATGGCACGGGTGTTTTGTTTTAGTTAGTTTTTTTGTCTGTTTGTTCGCTCTCTACCGAGCAATCGGCATATGCGATCTTGATGAAAATTGGAGGGGACCTTTAAAATCTCTGAACTTAGACCTGCCACGTTTTTAGGTATATCGATCAAATATTTCTTATGATTATCGTACTTTTACGATTACGTGATATTGGTAAACGGCTACTCCGATATTGATAAAACTTTATGGGAACGTTTAAAATCACTGAAATTATGTGTGTTATAATTTTAGAGACATTTGAAAAAATATTTCTTATAGAAATCGTACTTTTACGATTATTCCCCGGTTTTTAATACGATATTTTCGTGATATTTGGGCCTATCCTGACCAAACGGGTGGGTCTACAACGTTCATATTTTACATTTATATAAAGGTTATGGTGATGTAGTGCCTCTTGAAAGAAAAAGTGGAAAAAGTTGGTCAAAATTCATAGAAATAAAGGTTTTAATATAAACCTTTCACAGGTGTATAATTAACAAGTAGGCCTAATATCAAGTAACTATAGAATAAGTAATGAGATTCCAACGTAATCGTTGGACAGGATATTCCAAAAAAGCTCATCCATCAACGCGACTGGAAAAAAACGTTCGCGAAGCGGTCTAGTTAGGTTAATTACTCTTACTAATCACTCGCATATTTCACTGTTTTCGGGCCGCCATCATTTAGGCCTGCCGTGCAGAGTTGTTGTACGTACTGGAAGTACCCTGACAAGAACATAATAAAAAATAACAAAATAGAATCATCACGTTTTTGCTGTTATAGTAATAAAAAAAACTTCAAAACCTTTAACGTCGCTATTTTAAGCGAAAATACTTTTCCGTTGGAAGTCCTGAAGGTATTTAAAATAGCGACTTTAAAGGTTTTGTGGTGTAGGTGGAGTATTTCAGTGAAAACGGTTGGTACTGTACTGTCAATCATGTTGTATTTTACGATGACAAATGCCCAGTTTAGGCGTCGTAGGGCTAGGCCGCGTCACTCCTCGCTACTTATAGCTTACAATTAATAAAACATAATGAAATTAAACATATAAGTGTATTTTTTTAATGATATAAATGTCAATTTATAAAATATTACTCATTTTAGGTTGATTTTCGTTGTTTTTATTGAAGAAAAACAGTGTTAAAAAACTGGTGTAATTCTCCGTATCATCTTGTAGCTAAAATAAAAATTACGAGTCTGTACAGTATTATTAATTTTCACTTATTAGTTATTAGGCTTACAGCCTTTGTCCTTGACCTTGGTATGTAAATCCCAAGATACAATTCCGTACGTGTGTATTCCTATGGCTAGGCCACTAAAATATATTGGTTGACTTTGATTTGTATTCTGAACGAAAGCAATGCAAAATGAAGCTCATAATTTGGTAAATTAAAGTGAAGAACAACTGTAATAACATGTATAAACTATAGGCTATAGTCATATTCCTACAGTAAAGTGTGGATTCGGCAGACGGCGCGTGTTTGTTTACATCTCGTCTTGCAGCTTTGAACCATGCGTTTCTCCTATTTCGTTATTTTGGCACATTAATGAATATTTTGTTTGGTGTTTTAAAAGTTGTGTTTGTACAAATTGGTACCATGCACCATTTGTAACGAGGCATCTGACTGATTTATACACGTTTTATCCGGATAATCTGATGAGTGGAGGAGCGGGCTACACAAGTAGCAAGCAGCTGTCAGTGGCAGAACTGTCTGCTCGCCGCCTCGGCAAACCTCGCGATGACGTCACGCCCACCTGCAATGGCGCATGGCCGTTTTCCGGCGCGAAGCCCGGTTCAAATTTTTCCTCGCTCACAGTTGGCGCTAATAAAAGCAGGACGCAAAAAAAACTTTACAGGTCGGTATTTGAGGTTATTAGTAGGGACATATTCAAATTTGGTAATGAAGGACAGTTCCCCATTCCATCACCTGGTTCCACGATTCACCTCGCTCTTCAACGTCTCCTTCGATCAATCTTCCCCATCTTTCTCTCGGTCTTCCTATTTTTCTTTTACCTTCCTCCTCTGATTCAAAGTCTCGTCTTGGTATCCTATACATTTCCATCCTCTTCATATGCCCAAACCATTTTAAACGTTTCCTTCCTAATTACAACGCTTATATTAGTTTCATGTGTCTGTCTGTCTGGACGGAATCTTATAATCGATATTTAACCCACTTCTCAGTGTCCAATCGAGCTGAAATTTTTCACGCATACGTATTCTTGATGACAGTAGATGAATCAATTAACAGATGCACTAATTAATCAATTAATTCATCGTAATTAATAATTTAAGTTTTTGGATGAGCGTAGCGAGCGAAGCGAAGATTCCATTTCACTACACTGGAGAAAAACATCCGGGATGTTTTTTTTCTTTTTTTTTCTTTCTTTTTGTATTTTTGTCTGTTTGTTAACACGATTCCGGCTAAACTGATACTCCAATTGCGATTAAATTTTATGGAGGTCTTCGAAATCTCTGAACTTAGAACTGTCACGTTTTTGAGCGCAATCGAAAAATTATTTTTTAGTAAAGACGCAATTTTACGATTTTTAAAAAATTTCTTCGACTTATAACACCTACATGCTTTATCCGATTGTTATGATTTTTTCACAGATCCTTAATTTTGTGAATTAATACATTCGTGTGAAATTTGAGCACCATCTAAAAATTATTTCTAATGAAAATCGCAATTTTACGTTTTTTTAATTTTTAAAACATTCTTCGACTTATAACACCTACATGCTTTATCCGATTGTAACGATATTTTAACAGAACCTTAATTTTATGAATGTATATATTTGTGTAAAATTTGAGCGCAATCGAAAAATAATTTCTCATGAAAATCGCAATTTGACACTTTTTTCGTTTAAAAAAAAACATACGCTCATCCAACAACGCGCCTGAAAAAGCGTTTGCGAAGCTTCCTAGTATATGGGAATCGATGTTTCACCCACTTCCCAATGTCCGATCGAGCTGATTTTTTTCACACATACGTATTCTTGATGACAATAGATGAATCAATTAACAGATTTACTAATTAATCAATTAATTAATTGTAATTAATTAATCAAACAAAGTTCATATGGGAAATTAGTCACAGCTAGTGAGGATGGGCCAACCAGATGCAGAAATTCGGACACGTCCAGTGAGCACATATTCGATTATAACATTCGTTTGAGACTAAAAAGTATAAAATAATATTATGTGAAAAAATTGTTTTTTTAAAACAACGCTCATATTTAACTGTACTAAAAAGAAAAAAAGAAATTTTCGCCCAACAAATTTTTACCTTACTCGGAAAATAAAAGCGTTGGGCGCTTTCCCTCCATGAACAACAAAATTCTGTAATCTATGTCAATACCGTAAGCGCCCAACGCTTTTATTTTCCGAGTAAGGTAAAAATTTGTTGGGCGAAAATTTATTTTTTACTTTTTAGTACATTTAAATATGAGCTTTGTTTTAATTTTTTTTTCTTGTAATATTTTAATCCTCAATTTATCCTGACCTAATTCCTTTCTTAATAACGCCGCTTCTAATCCTGTCCAGTTTTGTAACCCCCTTGATACTCCTTAAATACTTCATTGCTGCTTCCAACTGACTCTCTTCCTTTGCTCCAACTGTCCAGGTTACTATAGGTATGAAGTATGCTTTATAGAAAAGATCTTTGCATCTCTGTGGAAACAGCTCGTTCCAAAGCAGCTTTCGCACCAGTTGATAAAAGTCTTCGGCTTTTTGTACCCTAGCAGTTACTTCTCTACTAGGCCGCTTCGCGAACGCTTTTTCCAGTCGCGTTGATGGATGAGCTTTTTTTGGAATATTTCTGTCCAATGATTACGTTTTAAGTGGAATCTCATTACTTTTTCTATAGTAACTTGATATTACTTGTTAATTATACACATGTAAAAGGCTTATATTAAAACCTTTATTTCTATTAATTTTCACCAACTTTTTCAACTTTTTCTTTCAAGAGGCACTACATCACCATAATCTTTATGTCAATGTAAAATATGAACGTTGTAGCCCCACTCGTTTGATCAGAATCGACCAAAATATCACTTAAATATCGTATTAAAAACCGGGGGAAAAATCGTAAAAGTATGATTTCTAAAATAATTTTTTTTCAAATGTCTCAAAAATCATAACATATATAATTTCAGTAATTTTAAACGTTCCCATAAAGTTTCATCAATATTGGAGTAGCCGTTTGCCAAATATCACGAAAATATCTCAATAAAAATGGGAAAAAATCGTAAAAGTATAATAATCATAAGAAATATTTGATCGATTATACCCAAAAACATGGCAGGTCTAAGTTCAGAGATTTCGAAGGTCCCCTCCAATTTTCATCAAGATCGCATATGCCGTTTGCCCGGTAGAGAGCGAACAAACAGACAAAAACACTAACAAAAACAAAACACCCGAGCTATTTTTCTTGGGGTAACGTAAGTGAAAAAAAACGAAAGTGAAATTGAAGTCTTCGCTTCGCTCATCCAATTAACTTTAGCATATTTTGTCAAGATACTTCCTAAGTACTCCGTTTCTTCGAATACTTTTCCACGAAGTCTCAACTTTTCTTGATTCTTAGGCATGCCTTTTTGTATCCTTTTTCACAAATAAACATTCACTTTTATTCTGACTAATAGACCTACTTAACCCAAACTCTGTTGCAACTAAAAAAAAAATCAAAATCATAAAAAAAAAAAAAAAGAATCATGTGGGGGATACATGGGCCCTTCCTGTAACCGCCACTGCCACAGGATCGCCGTTACGATGGAAGAATGGCGATGGCGGTGGAGGGACGGAGTCGATTTTTTAAAAATTCAATTTTTGGGGAAGGGATTAAAACGTATTTGAGAGTAAGAATGGCTATTATTTACACTTAATACCTTTTTGCATTTTTGTTATAAAACTTATTTAAAAGTAAGATGATGAGAGAAAAAGGTAGGTAAAGGTATCGGAAAACTAAGTAGCTATATATATATATTTATTTTTTATTTTTTATCAATTTTTTTTAGAGAATTTTCAAGCCCCCCTGCGCACGCCTATGGTCACTCTTCTCCACCCCAAAGCCAAACTAACCAGCCAGTAGGCTTTTCCACACTTCTTTATCATATCAACAAACATTTTGGTTTTCGCGCGTTATCACAGCGATTAATATGTTGGTATCCGTGGTCTCCATTCTACACATAGATATCTTAACAACAACAGCAACAAAATAACGCCACTTGTTGCCAGTTTTTGTTGCCCAGCCTGCACTGCTGTGGCGTTGTGTGGCGTACATGTTCGTGAGAGGCCTACGTTCAATTTGCTGCATTTTCTACAAAATGATGGTAATTTAAACGTTATTATTAATTATTCAAGCCTGTGGATATGTAGGCCTATTGTATATAAATAGTGCCCATGAAGCTAGCCTTACGTTGGACCTAGGGCCTAGGCTCCTTGGCTAGGTAGGCCTAGGCGTAGTACTTGCATTGTTTTGAATTTATGTCTTGTCTGGTCTTTATGCTAGGCCTAGGTAGGCCTAGCGATCTTTTTGTTGGCGGATACACAAAGCTTTGGCCGGTAAATACGTAGTATAGCGGACGTGGGGAAAAACATTAAAAAATCGATAATTTCAGTAAATAACAGGACAGGGTAAATGAAAAATCAAATTAACATGAAAAATATAATTTTTATTACAATTTAGTATAACAAAAATGGATAATATTCACGGTACTTCGAGCGGACTATTTTGTTCCCGCGGAGGTGTGTATTTGGTTGGTCAGTGGTTCGCCTATTCCTGGTTGGTCAGTGGTTCGGTTCGTAAAGTGCGCCAACCATTTTAAAAAACTCGTGGGGCCTATTGGTATGGTTTGGTTGGGTCCTCTTCCACAAAAACTCCGCTAAATAGCCAACGTAATGGTCTTCTTTGCGGCCGTATCGGGGCACACTCGACCGTACCTCACGCCAGGTACGTTCAATGTTTTGTGTGTGGGCCCCGGTGTCGGGATCCACAAAATTAAGGCTGTGGTTTACATTAAGGTGGACAAACCCCTCGTCCTCGAGGCAATTGTAGGCCCTCCAACAGTCGGACATGACTGTTGTCCCGGGTAGGATCCACTCCTTCACAGCCTTTAACAGTGTTTCTTTAGATCTGTCCTGTACGGGAATGATGAACACCTTTTTCGAGCCCCTCTCGAATCCACCAAACACCCATTTCCCTTCGATTATACGCCCACAGTTGTTCTTGCGTTTCCCTAGTTTTGCCTCATCGATCTCGACAACAACACCAGGCCCCCCTAGTTGCTGCCGGTTTGTGATCGCCCAGTTGATGCAGACTTCGCGACAAAAGGAACACCAATCAATTACAGTGTGGTCGGTGATACCAAGTTCAAGAACCATAAAGTCTTGGCGAGGTGGGCGTAACACCGCCCACAAAAGGGTAAATTTACAGATGACCTCGATTGACAATTTGGAACACTCGAACCACGTACCCTTTCGCCATGACTGCTTAAAGTTACACAGCCGGTCACCAGCCTTTGTACGGCAAAAGTATCTTTTATCACGGCCCAATGGACATGACTTTCCGCAGGTGGGACAAAACACTTGCTCGGCTAATACCCCATGATCCTTTAACCATTGCACCAGATCCCCCTCCCTCGTGATTAAATTACCAAACTCGAGCATCCCATACACACAACTTTCACACACCATTGCGCCGGGAAACGATGTGACGGTCACTTGCCCGCAGTGACTGAAGAATGAACACATGAAAGTAGTCCGCAGTTGGTATACGTGCGCAACAGCTGATAAGTGCGTAACCTTTGTGTATCCAATCATGCGTAACAGCTGGTAAGACTAGCGAAATTGAATCGAAATTTACATTTTGCGTGATTTATTAAAAACCTTGTTTTGCGTGACATCATTTTATGAGTGAAAAGGTGTTTGTAATTATTAATTTGGTTGAAATTATCGATTTTTTGAATATTTTTCCCCACGTCCGCTATACTACGTATTTACCCTTTGGCCTACGCCTAGCTAGGTGGGCCTAAGCCTAGCATCCTATGACATACCTTTGCCTAAGCTAGGGCTAGTAAGATCGGTAGGCCCAGGCCTGTCTAGCCCTAGCCTACTTTTTCGGTTGGGACCACCCAAATGGTACAATGATATCTCTGTGTGGCTAGGTAGGCCTAGGCTATGACACTGTGCATCTCCGCCAGGAGTGTGACGTCAGCAAGATCACAGCGGCCGTGTAAGACGCACGTGTTCACTGCTTTGCTATGCATTTCCAATCTATTTGGTGCACCACATCTGGGTTTTTCTGTATACACACACATTGTTGAGCGAGCGTAGTGAGCGTCTCCACTTGACTCTTATGGCTCGAATGTCTGTTTTTTTTCTGTTACTGCTTCGGTAGGCCCTACAGGTCACACCGTTTCTCTGATCGACCTGAAACTTTGCACCACCTAGGTATGCGGGTTGTTGTATAGTTTTTGAACAAAATGTAGGTAGGCCTATAGGCTATGTAACAAAAATGACTAACCAATGACACCCATCATCTGAATCAGTTTCACATCTGATTTGTGTAACCAATTAGGGGCTACATTGGTTTTCTGGTAAATAAAGGTCCACTTTTTACTTTTTACAAATATTAGGCCTATACAAAAGGTATTACCAGCAGTGCTCGAAATTAATTTAAGACCGGGGCTGCTGTCTTAAAAGTTTTTGGCAGCCCTGTTAAGAATTAAACAGCCCAATTTGTTTTAATTATTATTTACGTTTACCCGCCGTTTACTAGGGCTGTGCAAATTGGTAAAAATGCCTCCCCGGGTACCCGTCGATCTTACGGGCGGGTACCCAAAATTACGAAATTTTAAGATTTTTTTACGATTACCAAAAAAAAAAAAAAGTGAATTCAGTCATTTATCTACTTCATATTGACAGGTCATCACTTTAACACGCACGTTCTCAAAAACGTGAACATGTCGACGGTCTCGGGCGCCAGAGATGCTCGTTTCTATTGTCAGATGTTGAAAATGCATATTCATTAGGAACTGATGTTGCCGGAATGCATAAATATCTCCGCCAGTCACTTATCGGCGATTACGATGAATAGGGGTGCGCGCACAGCGTGTTGGTGACGTCACTCACTGGAGCTCGACGGACGAAATACGAGCGCGTATTAATGACGAATCACTTACTGCCGCCGAAGCGCGTCGACGAGTGCAAGCCTAACCGGCGGCGGCGTTAATTGAGCGGAATTTGAGACGAAAAACGGTCAAACGAGTACCCGACGACTCATTTCATTACCCGGGCTATTATCAACGGGCGGGTGCCCGGGTACCCGTTCACAGCCCTACCGTTTACCCGCTATAGGGGAGATTGGGGTAATAAGGAATTGGGGTAATTGGGAACAAGCCTTCCTTATAAATCAAAATTTTGAAAATGGTACATTTTTATGAAAAATTGTTTGGTAAGGGCCATACCTTCTTCTTTCATAATGTAATCAATTCTACTGAGAAAAGTAACTATTGGTTGGTATTTTTATGACTCTTGTAAGGTACTACAAAAAAAAGTGTAAAATATGTTTCTTACAATGTTTTAAAAATTAAATTTTCCCTTATACCTACATATTAAATGTAGAAAAGACAGTAGGTATGTCTATTTTATCTCCTACATATGAGTGTTTTATGATTTTTGCAAATTTTTATCTCTTTTCTCTCTTAGAAGTAAGGGGGTATTCCTATTTGCCCCAAAATTTATATTTTTGGGGTAAAAGGGAACACCCATGAGGGGTAAATAGGAATACTATGGGGTAAAGAAGAATGAGCCATAGTGTAATGCTAGGGGTAAATAGGAACAAACATGTCTCGTCGTGCAGGTAGGGTAACAAGAATCCACTATCACCATACCACTGGAATTTGAAGTAAAATTCCTAGAGCGTAGAGGTGATATCTTTGCTTGGCCCTTGAGGGATGACTTTGACATCATTCAAGAGGCAAATCTTTTCCTAGGCCCAATTAAGCTCATTGGGGTCACTAAATTTAATTTAGAACCAGATCCAAAAATAATTCAATCATTTTGGGAAAAGTTTAAAACACAACAATTAGGCCCTGGTGAAAATCTGGGTTAATAAACTTAACTGTGTAAAATGTGAGGGAAGTGTTCCTTATTGCCCCCACTTAAAAAGTGTATATATTTTTCCTTTTAAACAGTAATTCATGCCTAACAATTTCTATATTTGTAATTTTTCATGATACAAATACTTTTTTAAATATTAACATCATGCTATGAGAAGCTTTGTGTAGTTTCAAGGCAAAAATTACAGTTTAAAAAAAACTTTAATGTCATGTTTCTAGCTATTAAAAAAATACTACAATTTGCATCTGTTCTAACTTTGTCAATAAGCAAGATATCAAGATGAATTCTTTTGCTACTTAATTATACTACAAAAATACCTATGTTCCTATTTGCCCCATGTATTTTTAATGCACCTACCTTGCTTCTTATAATGCTTGTTCCTTATTGCCCCAAAATGTTGGGGTAATAAGGAACAATATGGGCATGTTGAAAAAAAATCATTGCATCTAAAATAACACATGAATGCAAAATATTTAATTTTATTAAGAAAGCCAATGTTTCAATGTATCTGATACCACTAAAACATTTATAATATGTTTTTCTAGTTATTTGTAAATTGAGATCATAGGTCAACTTACACAAATTTGTTCCTAATTACCCCAATCTCCCCTATAACATTACATTGCACAAACAACACGCACTTTGCGGATTACACGTAAATCTTACTAAGGCAACTGCCGACAATAAACTGCCAAGTTCTGACAGCTCTTAGACATGTCAATAAACCACATACCCCTACTGTAGCCACTGCAGCACCTGCTAATCACTCGAGCATGGCAGCGAATGCATCTGACTTTGGCCTAGGACATCCCCGCGCTACCGAGCCTAGGCTACTGGCCGCTCGAAAAATTCGTCTTCAAATGCCTCATATGCTAGTCTCATCACTCTCATGAGATGAGATAACTTATATTTGTTAATTTGTAAATATATATTGACATCAATGATTAATGTTAATGATGTTAATGATGTTAATGATGTTGATGATGATGTTGATGATGATGTAGATTAATGCCTTTTAACGTAATTTCCGATTTTAGGAAAAATGAAAATCAACCTTTTATTGTTTTTTTTTTTTTTTTTTTTAAATTCCAGGCAGCCCGACGTCGGGCTTCAATTTTGAGCCCTTAATACCAGTGATGTGTCTTGGTAATACCAGTGACAATTACAGAACTACTTCAAATGTTAATTACAATAAAATGACTAATTAAACACACCCATCATCTGAATCAGTTTCACATCTGATTTGTGTAACCAATTAAATTGGTTTATGGTTACTAAAGGTGCACTTTGTACTTTTTGCAGATATTATACCAAGGGTAATACGCACCAGAGACATGTCTAGTGGTAATACCAATGACAATTGCAGTTACTTCAGCTGTTAATTTTATTAAAATGACTACTAATTAAACACACACATCATCATCATCTGAATCAGTTTCATATTGATTTGTGTAACCAATTAATTACATTGGTTTTCTGGAAACTAAAGGTGCATTTGTACTTTTTACTGTTATTACCAAAGGTAATACCAGTGACAATTACAGTTACTTCAACATTTAGGAACTATAAAATTACTATTTTAGAACTACTGAATAGGATAGATAATTAATTGGATGAGCAAAACAAAGACTTCAATTTCACTGACCCCCCCCCAAAAAATTAGCTCAGTTGTTTTTTGTTCGTTATTTTTTTAAAATTATTTTTTTGTTTTTTTGTCTGTTTGTTCGCTCTCTACCGGGCAAACGGCATATGGGATCTTGATGAAAATTGGAGGAGACCTTCGAAATCTCTGAACTTAGACCTGCCACGTTTTTGGGTACGATCAAATAAATATTTCTCATGAATATCGTAGCTACTTAATTACGATTTTTAGTTCAATATTTTCGTGACATTTGGCCCATTTGGGTCAATTCTGACCAAACGGGTGGGGCTACAACGTTCATATTTTACATGGACATTTAGGTAACTGAAAATTGATTTAGAACTACTGTATATATTTTGGAAAAGACAATTACTGAAAAAAATGTGATCGAGCATAGAGTAGTGGAGACGCTCGCTTCGCTCGTCATCACAACCACTGGATTGAAGTAAATTTCTAGAGCGTAGAGGTGATATCTTTGCTGGCCCTTGAGGGATGATTCGATCATTCAAGAGCAAATCTTTTCCTAGCCAATTAAGCTCTTGGGTCACTAATTAAACCTCGGCGTTTGCCGTCGATCGAGGCTGTTTCAAATGCGCCCGAATACCCGACCTCGGATCGACGGCTGAACAGCAAGGAACGCGCGCTCTTATCGTCGTTGTTGAGAAGTCGTCAATCACGAGAGATCGGCTCAAAGTACTCTACGCATTCGCGCTCCAACATGTGTTGGCGTCACTGTCTTTTAATGTCTATGCTTGAAGGAAAATTATGTTGCATTCGTAGGTGGTATGGCGGGCCGCGCTATGGCGGCTAAGTTTTTGCAAATTTGAAAGGGTATGACGAGATGAGGGGTGGTATTTTGACACCAATAAAAATCGAAGGAAGATCATACACCTAACTTTATTTAGCTACATTTTAGTTTTTATTTCATAAATCGGTTATTTTTGTTGAAACAGTGAATTTTTTGTGAGTGCGCTCCGCAACCCCATTTCGTAAAAAAAATGAATCGGGCCAGGGGCGAGATTTAAATAGAACGCCAATGGGTTAATTAAACAATCCAAAATAATTCAATATTTGGGAAAGTTTAAACAAACAATTAGGCCCTGGTGAAAATCTGGTTAATAAACTTACTGTGTAAATGTGAGGAAGTTTCCTTTTGCCCCACTTAAAAAGTGTATATTTTTTCCTTTAAACAGTAATTATGCCTACAATTTCTATTTTGTAATTTTCATGATACAAATACTTTTTTAAATATTAACACGCTATGAGAAGCTTTGTGTAGTTCAAAGGGAAAATACAGTTAAAAAAAACTGTAATGTCTGTTTCTAGTATTAAAAAATACTACAATTTGCATCTGTTCTAACTTGTCAATAAGCAAGATATCAAATATTCTTTGCTACTTAATTATTACAAATACCTAGTTCTATTTGCCCATGTATTTTAATGCCCTACCTTGCTTCTTATAAGCTTGTTCTTATTGCCCCAAAAGTTGGGATAAGGAACAATATGCGCTGTAGAAAAAATATTGCACTAAAATAAAACATGATGCAAATATTTATTTTATTAAGAAGCCAATGTTTCAATGTCTGATACCACTAAACATTTATAATATTTTTCTAGTTATTTGTAAATTGAGATCATAGGTCACTTACAAAATTTGTCTAATACCCCAATCTCCCCTTAACATTTCATGCACAAACAACACGCACTTGCGGATTACACGTAAATCTACTAAGGCAACGCCGCAATAAATGCAAGTTCTGACAGCTCCTAGACTTCAATAACAGTACCCCTACTAGCCACTGCAGCACTGCTAATCACTCACATGGCAGCGAATGCATCTGACTTTGGCTAGCATCCCGCGCGACCGAGCCTAGGCTATGCGCTCGAAAATTCGTCTCAAATGCCTCATAGCTAGCTCATCCTCTCTGAGATGAGATAACTATATTGTTATTTAAATTAATTGACATCAATGATTAATGTTAATGATGTGTGTATGTAGATTAATGCCTTTTAACGTAATTTCCGATTTTAGGAAAAATAAAAATCAACCTTTTATTGTTTTTTTTTTTTTTTTTTGAAATTCCAGGCAGCCCGACAGGGCTGCCGTCAATTTCGAGCCCTTAATACCAGTGAATGTGTCTTGGTAATACCAGTGACAATTACAGTTACTTCAACTGTTAATTACAATAAAATGACTAATTAAACACACCCATCATCTGAATCAGTTTCACATCTGATTTGTGTAACCAATTAAATTGGTTTATGGTTACTAAAGGTGCACTTTGTACTTTTTGCAGATATTATACCAAGGGTAATACGCACCAGAGACATGTCTTGGTAATACCAATGACAATTTGCAGTTACTTCAGCTGTTAATTTTATTAAAATGACTACTAATTAAACACACACATCATCATCATCTGAATCAGTTTCATATTGATTTGTGTAACCAATTACATTGGTTTTCTGGAAACTAAAGGTGCATTTGTACTTTTTACTGTTATTATACCAAAGGTAATACCAGTGACAATTACAGTTACCTACTTCAACATTTAGGAACTATAAAATTACTATTTTAGAACTACTGAATAGGATAGATAATTAATTGGATGAGCAAAACAAAGACTTCAATTTCACTGACCCCCCCCAAAAAATTAGCTCAGTTGTTTTTTGTTCGTTATTTTTTTTAAATTATTTTTTTGTATTTTTGTCTGTTTGTTCGCTCTCTACCGGGCAAACGGCATATGGGATCTTGATGAAAATTGGAGGGGACCTTCGAAATCTCTGAACTTAGACCTGCCACGTTTTTGGGTACGATCAAATAAATATTTCTCATGAATATCGTACTTAATTACGATTTTTAGTTCAATATTTTCGTGACATTTGGCCCATTTGGGTCAATTCTGACCAAACGGGTGGGGCTACAACGTTCATATTTTACATGGACATTATGGTAATGGTGATGTATTGCCTTTTGAAAGAAAAAGTTGAAAAAGTTAGCCAGAATCCATAGAATATAGGTTTTTCAGAAGTTGTTCTCCCACTGTATATTTATTTTGAGAGAAACTACCCTTATTTGTACTTCTAGTTTGAAAATTGAATATCTTTGTGAATTTTGGTAGGATCTCTACCAAATTTTATGTGCTTCTTTCTTATGGTTCAAACTAATAAACAAAAATAGTTAATTTTTTTATTACATTTCCAGGGTTGTACAAATTTTTGATGGTAAAAGTGAAGGGTTACTCAGCGATGTTTTAATCCGTTTTTTGTTGGATAAACACTAGAACAACCACAACAGAGTAATTTTAAATGATTTTTAAACAGGCGCACACAAGTGTTTACAAAATAAAACACAAAAAACATACACAACACACATAGCAAACATCCACCATCACCTCCACCGGCCTCCACACGTCGCCATCTTCGAACTCAAATGCAGCCTAAACCAGTGCTATCAACTAGTATGAGATACAAAATTAAATTTGATGCACAACTAATGGGGGGCGTTGCCCCCAACCCCCACCAGGGCTCTGCCCCTGGACCCCAACTCATACCCAACAACAAAAACACAAACACACCTCATTCCGATGAATAGCTAACTCAGGAAAACCAGTCAATCCCATAAAATACAAAGGATTTGGTTGCCAGCACTGCGATACGGCATTCCCCCACCTCGCCGTCGCTCCCAGTCGACATACAATACTCTCTAACAACGTAAACATTAACATTATGTCAATCACAAAAAAACTTCCGAATAACCAAAAAACATACTAAATCAACGTGCGCCGACATAAATCACTCCACAAACTATGTAAGTAACATCGCTCAATCATTTAAATTACCTTCCAAAGTAATTCTGGTCCGCTGAGTGATTCTGCATAATTACCTTTTTGATTACAGTAAAATAATAAATGAGGCCAAATTTTGAGAAATTTTGCATCATATTCTAAATTTGCTACAATAATATTATGAAATGTGAGAAAATAATTATTTATATTAAATAATTGTAAACAAACAAGTTTATACACCATTTCAGGGCTGTCCAAGCTTATAAATTTTGCCATTATTATTACTAGGCCTATCTGGAAAAAAATGCCCAATAGCAAAATTATGTTAAGCAACCAAGTGAATGACAAAAATAGATTTAAATTATGAACACACAATTACATATTATAAACATGAATTTTTATGAATTATTCAGGGTTGTCCAAACAAACAAACAAATAATAAAATGTTCACATTTCTTTAATTTGGGCCTATAGTTTACACCATAGTTCTGTGAAGACAATCTGTACCGGTATTTAGACCTGCTTACAAAATATAAAAAATAAACACAAATATAAATTATCAGGGTTGTACAAATTGGGGTGTACAAGTATGGGGTGGAGAAAGATTAGGTTTGGGCATTTCTATGCTGACAGGTATGTGACAAGTTTTAGTAAACAGAAGAGAACAAATGAACATCCTTTACTGATCAAGGTAAATCATTTTTAACATTTATGTTTTTTCTTTCAGGGATGCTCAAATACAATTAGAAATTTTGACTTATTTACAGTAGTTTAGCTTCTTACTTTCTTGGTGATTGCATGATTGTCCTTGGATAAAAAGCAAGAGTCTAGTCTCGTTTCTAAGTTTTGTATGGAACTCCTTGAAACATGGAGTAATACACAGCCCCACATCACACTCTGCACACTCATATCTTGATTCCTTGCACAGGTTTTTGACTTGGCACACTTTGCATCTTCTAGCTGCATTTTTCTTCTTTTCTGTTGCCGAAACCATTTGTGGAAAGTGTCGCTCTGTCAGACGAAGTGGATTGGGCTCTGAGCTTGTCTTCCTTTCTTGCTTGTTGTTTGTTCAGTGTGGTGCTGGGCCATGATTTTCTCAATCAGAGTCATCCTAAACTGTAGTGCTGTCATCTTTCCTCCCAACTTTTGGTGAATGCAGTGTGCATTGAACACACAAATATTCATTACAAGCAAAAACTGCTTTTTGTACCACTTTTTCAGTCTTTTTCTTTCTACAGCATAAGCAGTTAACATCTGGTCACAACGGTCAACACCGCCCATATTTATGTTGTAACTATTGATGAGAGTTGGAATTTCTACTGCATTTCCTCTTCTGGTGACCTCGATATCTTCAACATTATGATAGGTACTTAGCGCCGTTACTTCTCGATTGTCCTTCCATTTCATTACCATCATTTCTCCTGCACTTTCATATTTGACAATCTTCTCTCCCTTTTTTAGTTTGGTTGACTTGAGTTCAGTCGGCATTTGTTTACGACCTTTCCTCACGGTCCCCACTAGATCAGTGTAGTTATTTTTGAGAAGTCTAGCAAGCTCAGGTGTAGTGTAATAATTATCAGTGAAAACACAGTAGGGCCTAGCCCTGAAATAGTAGGTCGTCCATGAGCGTAATAACTACTTTTGTACCATGATAATAGTTGCCTGGTATCAAGTCAGTTCCTTTTCCCGTGTAAACAATCAAATTACTGACGTAACCAGTGGACGACTCGCTCAACACATAGGTTTTTATTCCAAACCTGGATCGTTTTATTGGGATGTATTGAACCCATAACATCAAACTTTTGTCCACACAGACATTTTCAGGTCTGTAAGTTTGACGACACTTTGGAACAACATGGTCAATGATGGGCTTTATTTTCCACAGTTTTCGATGAATATCTGCAGGAGGTTGTGTATTGTCCACAAAATAAAGAAATTTTGCTATCAACACAAGCCTTTCATAGGAAATTACGCGGGCACTTCCTGGGGTTTCAAACAATTACTTTTTTTGAGTAGTACAACTCTAAGTTCGGTTTCCACAAAACACCCTGCATTAGTTGAAACCCTAGGTAGAGCCAAATATCACTAGTTGTAGCAGGGACCCATTTACGAAGCCTACTTCGCTTTTGAGGTGTGATTTGTCACCTACAATACTATCTGCAAATCGATTTGTTTTGACCACGATCAAATCAATCAATTCCGGCCCAACAAACAGTTCAAATAGTTCTAGTGGGTCGTTCAAATCAATGACAGGTACACTTACCCCACTGTCACCGATGAAATTGCACAACTCAAGTCCAGAGTCGCGATTATTCCAGTTGAACACAGGTCTAGGGCCAACATCGTTGTCGGAATTTACCGAAACGTCGCTGTCACTTGAGTCGCTTACACCGGATACTAAACTTTCGTCATCATCGCTGTGATTATCTAAATCACTCACTTCACCCTCCGAATCAGAATCAGAATAACTGAGATGTTATTGACGGTAAACAATGTTTGCGCGACGCCACAACCCACAGACTGTAGTGCAACAGGTTGCCGGAATGCCGCTCAGCTGTGCGGCCGAGGACCTAAAAAAATCAATGATTTCGTACCAACATGACAGAACAAAAATAACTAGAAGAAAGACGACTCTTTCACTAACCTAAGGGAACTAAGCTGGTGGAAATACGCGTATATATACGGCATGCACAGACACACGAAGTGGACGTGTTGCGGCGCGTATATTTACGGCATGCACAGTACGGACGCCAAGGCGTTGACGTATATATATACGGCATGAACAGGCAAGGGGTTAATATGAGTGTTTTGAGGTAATAACAATTAAAATGTAACAATAGAAACTTGACAACAATCACCTATAATGCGTTCAAAAAGCACTTGCCAAAATAAAGAGATCCCACGCAAACTAAAATCATACCAAAAAGCTCATCCATCAACAACAGTTCGAATTTATTGGATGAGCGAAGCGAAGACTTCAATTTCACTGACCCCCCAAAAAATGTGCTTGGATGATTTTTTTTGTCCGTTTGTTCGCTCTCTACCGGGCAAACGACATATGGGATCTTGATGAAAATTGGAGGGGACCTTCGAAATCTCTGAACTTAGACCTGCAACGTTTTTGGGTATAATCGAAGAAATATTTCTCATGAATATCGTACTTTTACGATTTTTTTCGATTTTTTGTGCAATATTTTCGTGACATTTTGGCCGTAATGGCGGTCATCATCCTCTTTGTTAAAATATAACATCACACTCACTGCTGGCCACAATTGTATCTCTGCCACATCTTCCCACCTCTCTCTATGGAAACCATACCACCATCCACCTCTTCTTTGGCTTCCCATCGCGTTCTCATCCTGTCACTTAAGGCTGAGTGTTGCGGTGTCGCCCGTTCTCGCCCAAAACACACTCCATGGTACGGTATATATTATTTATTTCTGGTTATTTATCAATTGTTAACACACTTGTAAGATGTCATTACCTCGAAAATTTTCTGCTCTTTCTCGTGAACATTGTGTTTTTTGCGTACAACGTATAATTTTGTTTTAAAACTGCAAAAACTTTGAGGACGCATTTTATTTAATACAAATAAAGTTTTTGCAATTTTAAAACAAAATTATAGGTTGTACGCAAAAAATGCATTGTTCCCGAGAAAGAGCAGATAGTTCTCGAGGTAATGACATATATCTTTAAAGTGTGTGTAGGCTAACAATTGATAAATAACCAGAAACAAATAATATATTCCGTGGCATGTGTTTGCCGTGAACGGGCGACACTAAACCCAGCAATGTGTTATTAATTATATGTAAAACCTGATTCTAAGTCTAAACAAAACAATTGTCTGTTTGTTGAACAGGTTGCAATGATCTCGAAGTCGCCCACAGATCTCCTCAGCGACCTGAAGTGTTGATTCATAGTAGTTGATTTCTACTGCCCTTCATCTGCCTGAAGAATGCCAGCCGTATGAAACATGGGAGCATTAACCCAAGGTAACTTACTTACTTAGGAACTTACTAGTACCAGTAGGCCTATGCTTGATGAGTCTTAGTTTAATAATCAAACTCAGGCCTGTGCAGCAATTAGGTAAACAATGGCATTGTAGCCTTAAACTCTTTTAGGCTATTGTGATCATTATTAGCTCTAGGCTACTTCACACAATAACACTCATTCACAGCCCCTTTAAGTCCTGGCCATAATATACGTATAGTTCCGTATATAAGCCAAACCTGAATGTAAACCAACCCCCTAACTTTAGGTGTTGAAAAATAAAAAACAAATTTATAGTCTGGAAACGGACTGCGAGACTTAAAATCATGAAAAAAAGGTAGGCTTATATTCAGGACAATATGGTAAAATGCTTAATAGCGCAGAGAGTATATAAGATAAGATGAAGCGATTAGGTTTCTTTTTTTGTTGTTCCTGATAAAGAATTAATCACAATCGCATATTTATCATATTCCACCAGTGGCGGCTGGCACGGTGAGGCAAGTGAGGCAAAGCCTCACCTAAGAATCTGGCCAGTGTTGAATTCAGGCTTTTCATCCCGGCAAAAACAAACATCTTTTATTTGTTTTGTTGCATCTAGGCCTATATCACTAATATTTCCGATCAACTATTGTGAAGAAAGAATGCCGGTGAATATTCCATTTATGCACTTTTTACATATTTTAAAATCGTAGTTGGCGTAGTTTGACACGTTTTATGTTTCTTCCTTCAATCTTCCATTTTTGCTTTGACACAAAGCTTAAAGGTCAAACTCGCCGAGCGTCGCGATTGGACGGGAAAGAAAAGTACCCAGAGCAAAAGCTTGGCACTTGGCGTGTCTTTAACAGAAAAATCGCTTTGTTCCAAGTGGTCCTTCTAAAAAAAAATTAACATTTTGAAATGAATACTCGACTCGACTCGAATTCAAAATGTGCTACTCGCACACTCCTACTTTTTAGCCAACGTAATATAACAATAATACCCGGTAATAAATGGTTTATTGTCATAGTATCTACATTTTATGAGATGTATTTACAGATGTACAGACAATGGTAATGAATATTATGCGCATCATTAGTTAGTATTCTTGATAACATTTGATAACATGATTTTATATAAACAATAAACATAATATTTAACTCTAGAAGTGCCAGTCGATATTTTCGACCTTTAAAGTCGATCCATTGAAACATGCTTGTAGTGAAATTTGTCTGAAATTCATAATATATAGGTACTCTTAATAGTGTGCTTTTTAATAATACAACAAGCAAAATGGGGGTTACCAGCTTACTTTCGGAGATTTTTCGAAATAAAAATCAAGTAAATCCCTATCCTTTAACATTGCAAGCCTGCAAAACTCTACATTTTCCGACCAAAAAGGTACTACAGTACACGAACCGCAAGTGAAATATGACTAAATTATGTATCGATTTGCAGGTAATTAAACACTGAAAAGGAAAAGTATTTGTAAAATACATGTTACCATACTGGATTTTGATATTTTTACGTCCAAAGTCAAGTTATAATTGTGATAACCAGGAGCGTCAGTGAAGGTTTGGCAACGCTGCGGGACGTCACTTCGAAGCCGCGCGCGATTGACCAATGGCAGTGAACTCGTGGGGGGGAGGGGGGGGGGGGGGGAGCAAAATTTAAAAAGTGGGTTTGGCGGCCTTTCCCTATGACAGCACGGGGTTCGGATGTGTTTACGTTATGCTGCTGGATATATCTTTCAGATTCGGATATATAAATCGAAAGTTGGCCTAGGCCTAGAAATACTAAATAAAACTCGACGGGCGGAATATTATCCATCCTTTTCAGTTAAAATTGATTTTAAAAAGTAAAAATCCCTGGGGTGTTATGATTCATTGACTAGCCACCCATTAACATAATTGGCCTTTTGTTGTGAATGTAGGCCCTACATTAACTACCAACTTAAAATAGTAATTGAAGCACAGTCATGCAGAATGCAATGTAACAGCTGAATAGATAACAGTTGATTAGGAAAAGGAACCTGAGATTCATAGAATCTCTGTCGTAGGCCCAAAGACGATTTTGTGCGGCCGTCCACGGCAAATTTCACCACACTCACCGAGCCCGTTTGGTTTTAGGGCCTGGTAAAAAAATTAGGCCCAGTAAGAAATACATATAAAATCAGTTTTAGCCATATTAGATACCGCGTCAGTAGGCCTAACTACGAAATAAGTGAAACACGTGTTGTGTAACATTGTTAGAGTAGGCCTGATAATTTATGGACAATAATTTACATTCTACAGTCTGTCTATGCGAAAAGATTGTTTTAAGAATGTGATAGATGTAAAAAATCAAATAAAAAGTATGCATAAACAACTCACATAAATACACACATAAACATAACATAAACTCTATTTTGAGAGGTGTAGGCTTACTGACGTAAATAGCAAATGTTGAGGGAAAAATGTCCTTGTATTTGAGTTATTTCCAATTGAAAAGTTATAAAAATCATGAACAATTAAGATGGAATGAGCCAATAAAATAAAAAAGTTTTCCCAATCGGGACTCGAACCGACGACCTGTCGCATAGAAAACGAGCGCGCTAGCCGTTGGGCTATTAGCGACCACGGAGCTAAGGTGTCCAGAGCGATACGTGCGCTTCCTTCAACCCAGCAGATGTGCACGCCGACTCAAAACGAGCGTAAAAGTTTTGCGATGTCAATTAGGACACTTTTAATACTTTTAAAGCCTTCTGCCAATATTTATTGAATGTAATTTAGGTCTGGAAAAAGCATATATACGCAACTACAGTTTATTTTGGTATGAAACACTTTCGAGGTGGCAGATTCTCTCGTCGCGTTTCTTTCCACTCGATCAGAATCAGAGGCAGAAGGCTGCTGGTGCCGTGTTGCCAAGCCAAATACCAGGTTGGCCAAACTCTCAAGAAGAAGTTTCCAACTATTACATATCGTATATTAATATTATTGTTACAAATTACATGAGAGACAATCATATTGTACGTTTAATGTTTAACAAACACAATATTATTACTTTGTTCATCATTAGCCTACTTTAGTGATTTACGTGTTATTTTGATGAGACGTTTCGATTTCTGAGGTTGGCAAATACTGAACTAGTCAGTTAGCGACTGTACCAATAAGAGATGCAAGTAAATATATTTTCTAAAATGTAACAATAAAAATAAATAAATACTTTAGTGTAGTAAAATAAACTACAGTGTGTAAATTATCTGACTAAAATTACCAATTGGACCTATTTATAGTTTAGGTGAATAATAATAATACTCTTGAGTCCGTTGGTACACTGCACTGGAGTCACTTTAAAAAACCCCTTTTTCCGAGTTGATTTTGTCGACCTTTAAGGCCCTTCAAAACCCAAATTAGGCTCTAATAGGCAACTTCAATTTAGGTTGCTGTTCAAATATTTAGCCGTAATTAAACCACTTTTAGACGTTTCTTCGAAAGTGCTTTCAAAAAATAGCCATTAATTTAGGTGCTGTGAAATTGTTTAAACAATGAACAGATTTGCAGTTTGCTTTACCGGGGAAGATTTACAAAATAAAACCCAAATAAGTAGGCTAGCCTAGCCTATTAGGTAAATTTTAAATTGATTTTTCTTTAAGTAATTACAATAAATTTTGATGTTTAAAATATAAAGTTATTCTTGGTATTGCATGATTTGTACGTGAAGTAAGCCACTAACCTCATTCCTTGACTGGGGAGGCCTTTAACGCAATAAACGCTAATAATACCGGACTTTACATTCTTGCCCCAGATAAATGTTCCCTTTTTTCTTATCTTTTATAAAGACGAAATTTTACTTAGCAGGGCCTTTTGAAGTTCGTTTATAGTTTTGAATGAGCTTTCTTTCGATCTGTTTGTTTGTTGTTTCGATTTCGACGACCGAAATTGTCACTATCTCCACTATGGTTAAAACTTATTTTAAATACTAAAAAACCTTAGATTTCAAAACGCTTGCTGTAAATTGCAGTTAAAGCTAGTTTGTCACAAATGAACAGACGTGTTGTTTTCATAAGGAAAACCTTTAGTTAGTAGTAAGTTGATGAGTTGGTTTATGGCCTTTCATTTATTGGTGACCTCGATACTTCAATTTTTATAGGTATCTCCGTTACTTCTTCCGTGTTAACCAGCCCAAAAAAAAATTCACTAAATTTCAAAATAAAAAATAAAATTAAATTTTTAAGTTTGGTAAATTTATCAGAATTTGATTTACGACCCGTTCCGCACTGTTCAAATGATCCATATTTAGTTATTTTGAGAAGTCTAGTGCAGGTGAATGTATATTATCTGCGAAAACCAGTAGGGCTGTCCGAAATATAGGTCTCCATGAGGCAATAACTACTTTGTCATGTATAGTTGCCTGGTATCAAGCAGTTCCTTATTCCCGTTTAAGCATAATCAGACTAACCAGGGCAATAGATCAGCATAGGTTTTTCATTCCAAACCTGGTCGTTTATTGGGATTATTGAACCATACATCTTTTCCACAAATTTTAGGTCTGTAACTTTGGGACCGGTAACTAGCACATGGCAATGAGGGCTATTTTTCCACAGTTTTCGATGAGTATCTGAGCGAGTGTTATTGTCCACAAATAAAGAAGTTTTGCTATCAAGCAAACCTTTCATGAAATTACTTGGCACTTCCTGGGTTAACAATTATTTTTTTGCAGTAGTAACTCTAAGTTCGGTTTCCAAAAACCCTGATTAGTGTGAAACCCTGGAGGCCAAATATCACTATTGTAGAGGGACCCATTTACGAAGCCTATTATGTCTGGCTATGTCGATTTGCCTAGCAACTATCTGCAAATCGATTTGTTTTGCATGTAGCAATACAAGTAATTTCCGGCCCAACAACAGTTAAAATATTTATGGTCGTTCAAATCATGACGGGTAACTTATCCTTCCATTCACCGAGTGAAATTTCACAACTCAGTCCGAGTCGCGATTACTCCAGTTGAACACGGTCAGGGCCAACATCGTTGTCGGAATTTACCAAACGTCGCTCACTTGAGTCGCTTACACCGGATACTAACTTTCGTCATCATCGCTGTGATTATCTAAATCACATCACCTTCACCTCCGAAACAGAATCAGAATACTGAGATGTTTATTGACGTAAACAATGTTGCGCGACCCACAAACCCACAGACTGTAGGCAACAGGTTGCCGGAATGCCGCTCAGCTGTGCGGCCGAGGACATAAAAAATTCATGATTCGTACCAACTAGGACACAATAACTAAAGAAGACGACTCTTTCACTAACCTAGGGAACTATAGCTGGTTGGAAATACCCCGTTATATACGCATGCACAGACACGAAGTGGGACGTGTTGCGGCGCGTAATATTACGGCATGCAAAGACGGACCCAAGGCGTTGACGTATATTTACGGCATGACAGGCAAGGGGTTAATATGAGTGTTTGAGGTATATAATAACATTAAAATGTAACAATAAACTGACAACAATCACCTATAATGCGTTCAAAAGCACTTGCCAAAATAAGAGATCCCACGCAAACTAAAATTAACAAAAAGCTCATCCATCAACAACATTCGAATTTATTGATGAGCGAAGCGAAGACTTCAATTTCCACTGACCCCCCAAAAAATGTGCTTGGATGATTTTTTTGCCGTTTGTTCGCTCTCTACCGGGCAACGACATATGGGATTTGATGAAATTGGAGGGACCTTCGAAATCTCTGACTTAGACTGCAACGTTTTTGGGTATAATCGAAGAAATTTTCTCATGAATATCGTACTTTTACGATTTTTTTCGATTTTTGTGCAATATTTTCGTGACATTTTGGCCGTCATGGCGGTCATCATCCTCTTTGTTAAATATAACATCACACTCACTGCTGGCCACAATTGTATCTCTGCCACATCTTCCCACCTCTCTCTAGGAAACCATACTACCATCCACCTCTTCTTTGGCTTCCCATCGCGTTCTCATCCTGTCACTTAAGGCTGAGTGTCGCGGTGTCCCCCCGTTCTCAGCCCCAAAAAACACTCCATGGTACGGTATAATTTTTTATTTCTTGGTTATTTATCAATTGTTACACACTTGTTTAAGATGTCATTACCTTTGAAAATTTTCTGCTCTTTCTCGCGAACAATGTATTTTTTACGTGTCACAGAGTATAATTTTGTTTTAAAACTGCATAAACTTTGAGGATGCATTTATTTTTAAAACAAATAAAGTTTTTTGCAATTTTAAAACAAAATTATAGGTTGTACGCAAAAAATGCATTGTTTCTGAGAAGAGCAGATAGTTCTCGAGGTAATGACATATATCTTTAAAGTGTGTACCGTAGGCTAACAATTGATAAATAACCAGAAACAAATAATATATTCCGTGGCATGTGTTTGCCGTGAACGGGCGACACTAAACCCAGCAATGTGTTATTAATTATATGTAAAACCTGATTCTAAGTCTAAACAAAACAAATTGTCTGTTTTGTTGAACAGGGTTTCAATGATCTCGAAGTCGCCCCCAGATCTCCTCAGCGACCTGAAATGTTGATTCAGAGTAGTTGATTTCTACTGCCCTTCATCTGCATGAAGAATGCCAGCCGTATGAAACATGGGAGCATTAACCCAAGGTAACTTACTTACTTAGGAACTTACTAGTACCAGTAGGCCTATGCTTGATGAGTCTTAGTTTAATAATCAAACTCAGGCCTGTGTAGCAATTAGGTAAACAAATTAGGCATTGTAGCCTTAAACTCTTTTAGGCTATTGTGATCATTATTAGCTCTAGGCTACTTCACACAATAACACTCATTCACAGCCCCTTTAAGTCCTGGCCATAACATACGTATAGTTCCGTATATAGGCCAAACCTGAATGTAAACCAACCCCCTAACTTTAGGTGTTGAAATATAAAAAACAAATTTATAGTCTGGAAACGGACTGCGAGACTTAAAATAATGAAAAAAAGGTAGGCTTTTATTTTGGACAATATGGTAAAATGCTTAATAGCGCAGAGAGTACCTATATAAGATAAGATGAAGCGATTAGGGTTTTTTTTTTTGTTGTTCCTGATAAAAAATTAATCACAATCGCATATTTTATCATATTCCACCAGTGGCGGCTGGGACGGTGAGGCAAGTGAGGCAAAGCCTCAAACCCAAGAATCTGGCCAGTGTTGAATTCAGGCTTTTCATCCCGGCGAAAACAAACATCTTTTATTTGTTTTGTTGCATCTAGGCCTATATCACTAATATTTCCGATCAACTATTGTGAAGAAAGAATGCCGGTGAATATTCCATTTATGCACTTTTTACATATTTTAAAATCGTAGTTGGCGTAGTTTGACACGTTTTATGTTTCTTCCTTCAATCTTCCATTTTTGCTTTGACACAAAGCTTAAAGGTCAAACTCGCCGAGCGTCGCGATTGGACGGGAAAGAAAAGTACCCAGAGCAAAAGCTTGGCACTTGGCGTGTCTTTAACAGAAAAATCGCTTTGTTCCAAGTGGTCCTTCTAAAAAAAAATTAACATTTTGAAATGAATACTCGACTCGACTCGAATTCAAAATGTGCTACTCGCACACTCCTACTTTTTAGCCAACGTAATATAACAATAATACCCGGTAATAAATGGTTTATTGTCATAGTATCTACATTTTATGAGATGTATTTACAGATGTACAGACAATGGTAATGAATATTATGCGCATCATTAGTTAGTATTCTTGATAACATTTAATAACATGATTTTATATAAACAATAAACATAATATTTAACTCTAGAAGTGCCAGTCGATATTTTCGACCTTTAAAACCCCACTTTGATTGCCTGAGTTGATTTTGTCGACCTTTAGTTTAATTAATTTTTAATTAATTAATAAAAATAAAAAATAAAAAGAATAAAAAAAATTAGCGCGCTTATTTTGCGTGATAAGATACAGCTAGCGCCACCTACTGTTGTATTTTAGTTAGGGATGTGCGGGTAGTGGTTTTTGAACTCGGGTCGGGCTCGGGTCGGGTAATTGAAAGTACCCTCGGGCTCGGGTAATTGAAGTACCCTCGGGTCGGGCTCGGGTAGTGAATTTTTTTTTTATTTGTGAATTCATTTAAAAAAAAAAATCCTACAAAACAGTTTTGCATTGGTTGCAGGTAGCCACTCTGGGCTGTGTTGACACAAAGTACTTCCAAATCGGCGTCTTATGAACTTTTGCTTGAGTAGGCCTAGGCCTAGTACAGTGAAACCCTGCTATTATCGTTTTCCTGCATCAATCGTTCGTTATTCTCGGAAATAATATCGTAACAATCGTTTTCTAATATTTCCAATACGAAAACTCCAAGAAAAACCGATGCGATCGCGTATTTTTCTCTTCCGGCCGACGAAATCATGCGTTTGTACCAGCCATGCATCTGACGAAATCATGCGTTTGTACCAGCTATGCATCTGACGAAATCGCGCGTTTGCACCAGCCTTTCGGTCTGACTCCGCCCAACGCTCTGCTGCGCGCAACGATGCGCACTAGATCGGACTTCTAGATGAATTGCAACTTTGTTCTAGGCCTGCCGCCTCGCCTCCTAGGCATTAGACGATGTTTATTAGCGTTGTTTCTTTTTCACCATTCGCCCACGTACGTAATATTCAACTTGCTTTATGCCGTTATTAGTGTTGAATAACCAGAACACGAGTAATGACGGTCAGTAGGGCCTATTACTCCAGCGGGAACAGCGCCGGAAGAGCCAAGGACACAGCATCATAGCATAGCCGCGCCCACGTCGTAGCGATTGGTCCGCTCCGACGTCAGCTGTTCGTTTGGCGTGTGAGCGGGAGGTTTAAAAGGAGCAGATTGGCGTGTTTCTTTATTACTTCTACCCGACCCGACTTTTTCGGGTAGGAATTGACGGCCCGACCCGAGGTCGGGTAATTTTACCTACCCGAAAATTACCCGTTTTTCGGGTACCCGCACATCCCTAATTTTAGTACTAGATGAGCAAAGACTGCTCTGCCTGTAAAACATGACTTACAAGGCGTAAAACAGTTATTATAGAGGGCTGTATAGGTTGTATGCAATTGACGTCATCACAGTCTGATATCGCCGGCCCATCGTGAGGTACCACTTCAAACGCAAATGTCAAGCCCTACCAGTAACACTTACTGTGTTTCCTAAGCGATCCTAAAACCCTTGTGCCATATTGTGATTCTTCATATTATCTACAGTTTTTACTCACCTAAATATTCATGCAATTTTCGTAACATGATGACAGTAACCTTAGTAAATTTAATAAAAAGCATTGTATCTTGGCAACTACAGATTGTAAACAAAATAAACAAAAGATTGTAGCTTTTGTTTCTAGAGAATCTGTTTTGAAAGGTACAGCATCCACCGCTTGCTTTATGTCATGAGAAATTAACTAAATAATTATGTTGACATTATTTTATTATTGCATGATATAATGTAGTGAAGAATAAAATGTGTATTGATTAACGTTTATAATGCCAGATTCGTTAAACAAAGAGAAATTTAATCAAATAATCCAATAATTCGACATCAAAGAGTCCCTGGCCAAATAACACTAACAACTAATAAGTTGAGAAGAAGAAAATAACTAAGGCGGTGCTCTGTACTGACAGGCATTACCTCACGATGGCGGCTATTGCATACTTCCCACTGTTGAAAATCTTTATTGTTGGAACAAAATGGCGTCTACATGGTCTTAGATCATCGTTCACAACTTTTTTGTTATTACTCCGACCGTCTTAGAATTTTCAGCACACCATTATTACACTTCATTTCATATTTTGTAGCAAGCAGAATTTTTGCTTTATATGACTTTTTTTATTGTTATCTGAAATCATATTTGAAAAACAAAAGACGAAATATAAAGGGATACTATTTTCAACGATACTAGGAAGCTTCGCAAACGCTTTTTCAGGCGCGTTGTTGGATGAGCGTATTTGTTTAAGGGGTTGTTTCACTGAAAATGTATGAAAAACCAGCAATTTTGTATTAATATTGTTTCAATTGTTTTTTAAGTTTACTTTTTTATTTATTGACTACATAAATTTATTTTATGCTGTAAAATAAATAAACTGAACCTTTAGCCTATGTTACACTCAAATTTACCAAAAAAACAACATAAATAAACTTTAAATGCTATTAGGCCTACGTATCTCAAAACTTTTATCCTAGCACATTTGCTAACATTTTTTCCTACTTCTTCTACAGTTTTTAAGATAAAAGGATAATTTCTTTTTTAATATGCTCACAAGTCTTATTCTGACAAATTCACTAGACACTTTTTTGATGAGAGTTATAGTTTTTTAATTAAAATATGGGAAATATAGATTTGTTACAAAAAACATACATTTTCCATCAATGCATTAAGGAAAAAAATCATATTTTTATCAAACAAAACGAAAATTATAAAATCCGTCTAGTAAATGTTTAGATGTATTGTTTTTTAATCTAAAACACCTTTCACTTTAAAAAAAAAATGAAAATTGTAAAAGCCTTAGCATTATCGCAGCATCATTGCAAAATCGTAAAATTGCAATTATTATGAGAAATAATTGTTTCATTGCGCTCAAATTTCACACGAATAAATTAATTCATGAAATTAAGGTTATGTGAAAAAATCATAACAATCGGATAAAGCATGTAGGTGTTATAAGTCGAAGAATTTTTTTTTAAATCGAAAAAAATCGTAAAATTGCGATTTTTATGAGAAATAATTTTTCGATCGATTTTTCGAACCGTGCAGTTCTAAGTTCTGAGATTAAGAAGGCCTCCAGAAAATTTCATTGGATGAGCGTAGCGAGCGAAGCGAAGATTCCATTTCACTACACTGGAGAAAAAAATCCGGAATGTTTTTTTTTTTTTTTTCTTTTTTTTTTTTTTTGTATTTTTGTGTGTTTGTTAACACGATTCCGGCTAAACCGATACTCCGATTGCGATGAAATTTTATGGAGGCCTTCGAAATCTCTGAACTTAGAACTGCCACGTTTTTGAGCGCAATCGGGAAATTTTTTCTTATAAAAAACGCAATTTTACGATTTTTTTCGATTTTTTAAAAATTTCTTCGACTTATAACACCTACACGCTTTATCCGATTGTAATGATTTTTTCACAGAACCTTAATTTTACGAATTAAGATATTCGTGTGAAATTTGAGCGTAATCGAAAAATTATTTTCTCATGAAAATCGAAATTTTACGGTTTTTTCTTTTTTAAAACAATTCTTTGTCTTATAACACCTACATGCTTTATCCTATTGTAATGATTTTTTCACAGAACCTTAATTTCATCAATTTATATACTCGTGTTAAATTTGAGCGCAATCGAATAATTATTTCTTATGAAAATTGCAATTTTACGATTTTTTATTTTTTTAAATTACGATTTATTAAAAAATTAAGTTAATTTTTTATTTTATTTAATTTAATTTAAAAAAATCTTCGACTAAGCAATAATTTTTTCACAGAACAACAGAAAATCCGCGTTACACATGGCAGCTCAATGCACCAATTACGCTCATCCAACAACGCGGCGGGACTTAAGCGTTTTCCTAGTAGCAATTGAAGTGTCGGTTTAGCCGGAATCGTGTTAACAAACAGACAAAAATACAAAAAAAAAGAAAGAAAGAATAAAAAACATTCCGGATTTTTTTCTCCAGTGTAGTGAAAGGGAATCTTCGCTTCGCTCGCTAGGCTCATCCAAAAATACGTATGTTTGAAATTTTTTCATTAAAAAAAATATATAATTTTACATGTCTCTCTAAATAGTTTGATATAGTTGGATGAGCGTAGCGAGCGAAGCGAAGATTCCATTTCACTACACTGAAGAAAAAAATCCGGAATGTTTTTTTTTTGTATTTTTGTGTGTTTGTTAACACGATTCCGGCTAAACCAATACTCCAATTGCCATGAAATTTTATGGAGGCCTTCGAAATCTCTGAACTTAGAACTGCCACGTTTTTGAGCGCAATCGAAAAATTATTTCTCATGAAAATTGCAATTTTACGATTTTTTTCGATTTAAAAAAAATTTCTTCGACTTATAACACCTACATGCTTTATCCGATTTCAATTATTTTTTCACAGAACCTTAATTTTATGAATTAAGATATTCGTGTGAAATTTGAGCGCAATCGAATAATTATTTTTTATAAAAATCACAATTTTTCAATTTTTTTCTTTTTTTAAAATTATGATTAATTTAAAAAAATATTAAGTTTATTTTTTATGTAATTTAATTTAATTTAAAAAAAAACTTGAACCTAGTAATAATTCTTTTACAGAACAACAGAAAATCCACATAACACATGGCAGCTCAATGCACCAATTACGCTCATCCAACAACGCGGCGGGACTTAAGCGTTTTCCTAGTTTATATTGATTTGGGGTCAAAACTTTGACTGCTAATGACTTATGAAGCTAAGACTGCATTTTCTGTGTACTGTATTAGCTTGGCACTACATAGCATTTAAGGCTGGCACTTCTAGGGTTAACACATCATAAACAATGTAATATTATAATATAATATAACAAAACAATACAACAATATCACTACTACAGCTACTTGACCTTTGAAAGTAGCAAGCTACTTTCGTTTTTTTTTTTTACCACAAACTAGAGTAAAATTTTGTTCATGTTCATTAGGGCGTAGCAGTGTTCTCCCCAGAAAAAAAATGTTCACTGGGTATTCTATATAGCCTACATTGCCGGGTAGGCCTAGGTACTGTATTCATAACGTAGGGCAAAAAATAGCGGGAGTCCGGGGGCTTGCCCCCGGAGAAAAATTGAGATCCTAGATTCGATTTGGTGAGTTTTATAGGTTTTTGAAGCCTTTTTAAATAGCTTAAGTAGTTGGTTTTGTGGTATGAACATTTCAAATTTGATTGAAATCATATTCTAAGCCTATTTTCTCCTTTGTACCGGTATGTAGGCTATGTGAATTACTGTAGTCCTATTGCTACAATGAGTACAATAAGCCCTTATAAAGGTGGTGATGTTATTCTTTCTCAGTGGTTATTATCTAAGATTTGTAGGTTTACAATTGCTACAACTTGACACATTGTTTTTGATGACTTCATTTTTATTACTTTAAAATTCGTCCTAACAATCAATAAAATTGGAAAACTGCTAAAATTGTTCAATTTTGTGTGTGTGTCCTTGTGTGCAATGAATGTTCACGATCATAGCAATGATTGCCATTTTGCCATAACTTATGTGTTTCGTTCAAATGCATTCCTTGTCGGGTTCTGTATCAGCGAGATTAGCCTCCACGATTTCGTTTACAATCTGCGCTGCAGTTTAGAGATGGGACGTTTAAACGTTTAGTGGACGGTTAGAGGTTATGAAATATGCAAAAAAAATTTTTTTTTTAAATTTCTTGCCGCCGCCCGGCAGTCCGGGCCTGGGGAGAACACTGGGCGTAGGCCCTGGCCTGTTGCAATAAAGCAATTACAATATGCAACTTATGCTGAAGAGAATAAACTGCCACTGGCCAATGTAGGAGGTTTGAAAGAATGACCAGCCAATTAGATGCTTGGCCTGCAACATTGTTCCGTAATACTGTATGTCCAGGTATGATGAAATAAGAATGCATATCAGATCACATCTACTTGTGGAGTGCCCTTTACTATAACATTCTGCACAATGTAGGCCTAAGTGACTCGACGCACGACTCTCAAGGTCAAACAAAGAACGCGCCTGTATTTGCGGGGCGAGCCCAGAAGCCTATCTAATAAGCTTTTCCCGTCTATTACGTACATAAATCGGTTAAAAAAGAACTTTTGGCTATGTAAGATATGTTTTAACCAGCCGTGTATGTGCATTTGTATCAGCCTTCTGTCCGTCTGTTCCTCAGCAAGTAGAGCCCGTGTCTATGAGTGCGAGAGAGACGGATGAGGAAATACATCTCGTAAACGCCAGATCAGTGTGAGTGACTGGTATTAGTGTTAACTGGTATGATCTTGACTGTTCGTTTAAGTTATTCTAAGGTCTCTCCGAAATTTATAAAAATCTTTTTCTGTTTCACTGCTTGACTTGACATTTACTTACAACGATCTCGTACAGTGCTGCCCTCTACATCACCTGACTTCACTTCGACCTATCGATCTCAGACATCGATACTAAGTCATACCTGCCAACAATCTAGCTATAGTAAAATGAGGGTGTGGAGATGGAACCCAACAGCTTACCTGGGCGGTGACTGCAGGATCTTGTAGATAAGAAAGAAACAAATAAATAGATACATAACACACGAAAATGTCGAAACTGTTTCGGCCAAACAGGGCCTTGCTCACTCGACGGAGCGGAGAGATAACTAACCTATGTCTATACAGCTGTATACAGTTATTTACAAGACACGCCAGTGGCGCTGTTGGGTGGGGGTGGAGTGGAGGAGAACTAGAAGGGGGGTGGGTGGAGCAGTGAGTACACCCTAACGGATGTTGAGGTTAGGGGGAAGCCTCGAGTTTGTGATCCACTCGTGAGCCAGCTCCCACCTTCTGAGTTGATGCTCATTGCAGTTGGCAGGTAGGGCTCTCACGACGCTAGCCTGGTAGCATTCGTTGAAAAGCAGGTTGTGAGAGACAGCATGTAGGACCACTGGTTTTCGATGTTGCCTGCCTTGGTGTCATGTCTATGGCCATTCATTCGTGTGTTGAGGGCGTTGGTAGTAAGGCCTATATATTCAGCTGGGCATCAACTGCACCTCAACTGGTAAATGATGTTGTTGGTTTGGCATGTGTTGAGTCCCTGGATAGCGTATGTTCTGTCCGTGGCTCTCGCTGTAAACGACTCGGTGGGAAGGTTGAGTTGGCATGTTTTACAGCGAGCGCTGTCACAGGGGTAGGAGCCAGGTGGTAGGGCTACTTGGGGTGTGTCGGTCCTGCTCCGGGGGTTGCGTTCAACCAACAAGTCCTGGATGTTGGGGGGACGCTTGAACGCTACCCGTGGGATCATAGCTATAGTTATTGTGAAAGCATTTCAATTTTTCAAAGCATTTCAAAGTTACACCGTCCTTTCGGATGGGACGTTAAGCCGTTGTTCCCTTCGGTACTTTTCGAAAGGAGTAGGCTACGTGCCGGTACCGGGTTTCCCCTCCACCCTTCTGTTCATACTTCATCCTCATCTATAACTACTCATCGTCTCGAATAGCCAATTTGCCTTAATATGAGACGTTAAGCAATCAATCAATCAATCAATTTAGTACAAAACTATTGACCGATGGTCCGATATGACTTTATTTTTTAAGTGCTTTCTCGCCCCCGCCCCCCTTGCGCTTGTCAAAATTTTGCAATTTTGAATTTCGCCTCGCCAGTAAAATAACCCCAGAACCGCCACTGTATTCTACTTGAACATTAATAAATAATCAATCTATGTGATACAGTGCACACATTCTTCTATTAGGCCTAATAAATCTATTTTGAATAAAACATCCATGAAATATCCGTGTAATTTACTGGATTTTTGTGAGTTTAGGGAATTTATTCCAACTTCCTCAACTTTTTAATGCAATTTTTCGTACTGTATCCCAACGTTTTACAGATTTCAAACTTTGGCGTGCTCCACAATAAGTGAAAATTCTGGTTGCAATCAATGTCTTGAAGTTGATTGAACATCAAAGATCTAAAAGTGAGGTCTACTGTTATTGCATACAAGCAAGATTTACATACACCTAGTACTAACAACTCCTATTCATCACTCACTGTGTATCCATGAATAAATGAAATTAGTCAGTAGGCCCACTGTAAGTTAGCAAAGTTATGCAAAACCTTGAGAATAACAGCAGGTACCACACCGGTACTAACATACCTATTTAAGTTTAAATTTAAGAATTACAACCAATCATATTTAAAGTACTGTACGGTTCTTTATAGACTTTTCTTTTTGTTAGACAATAATCTTTTCCCTAGTGTACAGACTTAAACCAACACCCTGTTATGGATTAAATTAATCCATTAATTTGAATCAGGCCTAGTAGGCCTACTACACATCACTAATGGGAATGACGTGAGTGAAGCACTGAAGCTAAAAGTATTGAATGGTCATCATATCATAACGGTACATCTGTACGAATGTTTACTTTTCGTGCCTTTACACAAAGAACCTATCTCATTTCAGACGCCCAGAAGACAATCATCCTGCTCAATGCTACACAGCGAGTCCATGAGCGTTGCCAGTGCCTTCCTATTCCACAGTCTGCGTTACGTGTAAGTCAATGCTGGCTAAACTTCATGTAGTATTTAGCGTAGTGGCTGTCCCACTCATTAAGCGATGTCTCATGTAGCCATGTCAACGACCTTGAGCAAGCAATGGCGACTTGTGTAAAACTGCCTAATGAACCACTAGCCTCAATACTACGTCGCGCTTCTCGTTCTACAGGCAACTGCTGTCTACCGTTTCTTACTGACTATTATGTAAACAGACTTGAGTCACTTGACTCACTCGAACTTGATGACGAGTTACGATACGGCTCGCTGGCTGCCGCCTGCAAGGTCCAACAATATTTTGTGAACACTGCCATGAAATCTCCTTAAAAAATTCCCAAATTTCAAATATTATACATTTATTATAAATCTTTTCACACTTCGTTAAAAAATATGTCTATAATTAATTCTGTTTTTTTAAGTTCAGTCATCAACAACGTTTAGGCCCTGTGCAAATTCTGTTGTGAGGTTCATAATTTGGCTAGTCAAGAAAAGAATAGTGAATAACAAATACTTCTCGTTACATACAAACATAGCCCAATGCTATTCTTACGGGGCTATTTTCTTCCAATGCACTCAACTTGGTCCCCAGGTTTCACTTGTCGTAGCCTAGATAAGATATTGTTTATTGTTCAGTAGCTTCCGTTGATCCAAGACAGTTACGGAAATTCGAATGGTCAGAAATCTTTACAGATAATAATAGTTAAGACGAGTGAGTGAGTGAGTGAGTGAGTGAGTGAGTGAGTGAGTGAGTGAGTGAGTCATGTGTTGAGTACCTGGGATCATTCCATTTCCTCCCCCTACCTAAGGCTAGATCCAGCTTGGTTAGAGTGGCGCATTATGGCCTTACAGTTGACGCGCCCTTATACCAACTAAACTCAAAACCATATCGTTTATACCTTATATAATATCAATCAACTTAAATGCAAATGTTCCCGGGTACTCAACACATGACTCGCTCACTCGTCTAACAACGACTTGGCGTTTTCCTAGTCTAGATGGCTAAGGCGCCTTTTTACGCAGAATATTGGAGACCCGGGTTCAAACAACGGTCGGGATAGACTTTTTAATTTCTGGATTGTATTAAAAAATTAGAGAACATGTTTTGAATTGCATATACAGTACTATGGAAAACATAGCCAGTACAAAACTCGTGTAAAGATTGCAAGGTTTACTCAATCTCCCAGTAGAATGTTGGGAAACCTTCAGTGTGCAAGATTCGGCACACCTAGGTCACTGCTTGGCATTCTAAAAATGATGCGATAAAAATGTTTTTAAGAACAAAAAACCATTGTTTTTAAATTACATCTTACACATTTCAGCCTATATTTTCAATTTATTATGTCTTGCAGGTTTAAATCGCAACGAATTTCGCTTAAAATTGTTAACTGCATGCTAAAAACTTGTACCGGATGTCTGTTTAAAATTTTAGCTCAATCTGTTTAGCCATTCGGCCATTCTGGAGCAAACTCACTCACAAAAACACAGATCTTGTGCCGTTTATCACGTTTGTGCGCACTGGAGACTGCGTAGGTATAGCTAGCTCTAGGAGGGTTTGCTAGAGTTGCGTCGACACCACTTCACAGGTTGTTTGTGCCAAGTTGGACAACCAGTCTCTACGACCTTGCCACATGAGTGATGTTTTATGTTTCTGTCCACACTGTCAGCAAATGATGATAGATGAATGGTGATAGGAGCCTTTTGTTTTGCTTTTTCTATAATAATTTGAGGCAATAAGTAGGGTAGGCTCTATGCCTAATATGCCTACGTTTTATTATTATGATTCCTCATTTAGTCATTACGAGTTATTACTCAATTTATGGTGGAAAGTGACTAGGAGCTGTAAAACATAAAAAATTATGAAGGTTCTGATGTTGCTGTCCCTAGGCCTACGTAGTTTCTGTCTAGACCTAGTCTAGGGCCTTCAGCTCCTGCAGCATACTCTTTTTTTACTTTTTTTTAGGCATACTTTAGTTAGCTAGCTTGTATCTTCCCGGCCACGGTTGGAGGACAATTCATCTCTGTTACTAAAAAAATATATATTATATAATATATATAATAATATTAAGACAACAGAAAAGAGCCATCTGAATAATAGTCGGCATAAATTACCTGGAATCATGTAAAGAACATTTTAAAGACCTTAAAATACTTACGTTTCCAAGCTTATATATATCAAGTTATCATGTACGTTAAAATTAGCAAAAGTATAAAGACAAATGTGACAATTCATAGTCATAATACCAGGAGTAGGGATAATGTACATATAGCTAGGCATAATCTAGCTAGATATGAAAAAGCACCTGTATATGCTGGAACAATTTTAATGAATCTGCTACCAAGCAACATAAAAGAAATTGCAGACATAGATAAATTTAAAAGCTCACTTAAAAATTACCTAATTGGGAAAGCATATCATCAAGTTGATGATTATGTACAGGAACACAAGTTCAAACATGTATATTTTAACCAGTAAGCCAAGCTTGTATTTTAAATTTTAAATTAAATTGATTTTGCACTCCATGTATAGCTATGAATTTATGTATTATGTGTGTTGTATGTGTTTGTGTATGTATTTATTATATGTGTATGTATGTAGGCCTATTAGGAATAGTTCTGTAATAATTTTTAGACCTAGTTGCCTATATTATGTTCATGACATGTTTCATACATCTGTGATGTTAAAACGAAACTCGAATTAAATAAATAAACACTCATATTTCTCATTGAGAAATCCACTGCCGCTTGGAAGTGGTAAGATATTAGCCTGAGGGTCTGAAAACATAGACAAGCTCATCGTGATAGAGTAGTGGGTTGCGTATGCCGGGTCAAACCGACCAGTCTTTTTCAGAGCTGGACACTCTTTTATAAGCATTTATATTTGGAACTTAATTTCGGTTACGCACTAATAGGCCCTGACAATTGGCCATGATTGATTATGAGAGTTGTATGGTTTTCTATTTTTGTCGGATTTAAAGTTAGGACTCTCTCAATTGAGAAAGTTGTCATTTAATTTTACAGGTAATCAATTTTATATCACTATCGATAATTGCGCATTCCTATTTGCATATAACACTGACATTTTTTAAAAATCCTGTTGGAGGACCTTAAAAATCCGCAAAAATCCGTGAAAAGTCTAAAAACGTTAATTTCATTGATCAAACTATGAAAATGGCTAAATGTTATGTTTATATTTGTTACCATCATAACCTAAAAGTTGCCAAGGGCCTAGGCCTATGCACAGACGAGAATAAATGAGCCAGAAACGCCCGTGGTTGCTTTAATTAAGATTGCATAAAAATGTAAAATGTTACCAGAAAATCTGTTTTAAATCTGACAGGTTAAAAAATTCTTAGGCCTAGCAGCCTAGGCCCTAACTTAGGCCTAGGCCCTAGGAATGTTGCATCACAATTTTGACCTAGGCCCATGTGTTGTGTTTATTAATAACATTGCAGTCTTGCAGAACTTGTAAATAATATTTTAATCATAAACTAATTCTATTTTTCACGTTTAAGATCACATAATCCAAACTTTATAGACAAAAACGAAAGAAAACAATTTTGTAGGCTCCAATCTCCATTGTTTGTTCTTGGCTGTTCCCAAAAACAACTGTTCTGGCAGAAGCAGTTCCTACAATGTCTAGGACACGGCTCCGCCCTTGCTCCGCCCCCTATCGAAAGTCGAATCGATTATCGCCCCGCCTTCAATGTTTACAGTCGAAATTAGCCCGCGCAGATTCAAATATACGAAAATAAGCATAGAAAACATAACGAAATATCCGTAAATAAGACTAAAAATCCTTTTATCCGTTTTGCACCCTAAATATCCGTAAGAATGGATAAAATCCGTAAAAACGGCAGCCCTGCCATATCTTCTTCTTTGATAATGTCATCAATTCTACTGAGAAAAGTAACTATCGGTTGGTATTTTTATCACTCTTGTAAGGTACTACAAAAAAAATTGTAATATGTTTCTTACAATGTTTTAAAAATTAAATTTTCCCATCTTATACATATTAAATGTAGAAAAGACAGTAGGTATGTCTATTTTATCTCCTACATATGAGAGTGTTTTATGATTTTTGCAAATTTTTATCTCTTTTCTCTCTTAGAAGTAAGGGGGTATTCCTATTTGCCCCAAAAATTTATATTTTTGGGGTAAAAGGGAACACCCATGAGGGGTAAATAGGAATACTATGGGGTAAAGAGGAATGAGCCATATAGTGTAATGCTAGGGGTAAATAGGAACAAACATGTCTCGTCGTGCAGGTAGGGTAACAAGAATCCACTATCACCATACCACTGGAATTTGAAGTAAAATTCCTAGAGCGTAGAGGTGATATCTTTGCTTGGCCCTTGAGGGATGACTTCGACATCATTCAAGAGGCAAATCTTTTCCTAGGCCCAATTAAGCTCATTGGGGTCACTAAATTTAATTTAGAACCAGATCCAAAAATAATTCAATCATTTTGGGAAAAGTTTAAAACACAACAATTAGGCCCTGGTGAAAATCTGGGTTAATAAACTTAACTGTGTAAAATGTGAGGGAAGTGTTCCTTATTGCCCCCACTTAAAAAGTGTATATTTTTCCTTTTAAACAGTAATTCATGCCTAACAATTTCTATATTTGTAATTTTTCATGATACAAATACTTTTTTAAATATTAACATCATTCTGTGAGAAGCTTTGTGTAGTTTCAAGGCAAAAATTACAGTTTAAAAAAAACTGTAATGTCATGTTTCTAGCTGTTAAAAAAATACTACAATTTGCATCTGTTCTAACTTTGTCAATAAGCAAGATATCAAGATGAATTCTTTTGCTACTTAATTATACTACAAATACCTATGTTCCTATTTGCCCCATGTATTTTTAATGCACCTACCTTGCTTCTTATAATGCTTGTTTCTTATTGCCCCAAAATGTTGGGGTAATAAGGAACAATATGCGCATGTAGAAAAAAAATCATTGCATCTAAAATAACACATGAATGCAAAATATTTAATTTTATTAAGAAAGCCAATGTTTCAATGTATCTGATACCACTAAAACATTTATAATATGTTTTTCTAGTTATATGTAAATTGAGATCATAGGTCAACTTGGACAAATTTGTTCCTAATTACCCCAATCTCCCCTATAGTCAATCTCAGCCAACTTTCACATACACAAAAATAGAAAAACGAGCCTGCGTCCTTGCTGTGTCGAAGGATTTCATCTAAAATCCTCATGAAAGTATTTCATTTCAAGTATTGCGCACCTCAATATTATTTGATATATTTATAGTGTTATACTAATTTGAAATATTTAGATCTGTCTTGTTAGGTGTTGGAACTAAAATCTTTAATTACCGTACCCTACAAGATTGCTGTAGTTTTAACCTTGCATAATTCCAAGGTTGTAGATTCAATCCCTAATCACAGTCAATTGCAAATCACTGTCCATGGCTTTCATACCATTTTCTGGTTTCAATTAACATAGGTAGGCTATACTGCCACTGACACCATGATTTGCAAGTGGCCCTGGTTGTATACATTGTTCCCTAAGGCAGCTCTCTTGATTGGATAAGCGTAGCGAGCGAAGCGAAGATTCCATTTCACTACACTGGAGAAAAAAATCCGGAATGTTTTTTTTTCTTTCTTTCTTTTTTTTCTGTATTTTTGTGTGTTTGTCAGCACGATTCCGGCTAAACCGATACTCCGTTTGCGATGAAATTTTATGGAGGCCTTCGAAATCTCTGAACTTAGAACTGCCACGTTTTTGAGCGCAATCAAAAAAATATTTCTCATGAAAATCGCAATTTTACGATTTTTTTTCAATTTTTTGAAAATTTATTTTACTTATAACACCTACATGCTTAATCCGATTTTAATGATTTTTCACAGAACCTTAATTTTATGAATTAAGATATCTGTGTGAAATTTGAGTGCAATCGAAAAATTATTTTTCATGAAAATAGAAATTTTGTGGGTTTTTTCTTTTTTAACCCAGGGAGTGCCAGGCGCCGCATTTTGCGGTCTTTATTTTTCGTGCGTTTTCGGCCAAGTACTACTACCTATCGGCAAAATTTGGAACTCGGTGTAACCAGGGATGCGTAGTACAGCATTGCAGAAGTGTTTAGAGAACCGTGACTGTTATGGATCTTAGATATTTGATTACTGTTTACACGAAAAATAAAGAACTGTAGTTCGAAAATGGCTGAAAAAAGAGAGGGCTTCCTCCCTGTTCTCGACTTTCTGATGGTGAACTTGCTGGGATATTAGATGAAGGTAGTGATTTTGAAATTGAAAAATTATAGATTCTTCAACTTCTTCCGATGAGGAGGAATATTTCGACAAGAAGGTGTTGGATCCAGAAGATAACTCACGAAGTCGGTAGTGTCAACTATGTAGGCCTATCAACTCTGAAAAGTTGTTTACTTTAGGCCTGGTATATTCATTGCTTGAACTTTTGCAACTTGCTTTTTTTCCATTGCTAATTAGCAATATTATTTACTATTTTCATGTTTTGTTGATGGCTATGTCATGCACTAGGGTCTATTTTACCCGCAACCCCATACTTCGGGGTAGGCCTAGCACTAGCCTAGGCCCAGACGCTTATTGGTAACCAAGGTTACGCCAGTGAATACTAAAATATTCATAACTTTTTTGGTTTTATAGGTACGTACATGCAACTTTGGAATTATTTTCTTGAATATATGCCCAACAATTCTACTATTACAAAAAAAATTATTGTTTGGAAATATTTTTTTATAAAAATTGCACTATAGGGGTAGAAATATTTTGTAACAGGGGTTCAATTTTTTTTTGGCTATAAAGCTGTAAAAAAATTAAATTTAGCCAAATTTTATTTTTTATTAAAATTCTTCATTTTTTTTAGCTTTTGATTGATATATAACATTACATAGTCGACCCTTGTACCGAGTTTGATTTCTCTAAAGAAACAACCCTAACAAACAGGTGAATTTGGCCTGGCAAATGAACTACATTCACTGGGCACTGGGAGGGTTAAAACAATTTTTTTACTTACTAGGAAAACGCTTAAGTCCCGCCGCGTTGTTGGATGAGCGTAATTGGTGCATTGAGCTGCCATTTGTTACGCGGATTTTCTGTTGTTCTGTGAAAAAATCATTACTTAGTCGAAGATTTTTTTTAATTAAATTAAATTAAATAAAAAAATAACTTAATTTTTTTAATTAATCGTAATTTTTAAAAAAGAAAAAAATCGTAAAATTGCAATTTTCATAAGAAATAAATATTAGATTGCGCTCAAATTTAACACGAATATATTAATTCATAAAATTAAGGTTCTGTGAAAAAATAATTACAATAGGATAAAGCATGTAGGAGTAATAAGTCAAAATATTGTTTTAAAAAAGAAAAAACCCGTAAAATTTCGATTTTCATGAGAAATAATTTTTCGATTACGCTCAAATTTCGCAAGAATATCTTAATTCATGAAATTAAGGTTCTGCCAAAAAATCATCACAATCGGATAAAGCATGTAGGTGTTATGAGTCGAAGAAAGTTTTTAAAAATCGAAAAAAATCGTAAAATTGCGTTTTTTATGAGAAAAAATTTCCCGATTGCGCTCAAAAACGTGGCAGTTCTAAGTTCAGAGATTTCGAAGGCCTCCATGAAATTTCATCGCAATCGGAGTATCGGTTTAGCCAGAATCGTGTTAACAGACACACAAAAATACAGAAAGAAAGAAAGAAAGAAAAAAAAAAAAACATTCCGTTTTTTTTTCTCCAGTGTAGTGAAATGGAATCTTCGCTTCGCTCGCTACGCTCATCCAATAACACCTACATGCTTTATTCTATTGCAATAATTTTTTCACAGAACCTTAATTTTATGAATTTATATACTCGTGTGAAATTTGAGCGCAGTCGAATAATTATTTCTTATAAAAATCACAATTTTTCGATTTTTTCTTTTTTAAAAATTAGTACGATTTTAAGTAAAAAAATTAAAAATTTAAGTTTATTTTTTATTTAATTTAATTTAATTTAAAAAAAATCTTAAACTTAGTTCTTGAGCGAGCGTGCGAGCGTCTCCACTTGACTCTTATGGCTCGAATGTCTGTTTTTTTGTTTTTTTTCTGTTACTGCTTCGGTACAGGTCACACCGTTTCTCTGATCGACCTGAAATTTTGCACACATGTACAGTCAGGGTCATATATAAATCAAGAGGTCTGAAAGATACCTCTTTCACCGACATCTCGTGGTCAACTCTTGGTGCCATTATTTATATCGCCCTGTGAACTGCATTATCGATCGATGGAAGTTCCCTAGACTTTTGATGTTATTAATATTATTTAGGAGGCTTTGAAAGACTCTTGGTCAACAAAATAGTCAATATCTAGAAGGCAGTCAGCAGAAAAATACAATTTTATCAAAACAAAAGCATAAAACAAACTTTGGTGGTTTGCAAATAAGACTTGACAGCTAAGATAGAATTATTTGAAATAAGCTAGAAACTAAGGCAAATATAAGAAGAAAGGCATAGTCTTAATGCTATGCCTAGGCCAAGGTATCGATATATAATGCTCTCTTTACGTTCCATGTTATATTTCTTCTAGGCTTGATAGTTTCTCTGGTGAATAGAGAATTTTCCTTTGACATTATCAGCCATGTTTCTTATTTATGTCGGCAATGCAGTTCACAGGGCGATATAAATAATGACACCAAGAGTTGACCACGAGATGTCGGTGAAAGAGGTATCTTTCAGACCTTTTGATTTATATATGACCCTGACTGTACATACCACCTATGCGGGTTGCTGTATAGTTTTGTGGCAAAATCGTTCAAAAAGTTAAAAAGTTACATTAAAGTTAATTGAAAGTTTTTTTTTCAAACTAAACGGTGACAAAATCTGAGGTGGCCAAATCATTTAGAATGTCCGTCCGGTCACGAATATGTTAATTTTATTTTGATCCGATAAGCAGTGTAGATGGAAATTACATTATAACATAGTACCGTTACCATGGCAACGGAAAGTCGCGCAGCTTTTTTGGCTCATGATAGCGGTCGAACGGAGGCTCGGATTGAGTTGAAATTATGACCATCCGCAAGCTTCGTTCCCGATTGAATGCCATTAGTTTTGTGGCAAAATCGTTCAAAAAGTTAAAAAGCTACATTAAAGTTAATCTAAAGTTTTTTTTAAAAACTAAACTGCGACAAAATCTGAGGTAGCCAAATCATTTAGAATGTCCGTCCGGTCTCGAATATGTTAATTTTATTTTGATCCGATAAGTAGTGTAGATAGAAATTACATTTTAACAAAATTAACGTTACCATGGCAACGAAACGTTGCACGAGAATTCTGGTCACTATGCACTGCCACCTAGAAGTAATCAAGAGTTAAAATAGTTTTCCCAAAGAAATGATGTCAAGGTCCTCTAGATGGCGGTGAATTTTATCCATTCTCTCCTATTTTACAAATTTTCAGCTAAATCGGTCAAGACCTAAAGACTTATTGGAATGTAACATTATGGGAATGTCGTACTCGGGTCGTGTTGCACGTACCGGTGCTCGCTCAACAACGCGACGGGACTTTAGCGTTTTCCTAGTAATTTTTTTCACAGAACAACAGAAAATCCGCATAACACATGGCAGCTCAATGCACCAATTACGCTCATCCAACAACGCGGCGGGACTTAAGCGTTTTCCTTGTAATGTATCATGTACCACTGATAGACTTGCAATCAACAATAGGTCTGTTCAATATATGGCTACAACAATAAACTCAATCTAGGTACCAGTAGGGCCTAACCTAATGGTTTAGAATATAGGCCATGTATTATTTTGAATTATGATCGGCATGGTATTCCTGAAGTAAACTGCTTGAAACAGGTTCTGTTTTTGGCAAACCCGGTTATATAAAATAGGAAAGGACAGACTGGTACACTAAGTATACCAGTGTCGATGCAGTTGTTGCATATAATTACCTATTAACTTCTCAACCAATGAATAATAATTTTTAATGACAAATATTAAATCAAATATAGAGAGATCAAATAAAGAATACTGTACCTTTAAGGTTAAACTTTGCTGATATAGTAATCATCATTGTCACAACAAACTAGTTTCATGCTTGCTTTGCTTATGAATGCTTGTTGGTATTTTGGGCTTATCCCTATTTTCAATGCGGAAATCCTGGGTTAAAATCCTGGTTCCAGCAAGTTTGTATCTTTTTAAGACTTGTGTAGTAGGTAGGCCCATAAGTAGTATATAAAAGGTGACTTTAGAGTCAACAATAAAGTAGGGCCTACATATAAATCATGTATCCACTGAAAATCAGTCAACTTGTATCTGAGTTGGTAGACTTTGCATACACATTTTTTATTTTTTTTATTTACTTACTGACCTTGACTAAAGCATTGTCGTGATAATAGCCTACACACTGGCATCTGTCAAAAGTTATTTCCCTGTTTTGCCAAAAATTTGAAGATGAAGATTTTGATTTTACAGAGTACACATTCTTTCAAAGCAGCGTTAGGCAGTTTTGTAACTGAATAGGATAGACGTTAAATAAACTAAATAAATGAACTCTTAACTTTAATTTTTTTAAATTTAATTAATTCAGCACAGGATCTAGCTCATCGTACATATTCTTTGTAGTAAGTGCTGTGAGAACTAGAAACAGTCTTTACTGCTGGACCCAGACCTAACATGATAGCACAGTTGGCCAAATATGTGTGCATTTCAGAGAAGATAGGACTTATATGACTTTCCGTTTAAATTTAAAATGAAAGAGATTTTGGAACATTATTAATATGCCTACTAGCCTAGCCTTTGTGAAAGTTTGGCGAAAAATTTAACTGCACAACAGGGCAATTCTACTACCGCCCACGTCTACTCTATAGATAGCCGTGATGATTGACAGTGACAGTTACCGGTTTGGTTCATGAATGAGTAAGAAAACCGCACCCGAAGATCCCGCTCAAAGTTAAACTTCCGTTAATCTGTCAATTTCTGTCCGATTTGACAATGAATTGGTTATTTGTCAATGGAACAACTCCCTTGTTAACGATTTTGAAGAAAATATTGATTTAGAGACGGACCCGAAATTACCAAATTTGTTAAGAATTCCAAGAAGAATACCAAGAAGAATACCTTTGTGAATTTTTTGGCGAAAAATTTAACTGCACAACAGGGCAATTCTACTACTGCCTACGTCTACTCTATAGATAGTCGTGATGATTGACAGTGACAGTTCTTGTTTTGGTTCACAAATGAGTTAGAAAACCGCACCCGAAGATCCCGCTCAAAGTTAAATAAACTTCCGTAAATGTGTCAATTTCTGTCCGATTTGACAATGAATTAGTTATTTGTCAATGGGAGATCTCCCTTGTTAATAATTTTGAAGAAAATATTGATTTTGAGACGGACCCTAAATTACCAAATTTGTTAAGGGGTTAGCCTTTGTGAATTTTTTGGCGACAAATTCAACTGCACAACAGGGCAATTCTACTACTGCCGACGTCTACTCTATAGATAGTTGTGATGATTGACAGTGACAGTTCCTGGTTTGGTTAGTATATGAGTAAGAAAACTGTACCCTGCTCAAAGTAAAATAAACTTCCGTAAATCTGTAAATTTCTGTCCGATTTGACAATGAATTGGTTATTTGTCAATGGGAGATCTCCCTTGTTAATAATTTTGAAGAAAATATTGATTTTGAGACGGACCCTAAATTACCAAATTTGTTAAGGGGTTAGCCTTTGTGAATTTTTTGGCGAAAAATTCAACTGCACAACAGGGCAATTCTACTACTGCCAACGTCTACTCTATAGATAGTCGTGATGATTGACAGTGACAGTTCCTGGTTTGGTTCATAAATGAGTAAGAAAACTGCACCCGTAGATCCCGCTCAAAGTTAAATAAACTTCCGGAAATCTGTCAATTTCTGTCCGATTTGACAATGAATTGGTTATATGTCAATGGGAGGACTCCCTTGTTAATAATTTTGAAGAAAATGTTGATTTTGAGACGGACCCTAAATTAACAAATTTGTTAAGGGAAATATTTGCCTTTGTGAATTTTTTGGCGAAAAATTCAAGTGCACAACAGGACAATTCTACTACTGCCCACGTCTACTCTATAGATAGTCGTGATGATTGACAGTGACAGTTCCCGGTTTGGTTCATAAATGAGTCGGAAATCCGCACCCGAAGATCCCGCTCAAAGTTAAATAAACTTCTGTAAATCTGACAATTTCAATCCGATTTGACAATGAGTTGGTTATTTGTCAATGGGAGGACTCCCTTGTAAATAATTTTGCAGAAAATATTGATTTAGAGACGGACCCTAAATTACCTAATTTGTTAAGGGGAATCCCTAGACCCAAATATGATTTCTAAGGAATGCAGTAAAGACGTCTGAAAAGTAAGTAGAATGTAAGAAGGGCTTAATAAAAGAGCGGATTATTTTTTTGAATTTTTTTTGACGGGACATAACCTCAGAATCAACAATTGTATTCAAATTACTGGAATCAGTTGCTCAAGTTCAAAATTGAATATTTAGCAGCGGTTTTTTGTATATTATTTCTACACTCCTTTATCTACAACCTAAATATAAGTATTGTTGGTTTTATATGGTTTCAGGCGTTGCACGATTTTTTCCGTTAAACGGTACAAAATTTGAAATTGTACCGGCAGGCGAAAAAAATTGTGCAACGCAACAAACAAATTAAATCCAAAAATCCTTATATTTAGGTTGTAGATAAAAGAGTGTAGAAATAATATAAAAAAAACCGCTGCTAAAAATTCAATTTTGAACTTGAGCAACTGATTCCAGTAATTTGAAGATTCTGAGGTTATGTCCCGTCAAAAAAATTTCAAAAAAATAATCCGCTCTTTTATTAAGCCCCTCTTACATTCTACTTACTTTTCAGATGTCTTTACTGCATTCTTAAGAAATCATATTTGGATCTTTGTGAATTTCTTGGCAAAATATTTTATTGCACAACAGGGCAATCCTACTACTACCCATGTCTACTCTTTCGATAGTCATGATGATTGACAGTGACAGTTCCCAGTTTGGTTCATAAATGAGTAAGAAAACTGTACCCGTAGATCCCGCTCAAAGTTAAATAAACTTCCATAAATCTGTCAATTTCTGTCCGATTTGTCAATGAATTGGTTATTTTGCAATGGGAGAACTCCCTTGCAAATAATTTTGAAGAAAATATTGATTTAGAGACAGACCCTAAATTACCAAATTTGTTAAAGCCATACTCTCACATTGACTTGTTGCTTACTTATGTTAAACCTAAATTTATTTTAGGAATTTAGAAAAAAAAAATGAACGAAATCGGTCAATATTTAAACATGGTACGACCAATATTGTGGAAATTGTATAGTGCGTGACGTCACCACCCGTGACGTAGCTGAATGGGTACAGAGCTTCGCTATCGACCGACTAGACTGAATGCGACCGCTCACTGCCCGCCCATTCAATACCATCGGGCACGGGACGGGTCAGTTGAAAAGTGTTTGTTCTATATACACGATGTTAGGATTAGCTCCCTTCATTTTCGAGCCTTCATACACAGAAAGTGAACAGAGGGAAAATCTCAAGAAAAATTAAGAAAAAGAAGCTTGGATAAAACAGTTTAGTAGTTGTAATAAATGTACATCAATGGATACCGACACAGAGTGCTTATATTGTCACAAATAGGAAAAAATCACAAATTTGCGTGCTAATTTCGATTGTATTATTATCCATGATGGGTTCGAGCATATTATTAACATTCATTCTCTCAACACTGCTAGGCAACAGTTTTTGTTACTCTCCACGTGTAAAGACCAACGATATATGGGCACCGTGTTTGGCCACTGAGCGCGCTAGTGAGATCGAGTGAAGCGCTCACGTGGCAAAGCCGCGCAACTGTCGAGTGTAACCTGAGATTCGCGGGCGCTCTGTCAGTGGGAAACTCATCTATCGTCGGCTCGTACAAATTGATTATTCAATGCGAATTTTAAAATGTTAATGCAGTGAATGATTCCTATAATCGTCGAGTAAAGAGCCAGGCTTACTATTCATAATATATTATAATATCCACACACCATCTCACTTTGAAATGAGGTGATAGCAGAAAAAGGTCTCTCAACCTAAAAATATTTCAACAGAAACGATAATAATTTTTTCTTTTGAATAAGAAAATAATAGTTGCCCTGGTACGTTGTTAAATCTAGGCCTACTCGAAATATAGAGAAATCCAAGGTGTCGAAAAATAGTTTATTCCTTGCAAAGGTATAGATTATTAAACGAGGGAGCGGAGCGACCGAGTGTCTCCATTCAACTCGAACGGTTCTCATTCTGTGATTCTGTCTGTCTGTCTGTACGTCGAAAATCAGCTGAACCGCTGAACAGATTGCGCTGAAATTTTAAACAGACATCCGGTACGAGTTTATTGAGAACTGCTAACAAAATCAGCTAGATCCATTGCGATTTAATCCTACAATAAATAAAAAAGTGATTTTTAAAATATCGATAGCATTTGTTTAGTAGCGCTAGCGGGACGATAACTACAAGGCTTGCGAGGCATAATGGTAAGCATTTAGACTACCGCACGGAGGGTTGGGGTTCGATGCTCATTAGTTAGAACTTTTTTATAGCTTTACACCCACACATTATTTTTGAGGGGTGTTAAATGGGAAATAAAAATTAGGTGATTTTGTTTTACCTTGGAAATTTGTTAATGTTTCACGCTAATACGTTTCGAACACGATTCTCAAATTAAATGTTCAATTTAAATAACTAGGGAAACGCCAAAGTCGTTGTTAAACGAGTGAGTGAGCCAATTGTTGAGTACCCGGGAACATTCCATTTCCTCCTATATACCCAAGGCTGGATCTAGCCCAGTATGGCGAATGATACTGGGTACTGTACACATGTGGCGCTCACTCACTCGTTTAACAACGACTTTGGCGTTTCCCTAGTAATAATACATTCAATCAAAAATATATTTTGTTCAAACTAGCATTCCCAGAAATAATAATAAACAAAAACTATCAGCTAAGAAAATCATCATGCGAGTAAGGATAAGGTGGTGGGGGGACTCATTTATTTTATGCACATGGTCCTTGATTTGAAGAATCTCCTCTGGAAATGGGCACTGGTGTTTTCTCGGAATAATTATTAAATGTGTCAGATATTACCAAATTACCATTATTGTTATATTTCACGCATTGCAGCATATAATTTGTGTAGCTCAATGGTCCTGTGTTTGTATTCCTGCTTCCAATACAGAAGGTCGCTGGATCAAAATATTGCGATTCAGTCTAGATTTTTTAATCATCTAAAATGTAATTAATGTTCAACAATATAATAATTATAATAATATGCAAAGCAAACGGCGACTTAATCGTCCTTGCAAGGAAATTATAATCGGTGACTTCGGCATACAATAGAATTGAAATAAGAGGAGTATATTTGCATACTTCATAGAAAGGCAGACAGTAATAACAATAATACAACTGCTATGAATCAATAATAATACAATTATTAGTTATGGATTTTGCTGTATTTTTGAAATAATCTAAAGAATTATTTTGCAAACAAATCCATTTTACCTCGTATTATCCGTACATTGATGATTTACGATCTAATTGTGAGTGTAGATTTTCTAATACTTCACTGACAAATGATCTTACGTTCTATAAATGGCATACAATAATAAGATAAATTAAACTGTATTCATTATCTATTCGTTCAAATATAGTTCATATTCAACATAAAATAAACACATCCCCAGACCTGGGTAGTAACGTAACGGAAGTAACGCGTTACTGTAACGAAATTACTTTATTCAGTAACGAGCCAGTAATTTAATTACTATTTTCTCAATGTAACGGAAGAGTAATTTCACTACTTTTATCATTGTAATTTGGCATAGTAACGCGTTACTTTTGCTGCGCGTCCCGCGCCTTTGTGTATCAAATATCAGTCACTGGGCCAGTGCGCCTGCTGCCTTTCTACGTATCGCCCGCTTGAACAATGTGCATGTGCATGCAGCATTTTTTCCGACATTTCATAGGGCTGATCGAGAGATTTCGAGTCCCGAGTTTTTATTTCAGAACCTAGCCATGTTTACTTTTGGTACTTCCGCCTATGACGAGCGCCGTTGACGACGTAATTACCTATACTTGACATCAAACATTCAAGTCTGTGTCAAATAAATCGATAGTCGAATTGTTACACTTGTAGTGTAGTTACAACATTTCGCCGATAGATGTCACCCGCATAATTAATAATTTACTATACATCTATACGTCGATATCTACAATATCTCTGTGATAGGCCTCCGCTGGTTTTAAAGTGTGGGCGTGGATAACACCCTGTCTGAGACCCGCCATATCGGCAGACAAAGCACTTGTGTCATACTCGTCCGCCCATCAGATACATTTTAAATTAAAAAGTAATTTTTGGAAAGTAATTTTACTACTTTTTTTCATAAAAAGTAACAATTTCATTACTCTCTTGGAATAGTAACTAAATAGTAATTTAGTTACATTTTGGCTGAAGTAAGGAGTAATGTAATTTCATTACTTTTCAAAAGTAACTTACCCAGGTCTGCACATCCCCTATCTGAAAGTTATGTTCGATCTCAAACAATCAACCTAGATCATATTATTCTGTATTGTGAATAATCCAGCATCGGAAAAATAATGCCAAAACAAAACAATAGAAACGTGTATACCTGTTTAAAAAAACTCGACTGCAAGAGTTTGGAAGACAGCATGTTCTTCGCCGTACTTTTACACATACATTTATCGTGTTTAATATGTCAGGGTGCAATGGTGCTTCAAGAGTCTAGCTATTTATCTATTGATGTTAGTTATGACAATTATTGTATCCCTACCGAGGAAAACCCCGGAAAAAAACTTGCCAGAGGATTGACAGAATCGACACTGTCGGTTCCGTCGTACTTTACTACACGATACAGCCGATACTAATGTTTAATGTAAGAATCATAGTGTGTGGTCTCGTAAGTAGTAGGCCTATAAGTTATACCAACAAAAATTAATCTTACACATAAACATATAAGTTCCTTGCATTTCTTGTTCTAAATTTCATTCAAGTTCATTAATTATTTTGTGAGAAAACAATGTCATAAAGAGCCCACCCATCTAGGCCTACTTACTATAATATTGAAATTTCAAACGACTAATGGATGTTGTAATAATTTGTAGGCTATGTCCAATTGACCATTGTCTTTGTGCAATTTGTAAAATAGCAAACCATGCTAAAATAAAGATATACTACTACTAAGCAAACTGCAATCACTCCCCAATCGCTCCCACAGCCGGCTCGAAAACTGAGATAATATTACATATTTCGAGATATTCTTGTACAGGTTATGCATCTTACAATACAACTACTACTGTCGTTGGCGTTGTCCATATAAACATTACAATATTAGACAAATTGTAGCAAACATTACAGCATAGAGAACCTCAATAACGTGGTACGCCGTATGATGACAGCTAGTGCGCGCGAGCCGGTGCATTTCAGAATTGCAAAGAGTGGCCGCTGCGAGCGCTGCTTGTACGAACGCACGGTGCCTATAGGATTTAAAGTCGCATACGGGAGTACTGTGGACTACTTTGACTAAAAGTGATTCGACTTTAATGATTTCTTTATCATTGTTATAGAACAGTGTATACATTTGTAACACGATTTTAACCCACGGATTAATATGAAAATTACATTTCTGTACCATAAACCTGATTTTGATTTTGCTGTCCAATAAATCCACATTTAAACACTCACGCGTCACACATTAATTATTTATAAAACTAAGAATTATTCGGTATGTTTGCCGTCTCTTTGTATGACTCACTTATCACTAACTTAAAAAACAACCTAGAACCTAAAAGAAGACAAAATCCACACTTCAACTATATAGGTATGTTTGTAAACTGTAGTCACTGAGCCATATCCGTACTCTTCACATATCTCGACAAACCTTGTAATGCTATTCACTATCACATTAATTAAATTAGTACAAAAAACACTTGTTAGAGCTGTCACTGTGCTAGAACAAATCTGCAAACACTCCATCCACACAGAATGTCAACCCCTTACTAAATACAACACGTGTTCTAAACGAGTGTCTACCCTCGCCCGGCCGGCTTTGTCAGCTCAGCAGGTCCCCATCCACCTGCGTCACATGCCCCCAGGCGCGCATCAAAACAAACCGTTGTATAGGGTATAGGCCTCATCCAAGGTTGCCAAAATGTCCGGCATTCTTATTTTTTGTACACCTTCTTGTATTAAAAAAATACTTCATCCATTGTGATTTAATGCCTTTAAGGGGTTAGCCTTGTGAATTTTTTGGCAAAAAATTCAACTGCACAACAGGGCAATTCTACTACTGCCCACGTCTACTCTTTCGATAGTCATGATGATTGACAGTGACAGTTCCCGGTTTGGTTCATAAATGAGTAAGAAAACTGCACCCGTAGATCCCGCTCAAAGTTATATAAACTTCCGTAAATCTGTCAATTTCTGTTCGATTTGACATTGAATTGGTTATTTGTCAATGTGAGGACTCCCTTGTTAATAATTTTGAAGAAAATGTTGATTTTGATACCATCTGCCTGATGAGTCCCAGATTGACGAAACGCGTCGTGGATTAAGGTAACAAACAACTTTAAATTAGCAGCAGTTGTCTTCAGCAGGTGAAAAGTTTTGTCGCCCCCAGCCCTTCAGGCTGGGTTTTATGTTCTTTATGTTCTCTATGCTTTCCCAACCTGTCAACCCTTCTCCAATCATACTAAACTAGCCAATTGGCCTTTTCCTAATTGTAATAAGTTCCTATAGTGATGGTGTTAATTTTACAAGTGTAACTTTGAGTTCACACAAACATGCAGGCCTACACTTATTCATCTTATCGAATCACAGTACGTACTTAAGCACGCCTGTAGCACTTTGGTTTAATACTAAACATGGACAGCCCAAGATTGGCCAAGATCCACTTATAACACCACTTATTCCACTATCTTGAAAGACGCAAGTAACACTAAAATATAGCGAACGCAAGACCGACCTTCCACGATTGACAGTTGAATGTAGACTTCTCGAAAAATGAAAATTTGTTGTTTGTATAAATAGGCACTTGGCCTACAGGCTACATGAATGTTGAGAAAGCACAGGAAATTGAAAACAAATTCTCAGTAAAACAACTATTGACGTTATTGTGTCTTCATGGTATGAAAAGGCCTTCGGAGATTGACCGATGTCTTTGTTAGTGCATAAATATGAGACGTAAAGCCCTATCAGGCAATCTGTGTTACTGTTTGCACTCTTGGTGACAGTGACTGGCCCTGATAAACCCTTCTTTACATTCTCGCGGCCCCAACATACCTCGCACTGACATACCGGCCCTAACTGACCCGGCCTGATGCATATTACAAACATAGCAACAACTACAACAAGATGAATGGTGGTATTATGCCTGGGAGGTAACGAAATGGAAACTTTAATCTGAAATAAATACTATAGAAAATATTTTAGCGGCCCACCTTTGCGGCGGCCCACCGGGATTTTTCCCGGTGTCCCGGCGGGCCAGTCCAGCCCTGGAGTAGACCCTAGCCTAGAGTTGGTGATCCACTCCCACCTTTTCAGTTCATGCTCATTGCAGTTAGTAGGTAGGGCTCTCACAACACCAGCCTGGTAATATTCATTGAAAGCCAGGTTGTGAGAGACAGCATGTAGGGCCACAGGTTTTACAGTGATACCTGCCTGGGTATCATATCTGTGGTACTATAAGACCCTTTTCCCAATCTAATGGCACTGCTTTGCACTTTCATACAACAAATATTATAATATCCATAATTTTAAAGAAAAACTGTTCTTTAGAAAAGAAAGGAAGAAAGGATATGTCTCTATCAAAGCACATTTCTATATTAACTGTGTGTGTAACAGACGTTCAGTTCTTTACTACCCCGCAGTCTCTCGTGTCGTCTCATGATGCAACCTTGTGGTAAACACCTCCCTGTTTAGATTCTAACTATGTGTTCATTCTTGCAGGAGGGGGAGGAGACCACAACCGTCGGCCGGCTCCACTGTGCAGCTCCGGTCGTCTCTAGAACATCTCCGCATCCAACCCCCAACGCTCGTGTCGTGTTGTAAGATGTGTGAGTCAGTTCGAGGAACAGTAGCTTGTGAACCACTGATCCGATCCCTAGGGTGTGTGAGCAGAGATTCTTCAGGTTTGGGACAGGAACGAGAATTTTTAACTTTGTGTTTCGGGTTAAACGGGGACAAGGTTTGATTAGGAATTTCTTTATTGACGACTCATGTCTAATTATCTAATAACATCGGTGCAAACCAGCTGCGAATGCAAAGATACCTCGCTGTGAAGTATGATTAACTAGAAAGGAGACTGTAAGGACCAATAAATTCAATCAAATTACCGGTCAACTTTCTTTCACACATACGTGTATTGTTGTACACGGTGTTAATCACGGACATTTAGTTTTGGTTTCACTATTAAGCCCCTACGGTTTATCACGGATATATTAAACCGAACTAAATATGGCGGGAGTTGAAACGTTTTAAGAACTTCATTCTTCTTCCATCAGGTGGTGTAATTATTGTGTAAACAAGCGCGCTATCTTTCGCCGACTTGGCACTCCGTCAACGAGGCAGACAGTCGGGTTTTCAATTTATTGTTTTCTTTTAAGAAATTAATTTAGTTTATTATGAATAATTAATTAGTAAAATACCTTATACCATGGATGGCCAGCTTCTTTATATACAACTATCGTTTTACATTCATCACGCACGTCAACACTTGCAAAGATATTAAAAAGTAGAGATAGGACAATCAGTTTTTCGTTAAATGTTTTGTGCGCTGTTGAGGTGATAGTGCTTTGGTTTGCGCTACTGATTCAGTGGGCAGTGAAAACATGTCGGCTTAATTCGTACTAGTGTGTTTAACACGGAAAGTTAATTCGTATTGGAGGTTCTAGTTCACTTCTGTATCGGACTATAAAGTTAAACCGTTTTAATCTTCATCGTAGTGTTAATCAACAATTTTTAAACCGCTTGAACTTGTGTGGTAACGAAATTCAAATTTCTCATGTTTGGTTGTACTTTCATTTTCAATGATTAGGTCCTATATAAGTCAATTGGCTTCTTTTTTAGGGTTGACTACATTTTTAACGACGTTTATTCTTTTTTCATGAAATAGAAGTAGGCCTACTAAATTTGGAACGAGAAATGATTCTCGATTCCGATCTGAAATTTCTTTATCTCGCACACCCCTACTGATCCACTGTTATTCCTTTACGTCTAAGCTCTAGCATGTTTGGTGCATCGCTCTGCGGCTAACTCGACAATATCGTGACAGGTAACAAACGTTTCAATAACTCCAGCCGCAGCTAATACTGCGATCTAAACTAGTGTTTTGTGTTCACGTCACCTGTTGACAGTCGGTGCTGATGATATTGTTGAGTTAGCGGTCACGTAGAAGCGCTCGTGCCTAAATAGTACACCAGTTCACACCACAGTTCCTGAGTGGCTAGGGCAGGCTTTGTGCCTTACTGCTAAGTTTTGTCAAACATTGAAAGTCAATCTCTAAATTGAATGATGTTTCTCTGTTCCATTCTTCAACTGCTGCTCTACTCTCAATCAATAATTTGTTTTACAACAATCATTATTAGGGGCCCTGGTTTCCCTGTGGCTAAACGGTAGCAAGCTAAGTGTGTTGCGATGCTTGCCGGCGATACTCTCGTGTGAACTGTGGAGTGAACCCTGGTGTCTCCTGGTAGTTGGTGTGGCGTGCGTCAGTTTGGTACACTTGATCATAGCTGCTCTTGTAGACTTTCCCCACCCTGTGTAAAACAATATGGAAACAAAGGAAAACGTCTTTATTTTCTAGGCGGGATTAAGATGAATATTAGTAGTTCAACAAAACAACAGACATAGTTCATCAATTATTATCATCTGACATTGCCCAAAGTATTTTTTTACTTATTTTTTGGTTGAGCAGTAGGCTTATGTCCAATATATAGGCCTAGATGATTGTAGTGTATGCAATACGTATATCCGGACATATTCCTGCTCATAATTTTTTGGTTCCAAGGCCACTGAATAGTCCGAATGAATTTTAAATTTTAATATCAACGTCTCCGTAAATGTATCGCTAGGAGCAACAAGTTCGATCTCTCGATAACGACGTACGCACATTTCAGGTTCTACCCCTACTGCAAATGCAACTTGTAGGCTTGGACCGTGAATTTTAAACATTTCTACTGAATGTGCTATGAATAAATAATACAGTATGTATTTACAACCGGTTCTAAATTTTTGAACCCAAAGTCAAAACAGAAACGCGAGGTACCCTAGTGTTTGTTGTAACGACGTGTGACTGTACGAATATAATGACAGACTTCGTACTCACTGTTTCCATATTGTTTTCGCAAGGTATTCACAACCTTTTCTTCTCCCCTGTTACTGGATGGAGTACACAATTATGGCAGAAAGCCTACAGCATTTAATAAAACAGGTTAATCACAGACCTGGGAACTAACATAGTAACTACAAATGAGGCCTAATCCTACAGGGTTAAGCCTAATTTCACTAAGTAAATCGCTTGACCAATCAAACATTATTGAATGTTCCCTTTGTTGCTAATAAATACATACGAAGATGTTTATTTCCTTAAATACATCCTAGCTTCATTAAATTATCCCAAGAATTCAGTATTAGTGGCTCAAGTGCTTGGCCGTTGTAACGTGCGGCTGAGCTACGGACTAGTAATTAGTAATTTGTACGATAGGCCTCTCCATATTCTTCCCTTACACATTCCAGTCTCCTCCTTCCTGTTCCATGTCTTTACTCTTACCTCACACTGTCCTGCCATCGTTGTCGTGGTCTGCCCCTTGCTCTCCGACCTGTAATTTCCAATTCCGTCTTGGCAATCTTGCTCTTTCCATCCTTTTGACATGTGCAAACCACTGTTATCTTCTCTCTCCAATTCGCTTCATTGAATTTCTTACGCCTACTTAAGTATTTGGCCCCATCTGGTCTTACCTACAATGCTTCTCAGTACTAGTGTGAACTCATGAGAGCAGTTTAATATTTAACTTCATCTTTTATGCTGTATTTTGTACTCCATCTAAAAACTTGATGCTTGTTTGCATGTATATAACACTAATAATTGTTTACATAAACAGCTTTGGCCATCAGTATTTGTAAAACAAGGTTGAATTGTGGGTCTTGGTCATATTTGACTACAGTACCGGCCACAATGCTACAATGCAAACCTAAGTTTTGTATTTGTGTGTACAAGATTGTGCTGTAAATGTTGATACGTTGAGTACTGTAGACTTGAAATGCCTTCTCAAAACAAAATGCTGTTTATGTAAATAATCATTTCCCAGTAAACTAGGAAAACGCTTAAGTCCGCCGGTTGTTGGATGAGCGTAATTGGTGCATTGAGCTGCCCATGTGTTATGCGGATTTTTCTGTTGTTCTGATGAAAAAATCATACTTAGTTAATAGATTTTTTAAAATTAAATTAAATTAATGAAAATACCTAAATTTTAAATTTTTTAATTAATTGTAATTTAACAAAAGGTGACAAATCGTAATTTGAAATTTTCATAAGAAAATAATTATTCCGATTGCGGCACACATTTCTGACATAAATATATGAATTTATAAAATTAAGGTTCTGTGAAAAAATTATTACAATATGATAAAGAATATAAGTGTTATAATTCAAGAATTGTTTTAAAAAAGAAAAAAAGAAACGTAAATTTCGATTTCATGAGAATAATTTTTCGGGGAGTAGCGCTAAAATTTCGCAACGAATATCTTAAGTCAATGAAATTAAAGGTTCTGTGAAAAAATCATTACAATCGGTTTAAAGCATGTAGGTGTTATAAAGTCTGAAGAAAGTTTTTTTAACAAAATTCGACAAAATCGTAAAATTGCGTTTTATGAGAAAAATTTCCCGATTGCGCCTCAAAACGTGGCAGTTCTAAGTCAGAGATTCGAAGCCTCATGAAATTTTCATCGGCAATCGAGTATTGGTTTAGCCGGAATCTTGTTAACAGACACACAATCAACACAAAAATACAGAAAGAAAAAAAAAAAAAAACATGCAGAATTTTTTTCTCCAGTGTAAGTGAAATGGCATCTTCGCTTCGCTCGCTGACGTCGTCGCTACGACTCATCCAATCAATAGAAGAATATTGAGTGTAATCAGTCATAGCAAATCACTTATTTATTTCAGTTGTACAAACATAGTACCAACAATGGGAGTGGAGAAAGCCTGAGGCTAGAGCGGAGACGATGTTTAATTCTCGGTTTTCTGTTATAACTTCAACATCGTTATACCGTATAAATAACCCTTTATAACATCGTTATCGTATTTCACGTACAAATCTATGACATCTAGTATGCGCATGTCCTCATTAGTTCATCGATTTTGAACTAAAAATTTGGCATAGATTTGCAATTTGGTGATAGTCTCAAATTTCTGTTTTTTGTAGCCTATTAGGGCGGTCAGTAACTTACAAAACAGTAGTAAGCCTATTGGTTTGTCTTCAACCTTATTTCTGAGGGAACAAAAACTTTGAGAAAATCTAGTAGGCCCTACATTCTTGGATGTTTTTCTAAGCATGGGACATATTTGAGAACGTATTTCAAATTTATTTTCTTTAGTGCTCAATACAGGGATGCCAGTGGGATATTTTGGGATAAATGCAATAGGGCCTAGAAGTTAATTTTTGTCCGGCAAACTTAATGAAGTCACTCGTAGCCTTCATAAATTGGTGATTCGGTGACTGCCTAATTTTTTTAATGTTTTTAGTCTAGGGCCTAATGAAGGCATATATATTACATTATTTAGAGGGCAGTCAAAGATTACAAACATATATTTGTTTCTCTGTAGTCTTATATTGGGGGGGAATGAGTATGTTTTGGTTGGATGGTTGACATAAACAACAATTATTTAAAGGGTCCTGCTAAGTTTTTCTGAGTTGACGGAACAATTACGTTGCTTAGCGGAAGAATGGTCACTTACCTATCACTGGAAACGCTTTGTTGGCGTTCAACGAGTGTTTAGTTTACTTAATAATAATCAAACACCCGGTTCCAACATAAGTCTGGTCGGGGGGTGACGTATCACCAGTTTCTCGGGCTGTGTATAAGTGCTTGCTAGCCAGGCTTCAACACCTCACTTCTTCATTCGTCTTTCTATGACAGGAATATTCTACTCAAGGTTCTCTCCATTTCTTTCTATCGCTCCCAGAGTCGTACCTTCATTATTCTAGTCCCATTTTAGTTTACTTATTAAGTAAAATTAGAGCTACAGTAGTACGTACTTACAATACATCATGATTTGCACACTTGACCTTGGTTGTATCAACGTTTCCCTACTGTTGATTGGCTTTACTTGTAACTTGAATTGCTCAAGTTGTATCCACTGGCATACAACTAACAATAGGTATGTTCATGTTGATTACACCAATTATTTATAAATATGTATTCAATTCAGTCACTTTGTCTAGCTGGAAAGAAACCTTTGGAGTACGTAGCCATACGTACTTACAAAATAGTTTACAATTGTTGCAGTTGAAAACAAAATGAAAATCGTACGACCCTGAGAAATGTAGCTTTTTGTCCAAGTCTTCCTGAAATCTGTTTTATAATTGTTAGCACTGAATTCCAGACAGTTTATTTACGAGCTTTTTAAATCCTCCAAATCAGTGTACTGCTACTATGTTCCTAGTGTCAAAATATGAACTAGAATAATGTGGGTTTTGAACTATTCTATGAAAATTTTCAATGATATCTTTGTACACTATGACATACTTTTTTATACTAACCTAGGCCTATAGTATTTAGACCTATGTTTTTAGAAATAGGTTGCAACAAAATATTGGCAAGTGGTGTAATTGAGTGATCTATAGTTAGGTGCGCAGTCGCCAACAGATGGGTCAAACTATAGTAGGTAGGGGGGACTTAATTTATGTCCTAATGGCCAGGTACTCACTGTCGCTTGTTCCCGTGGTCCAGTTCCCTACAGATGAGCGTTCCAGGCTACTTGCGTAATGGTCTAGGTTCTGTAATAATGGGTTGCAACACAATAGGCTATTTTTAGGTGGTGTATTAAGTGATCTACAGTACTACCTTCTCTGTAAATACCAAGGCTCAGGTGTATCCCACTTCACGTGCAAGTGCTAAACGGCCAGCAGTGTATACTAAGACGGTCGAGCTATAGTGGCAGGGTGGATCAAATATGAATCCTAAGGTCGAACCAAAGAGACCACGGTCGGTTAAGGACGCTCACGGGCGCAGAAGACTTGAGTGTCCTCCTTCTATAGGGCCAAAAGACGAGGAGCTATGGACATGCCACGAGTATGAGGGCGCAGTGGTCTCGGCCTATCAGGCAGTAGCTGCACAGTTAAACAATATGCAACTTAATTGCAGGGCATTGTCTGTTCGAAGTACAATTTATCGTTTGAATTTATGTGTTGCAACTATTGAAAGTTGTTGGAATATTCAGAATCAATCTACAGTGTACGAAACACACAAGCCGGTAACTGCACTTGGCTGGCAGTCGGTCATCATGTAAGGCGGGTTAGTCGGGTTTCGGACGCCGGCAGCAAACGAGCAGGGAGGATGAGCACTTTTAAGATGCGATCATCACCAGTAGCATCTGATAAAAGGAACGTTGCGGTGTTCGCGCGATTGTGAATTTTTCTATCATTTAACTAAATAGACCTAGTTAACTTTGGCAAAATATACACAGTAAAGTAAATACCAAAATTTTAAAAGCCCATTATCAAACAATCACTTTGTAAAAATGGAATAATTTAACATTAAAAGCATTAGGAAATTTGCAGGATAGTTGGCACAACTTAAAAAAAAATTAAATCCGAGTTTGTAAAATGTGGGCTTGACAGTACCTGTATCGTATTAACGTTTTATAAAAATATAATCTTCTCCATAAATACACTGGCTAACGTGAGGAATCTGTCTGTGCGTAAGCGCTCAACATCCATAGCAGTATAATAAAGATGGTCGAACTATAGTTGGAAGGGGGGATATGATACGAGTTTTACAGTTTTACTGTGTTACAGCGGCAGGGTTATAGACGCTCCATAGGCTACAGTGTCCTAGACTATTTACGCAATGATCCTAGTCCCAGCGTCATCACGGAAAAACCCGGAGTTTGAGCGGCACAGTGGGTCTTGGCAAGCGACAGTTGTTGCAAACCGAACTGGATACGTTCAGCCACTGCATACCCGCACACTGTCGCTCAAAGTTCAATTCATCATTTGCATTATATTATGTTGCAACAATTAAAAATAATTAAATGTTGGGTTGGGACTGGTGGGGCATTACGGACTAGGTAGTAAACTGCTTGCCTAAGAGTTGGGTATATAATTTAAAATAAATGAACATTCTAGAGATTACACCCACTTGAAAAACAGGTCACCCAAACACTCGAAGGGGGGGGGGGGGGGGGGCGGGGGGGGGCACTGAGGGTTGTGGGTTCAAAACCCACCTATGCCATGTAGGGTATAATTGATGCATTATCCTTTATTCTAACCACTCGTCTCAAATGGCATATTTGCATTAGAGACTTTTTACTTGTCAACTTTTTACAATGTACATAACTTTATTTAGGTACCCACTTTGGAAAAACAAAACACTTGTTAAAAAAAGAACCTTTCTATGTTTCAAAAGCACCTTTGAATACTATAGTTTTTCTAGAACCAGAACTCTGTTAAAAGACAGTTTCTTTAAAAGTGAAGTGGCGCTTGTCTACCATAAGCAAACTACATAGCCCTTCATAATCTATACTCCAACATGGCGTACCAGTAGAATACATCAACGAATCATACAACCACATTGGTTTAGGTTGTAAAAAAATGTTTTCATTTCTTGAGGTCGTGAGAGATTCTCTTTCATGCACATTGTTCAGAGAGAGTAGACGCGGCCCTATTACAATGGTAAAAAATAAATTCATCTTAGTCATATCTCGAGAACGTCTGACAACACTGAAGTGTGACTGTCCCTGTGGGGTTTGTTAGAACTGCGATTAGCAAAAAAAGGTAAAATATTGTCATTTGGGTTTTTTTTTTAAAAACGAAGGTTTGCGAGTCCGTAGTTTTGAGTTGGAGTCGCGTCCGAGTAATATAATTAATTTACAATTGAAGTCAGAGTTCTTCGATGTTTACTTAACGATCCTAGCTTGACTATTAGTTTGACTATACATAAATGAAAGATCAAACAGATCAAACAGAAAATAGATCTATTTTGGCTATTGATGTTAGTCTTTATGTAGGCTCCAAAAGTGAACGAGTAACAATCAATCAAAAATAATTTCATTTAATTTCTCAAAGAATTTCATGAAAAAGGACCAAAGATGGGGCCTTCGCAGGACCCAAAAAAAACCATTTTCGGGTACTAGATTTACTTACAGTAGAGTACCAATACCTTGACAAATTTTTTTTTAGTAATTTCACGCCACTAGAATAAGGGTCGTATTGCAAATTCATCAATAAATTTAATTTGACCAGTCATACTGATTACAATATTTAACCTTCACTCATGCAGTTTGGATTGGATATTGCTTAACGTCTCATTTGTCTGCATCTGCATTTTAACAAAACAACATTGTTTTTTAACCCTTTTTAAAACGTCTTGTACGTTCTAAGATATACTAAAAACCATTATTTTGTACGGTTTCCCTTAAAAAATAATATTTTAGAAAAATTGGTGTAGTCAAAATAAATATTTCTATTGTTGTACCCACATTATACATAGATTAAATTTTAAATTAAAATAAAATCCAAAAAAAAAGTGTGAAATTTAAAAATTTTACTTAAATAAAAAACCCAAATTTTTTTTTTAATGACCTATATAAATACGATACAAATAAAGAAAGTTTTTATTTTTTAAAAATCACGTGATTTGTGAGTGTAAGCTCTTCTATTCATTTAAAACTGTCTTGCAAATAAGTTGCTCGCGACTAAAATGACTTTTACATAATTGCTTAAATCTTGTCAACATTATTGATTTTATATATACCATACTAAAATACTTTACATGAAATGAGTGTGGGCCTTCTTAAGTCTTGAGTTTGAGGGTAATGTCTTCTATTCAGTTAACTGTTTTGCAAAGAAGTTCCTCACAACTAAAAGCACTTTTCCATAGAGCCCTTAAACTTGGGCAGCATTATTGTTTTTAATTTATTACACTTAATTACCGTATGCTGTATCAGTGTGTCTGTCAAATCGATTTAAGAGTGTTCACGAGACAGACATGTACACGGCAAGCTCGTAAGCACTCAAAATTTATTGTACAAAGCCTGGAGAAAATTTAAATAAAAAGTAATTTTAAAAAGCACAAGACCGATTGTTTTATGCTGTACAACATACAACAAACAGAATTGATGTTTGTAATAAACCCTACTTTATACCATTGTTACGCATAAAGTCGACACAACGGGAAAAAAAGAGGTTGCTCCTGTCGCGTTGACTTTTTGCTTAACAATGGTGAATAGTATGGTTTATTATATAAAGCAATTCAATGTTTGTTGTATGTTCTTCTGCATAAAAATATCTGTTTCTTGTGCATTTTAGAATTCACGTATGTCGTTTCAATTTTTCTCCAGAACGTTGTACATCTAAATTGGAGTGCTTACGGGCGTGTCAAGGTCATATTTGTCTAATGAAGACTCAATCGTCTTGAATTTTAAAAAAATCTTATCTTTAATTTTGTACTTTTCTGTATGTCAATATTAAAATGTAATAAAATATTAAGCAATTATTTTTCGAGGGTTGCGTTACATTTGACGTGCTTCTTAGGTTACTGTCCCAATAGCTATGGCCGATATGTTGCCTGACCACCTTACAATTCAATGCTCATAGTTGTAGTGTACCATGTAGGCCTAGTGGGTGACGGTATCATTGCAACCTGTTCTTTATTCCTCTTGCTCTGACGGGGTTGATGGCGGAATTTGTGTGAACACCACTCATTGAAGTTGCTAGTTCTTGAACATATGGTCTAGTACAAACCTGTTTGAACTTGACCGTGTTCGAAAACTAGCAGCTGACATGGTAGGTGGGCACTTATCAAGTTTTGTTGTCAATCCCGTCTCTGCTCTGGGGAGAACACTCTGCGAAGCTGAAAAGTTTCACCGCGAAGCGAGGTAGCAATGAAGTGCAAAAAAGACTTAGGTAGTATAAAAAGGCATTTTTGGGCCAGTTTTTTGTGTTTTTATTGCATAAATTGTATAAAAATTGAAAAATTTGTATAATAATTGTATTGTTTATGGTTAAAATTGAATAATAATTGTATTGTTTACATAATAATACTAATAAATATATATTATTTATAATTGTTATATTATTTATAATTGTTGTTATTATGGCTATTTAATGCCCTTGAAAAAAGTAAAGTAGGTCAGCTTCAGAATGTAACCTTGAAAAAAAAGACTAAGTCCATATCTCTCTGTCTGTCTGTCTTCTGTCTGAAAACTAGTTCATGAGTATGAACTAGCTAGCCAGCCAGCTACTAGAGCTAGCTGCTAGCTAGTTCATACTCATGAAGTAGTTTACAGACAGGTAGATAGACAGACGGATAGATATGGACCAGTCATTTCCAAGGTTGCATTCGAAAGAGAAGGAAGAGATGGTTAATTAACATACAAGTGATAATGGGAATAAAAGGTGCTATGTACAAATGAATTAGCACAACAACGGCATGGATTAAACAACATTTATTGATCAGTGCTGTACAATATATAGGCAACAACATATCAGGAACAGAATATATTCAAGGCGGTGGAGATAGCTCTTTCTCCACAGCCATTTCTTGTACAGTACTGTTCAATGTAATATATTGTTCCCAATAGATTATTTTGAACAGTGCTGTACAAGAAATGGCCATAGAGAAAGAGACTATCTCCACGGCCTTGAGATTGCAAAGTGACAAGGATTAGTGCATGATAATATTTAGCAGACAGGTGAAATAGAAGGTGCTATGTCCAATTAATATCACAATGGCATGAGTTAAAGACAGTATAAAATATATTGAACAACAAAGCTATGCAAGTGATGGTTACAGAAAAAGAGGCTATGTCCATGGCCTTGAAACTACAAAGCGATAAGGGTTAGTTCGTAGACATCTCACCAAATTTGTTTCGGAGGTGGGGTGTTCGTAGTTCTGAGAGTGAAGTTCGGTGATGCAGGGGTGTTCGTAGTTCTGAGAGTGAAGTTCGGTGATGCAGGGATGTTCGGAGAGCAGAGGTGCAAGATGTGCATCTTATCCAACCGCCTGAAACAAACATAACATTACATAGCAACAAGCCAGGGAAGCAGCATCTGGTAGGGACAAAATAGTCGTGCGTTTGTTACGGACGGAGAGAGCTACAACACTGGGCAACTAATTTGAAGAATATATTCTTTCTAGCGCCTTACGCGAGTGGGGGCGGGATCTGCAAGAGCTACACAACAAAGGCGAGTGTGGAAAGAGAACCAAACGGCAAATGGCAACTAAAGCATTTTGGAACATTTTTAAAAGACATTCTTAAGGCTATTCGACTGCTTTTTCTTTATTTTCCCAAGTATGCTACCAAGTCAAAATATAATGAATGACTTTGAAACCCGACCCTTTAAGAAAATCAAACTTTTTTCAAAATTTCCCGATTGCGCACACGGCAAATATTGACTTTTCAAAATAATTTCAAACTTCAATTTCGCCCAAGCACAACATTTAACGTAGTGTTTTTGTGACATTAATTTTCAACTGGTTTTCTAGAGGCTGACCAAGAGAAAAAAGATTTTTTTAAACAATTGTTTTCCTGCGAACTTTTTTCGTTTGGCGGCACAAATCGGTACAAAATACCGCCAAACTAAAAAAATTGCAGGAAAGACAATTATAAAAATAAATCTTTTTTCTCTCAGTCAGCCTCTAGAAAACCAGCTGAAAATTAATGTCTCAAAAACACAACTACCTACATTGTGCTTGGGCGAATTGAAGTTTGATTATTTTCATGAGGCGATATTTGCCGTGTGCCCGATCAGAAAAAAATTGGAACAAATAGTTTTGATTTTCTAATAGAGTCAGGTTTCAAAGCCATTCACTATATTTTGACTTGGTATCATATTTGGGAAAATAGAAAAACGCGGTCAGTATTTTTGGCATGTATTAATATGAATCTCGACAATCAATAGGTTTCTTGGATAAGATTAAAAGGTAAGCTGTTTGTTTTATATCTACACAATAGATCTATATAACAAAGTGGTAATTTGGCCTCCTACGATAATTGTTGCGACTATTGTACATGTCATCAATTTTTCAGCGTAAGTTGTCTGCGAGGACAAGTAGAAAGTTGGAGCAATGATCAAAAAGATTTGTACCGACCGGGAATCGAACCCAGGTCCTCCGCCTTTATGTAGCAATGCCAAGTGAGCTATCGGTCCACTGGGCACGTCGGTAGAATATGTCTAGATGAAAACTAAAGCTGTAGTATCGACATAGGCTAGGCTATGCCCTGCCCACTCAGACTTTTTTGACGATGGCCCAAAGTACAGGTAGGCCTGGATGTAAAGCTGCATCCAATTTAAGTGTTATTCAACCCGGTAAGTTAGGCTAGGCTAAGTTTAGACACGTTACAGCTAGGAGTATTACTACTATTATCAACTTGTTAAATCAAGCCGTGAGTGTAACGTATCTAAAACTACCCCAAGAGTAGCAACCTAGCCGTGAGTGTAACTACTATGCGTTAGGACTTACTGGGTTGAATGACGCTTACATTGGATGCAGCTTTATTACTGTTAGCAGCCATTGGTACATCAGCCTGTACTTCGGGCCATTGTCAATATAAGGTCTGAGTGGGTGGGACATAGCCTAGCCTATGTTGATACTACAAAAACCATTATAAAAATGTAAACACTTTATCTTAAGTTTTTATTTAGTTTTAATAACATGTTCGTGGAAAGAATCCAACTCAACCAGGGATCAAACCCAGGTCTCCCATTCAAGTTAGGTTTTGTTCCAAACAATTATTAATTCTTCATATGAAAATGTTCCTGCACTAAGTACAACGTGACAAGTTAAAATGGGTGGGGTGGAGAGGGAATCCAACAACAGTTACCGACCAGGTAAGCTGTTGGTTTCATCACCACACCCCCATTTTAACTTTATTTAGCCATTTGACTCCTATCTATTTACAAAAAGTAGGGTTGCCGTTGCAATTGTTGTATAAGTTTGCCCCAACTGGGACTCGAGCCCAGAACCTATCATTCAACAACTACGTCCTACAAGCGGCTTATGCTCGGGCTATACTAATACATAATTGAAAAATACAAAATATATCACGAGTTCAATGTTGTAAAAGAATAGTGTGATGTCCAAAACACTATTATTGTAACCATACAGTACATCTTAGACAGCGTAATATTTTATATTTGAGCAGCTTAGCGAAGTGGAGAATTCGGGGGTAAATAAGTTTGTTCTTAGTACGACAATACGCGACAAAGACATGAAATGATCGTTCCTGTCTGTTGCCTGGTGAAAACAGGCTTCACCTGAAGAACGTCTCAAGAGTTCATATTTATAAGAACATCTAGGTGCCCGTTAGGGCACCGCAGCCAAGCCGCGGTGCGCTACACACTCGAGCACCTTATACAGCAAGCAGAGCTGGGGTGATTTCGAGGTGTTACCCAGCCGTCATGAAACGTGATGTGAACTTGAAAACTATCAAAATCGAGGGGATTTAGGTACCTAACAACACATGCCAAATTTGATTGGGGTACGAGCATTCCTTCTTGGTGAAAAAAATGGCTTGAAACATGCTCAAAATCACTTTAAGGATGTTAGCTACTGCTACTGCTACTACTGTCTAATTCGCCAGTTTCAATCGGCCCGCGATTCTGACCTAACGGGTGGGGCTACAACGTTCATATTTTACATGGACATTAAGGTTATAGTGACGTAAACAAATGGCGGACATTTTAAATTTTGCTTCTATGTGTCTTTTGAAAGAAAAAGTTGAAAAAGTTTGCTGGAAGGCTTCCAAATAAAGGTTTTAAAATAAGCCTTTTACAGGCATACAATCAACAAGTAACTATAGTTACTTGACACTTGTTGACGGTATAAGCAGAGTTAGGCGGTAAAGGCGGTTCCGCCTTGCACGGGGATAAGAAAATACGTAAACAAATGGCGGACATTTTAAATTTTGCTTCCATGTGTGAAATGAGAAAAGTTGTCATTACTCTCATAAAACAAATCAGAAACCGTCCCTGGCCTAGGCCCAGATGTAGATAATTATTTATAATACAACAGTGTAGGTCTAAAGTTCCATTAGGCTATAGGACTGGATAAAATTAATACTAACATTACATGTTTGACAAGCCCTAGGCCATTCCTAGCCACCCCTAGGCCTGCACAACCTTGTTCTGACACACTTCCCGCACAAATAACTAGTTTTGATTACTAAAAGCCTAATGCAGATAAACAATAGTATGATTGTCCACCTAGGCTATACAAAAATGTACGGAAATAATACGCATTTTCTTTTCTTTTAATGATCTCACGCAAAACTCCTGTCGCTAAATAAAAATGTAAAACAAAAGACGGTGCAAATTTTCAGTGTTCTTTTGATAATCTGCTGATTTAAATGGCTGTGGAATGCAGTGGAAAAGGTGGAATTATATTTTAACAAATAATTTTGCAATGGAACTTGAAAAAGTAATGAGATCACACACATAACAAAAACTTGTAGAAATACAGCCTTCCACATTTGTGCATTCTTAATTCATAAACGTACAGTGTCCCGTAACAGCATCCTTGAAAAGCTTGGCAAAATAGAATTTGCATGATATTACGTTTAAATTAATTAGAAAAAAGAGCTTGGATGAACTATTACGTTTAAATTAATAATTGCTAATTCTATTTTGCCAAGCTTTTCAAGGATGCTGTTACGGGACACTGTACGTTTATGAATTAAGAATGCACAAATGGGGAAGGGTAGATGAGCTTGGCCCTTTTTTATCTCATTTCTTTTGAGTGTGTAAGGTTTGGCTGTATTTCTAACAAGTTTTTGTAAGGTTGTTAAGCTACTCTATTGCAAGCTCTGACCAGGCTCGTTTTCAGGATGTCGTGCCGATTGCTGATCAGTAATAATCAATCTTCTCACTTTCAAAATATCTTGCATCTTTTAAACAGTTTTTAAAATAGTGGCGACATCATTTAATGATCGGCGTTCTGTCGCGGTTGGTAGTAATCAAGGGCTTCGTTATGAGATATTACGATAACCTTGATTTACTTCTGACGCGCGGTTGTACACGAGATAATTATCTGGCAAAGTTTCAAAGGCCGTGCAGCTTTCTTGAAATGTCGTCATGTAAAATATATACACTCATGCTATCTACCGTGACACAACGAGCCTAATCAATAAATAATGTCATACTATTTAAAATACTTCTACTTTCATATGCCAACGGCCTCATGTGTTTCGTGTTACCAATTGAGACAGGATTCCATTTGTACACGTGTCATGTCATATGCTTGCGTCGTCGATTCTTCTTACCACGAAGGCATGCTAGCATGCTTGATTCTCATTCCTACTTTGTGCAAATGTTGCCACAGGCAAGTTCCCTGTGTCATGGAGTGAACTTCACTGCTCCTGTGGAGATTCTCATAGCTTGGTTTTGCACCGTGTCTAGCTTCTGCAATTTACTTTTAGGTGCTGTGACAAGCAACGCACTTGTGCATTTTAGTAGTGGTCTGATGTAAGTCATGTATGTTGTGGTTAGAACTTTCGTGTTGGCTCCCCAGGTAACTCCTGCCACCGTCTTCAGTAGGAATAAGTTCATTTCATTCATCCTACTAGGAAACGCTCAGTTGGACGCGTTGATAAGCGAGCACGTGCTATAGCTAGACCCACATTGCACATTTTTTTTAATTTTAAAATTTGCGACCTTCGTTGTCCAAGGGGCCATGTTTCCAATATTATTTATTATTTTCAAGGTATTTGGGTAAAACCATGGGTAAACCTTTACTTTGTGGATAAAATCCACCGCCATCTAGAGGACCTTGACATCATTTCTTTGGGAAAACTATTTTAACTCTTTGGAAACAAATAATACACTGCTTCCTCGATAGTATTTTGATTACTTCTAGGTGGCAGTGCATAGTGACCAGAATTCTCGTGCGACTTTTCGTTGCCATGGTAACGTTACTTTTGTTAAAATGTAATTTCCATCTACACTACTTATCGGATCAAAATAAAATTAACATATTCGTGACCGGTCGGACATTCTAAATGATTTGGCCACCTCAGATTTTGTCGCCGTTTAGTTTGAAAAAAAAAACTTGCGATTAACTTTAATGTAACTTTAAACTTTTTGAACGATTTTGCCACAAAACTAATGGCATTCAATCCAGATCGACGCTTGCGGATGGTCAAAATTTCAACTCGATCCGAGCCTCCGTTCGAACGTTATGGCGAGACATACAAAAAAAAAACAAAAAAAAACAGTGACTATTTTTTCCGGCAGAGTCAAATGGAAACGCTCGCTTAATCAATTTGCTGCTCTCCCGTCATCTTACGGTCACTTGCCATGTCTAGGTACACGGTACACTCCACGCGAAATTAAAACCAATAGTCGCGAAATTAAAACCACGCGAAATTACAGTTTTTTCTTGATATCTCGGGAATGATGCAAAATATCTAAAAACTGATTCTAGACCGAATTGTGGTTTCGTTAGAACAATATAATGCAAGAAAAATATTTATAATAATTGGTGCGGTTTGTATTTAAGATATAAATTTAATTAATTAAATTTCTAATAAAAAACTTAATTACCATCACATTACCATCACATTACAATATTTTTTCTTGCATTATATTGTTTTAACAAAACCACAATTCGGTCTAGAATCAAATTTTAGATATTTTGCATCGTTCTCGAGATATCACGAAAAAACTGTAATTTCGCGACTATCCCATCCTCTTGATATTGAAATTTGGATCTACTTTGCTTGTCGAGTGATAATCTTAAGACTGTTTTTGATTTATTGGATGAGCCCAATGAAGACTTCAATTTCACTTACGCCAAGAAAAATAGCTTGGGTGTTTGTCTTTTTTTCTGTGTTCGCTCTCTATCGGGTAAATGACATATATGCGAACTTGATTAAATTTTCAGGGAACCTTCAAAATCTCTGAACTTAGACCCGAGAAGTTTTTTGGTACAATCAAAGAAATATTTTTTATGACCATTGTACTTTTATGATTTTTCCTATTTTGAATGCAATATTTTCGTGATATTTGGCCTGTAACCGGGCAAACGGCTCCTCCGATCGTGATGAAACTAGCTATATGGGAATCTTTGAAATCACTGAACTTTATGTAATGATTTTGGGGACTATCGAATAAATATTTCTAAAAAAATCATACTTTTAGGGCAACGATTAGTCAATATAGCCTCGCCGCTCTGCACCTTTTCGCGGCTGGCACAACGAGGCACGTGTCGGTTCTCGGTTTCTTTCAGACTCGCATTGTTGAAGGCAGACATGGTTCACTCTTGTCTCAACAATGACGACACGAAACGGTAATCATCGGACAAAAATAATCAATCATAAATGCTCATCCATTAACGCGGCTGGAAAAAACCTACTTTAGTACCACACCGTTTATCTCAGACCGTTGTGTAAAGCTGTCGTAGCTTTATTCATTTCTTCTTCCATCTTTTTTGGGTCATTGCCTGTATACCACATTATCTGCAATACGTATTGTGCTAAATCATTGATGTAGATTACAAAGTACGTTAAACTAAGGACCCCTCCTTGCTGTAATCCAATTCTTGTCTGCCTGTACATGGATCTTTTAAATTCGTATGTAACTCGCGTCATTCTCACACCCATGAAAACTCTGGTCCACCGTCTGATATTGTTTCGTACTCCCAGTTTTTGCAAAAGTCTATTTCTGTCCACTAGGTCAAAAGCTGACTTAAAGTCCACATATAGTACAAGGGTTTTGTGCATCTTATTAAAACCTTCTTTTACATCCTGCATAAAGTATGCAATGTGGTCCGCAGTGCTTCTGTTTGATCGGAATCCAGCTTGGTGTGGCGACAGTAAGTCATTCTCTTCAAGGAAGGATTTCAATCTCGAGTTTACCGAGTACTTGTAAGTGCTATCGGTCTATAACTTTCCATCTTTCCCTTTCTCCAGGATTCGGATTATTTCTGCTTTTTCCATGTGTCTTTGATATTTCCTTTCCGTGATAAATTGATCAGATGTCGTATTGCTTTCTTTTCCTTCCTATCAAGGTTTTTCAAAAATTCTAGATTGATTAAATCCACTCCAGGCAATTTCTTGTTCTTTAACCTTTTTAAAGCTTATTGCAGCTCAACCATCAAGAATGAAGCATTATCTGGGTTTTGGCTGTCATCTTCATATTTATTCTGATCTATTTTTACTCTTCCCATTCTTCTTATGTTACTTTGCTGGGCAAAAAAACTCTCCTAGTGATTCTGCCTTTGTTTTGTCTTCTACCAAAAGCTCATTCTTGTATTGTATTGGGTTATTTTTTATTCTTTCTTATTGCTTTGTTGTTCATTTTTGAGAAGAAGGATCATGCCTTACTGCTGTCTTTTCTGTAGTCGATATTTTCAGCAAATTGGTAGAAGGCTATATTTTTGCTTCAGTGATGCATTGTGCAAATCTATTTTGTAATCCATTTAGTTGCCTGGTTAGATGTCTTGCTTCATGCAATATGGTTTCTACACATCATTGCCTTTCACATCCTTAAAAGGAAAAACAATTTCCTGAAATATCGTTAGATGTACAATTTTTTGGTCAGATGGTACAAATAAAGAGTTTTGTACCTGCAGAGGACAAAAATCGTACATCGAATGATATGTCAGAAAATTGTTTTTCTTTAAAATGAGGTAAACGCCAATGATGTGTAATCGGCCTTGTTGATTCTGGCGTTGATCCGCGGGTGTTCGCACTGTTCATACCACTCATTGCTATATTTTCTATTAAAATATCGATTATTGGTTGGTTATCGCTCACTCGTCGATTGCGTCAGGGCCTACAGGGTTGGCTTGGTCACTTCGGTTTTCTGTCTCCCACTGAAAATCAGTTACTGAGTGGGTAGACTCTAAATACGGATTTATTTATTTAATATAAAAAAATATGTTTAAATTAAGTGTAGCACCTAGCTCAGTTTTTACACTTTTGTTCCAAAATTTGCATGGCTAATGGGGACGTTACCGTCCCCTCCCCAAAAATGGCAATATATATTTCCTGTTATATTCAAGCCCATATTTCATCTGAAGTCCTTTGCAAGTAAAGAACGATCCCAGGTATCAAGAAATTTCCCCTCCTCGTTACCACCTCCACTCGGCACGGGTGACAGTGCTCGCGAGGCGTTGGAATGCGTAGGCCACATGACCCATTCATCCAGGTGTCATTGTTAAGAAAGCAATGTTTTGATGTAGTTAAAATGTTATAATTTTTCATTTATTTTCAAATATATGGAATAATCACGTAAAATTAATATAAAAAAACTTTGTATTTTTAAAATAGCTTGAAAACTGCCGTAATTAGAGCAAGTTGTAACTTTATGGTTATGATCAGAATAATCACGTAAAATTAATATAAAATTAACTTTTTTTTTTAATAACTTGAAAGCTGACAATTTTAAAGCAGTGGGGCTCATTATCATTATAATTTTCAGACCAAAATCGTTAATATTAAAGCTATTTTCAAATTCAAAATTAAATTTAGATTGTTTTCTCGGGATTCAGATGAATGAAATATACCTTCAACTAATATTTTAAATATTTAACACAATCCAGAAATTAAATAATCCATCCCGATCGGGGTTCGAACCAGAGTCTCCCACTTTCTAGTTGGCTAAGGTGTCCACCCGGAAAGTGGGAGACTCTGGTTCGAACCCCGATCGGGATGGATATTTTAGTTTCTGGATTGTCTTAAATATTAACAATTCCACCCCACCTACGAGAGGGTTTCCCGACTATCCAAATCAAGAAATAATATTTTTGGATGAGCGTAGCAAGTGAAGCGAAGACTTCAATTTCACTGACCCCCCAAAAAAATTAGCTCGGGTGTTTTTTGTTTGTTTGTATTTTTGTAAATTAATAAATAATAAATAATTTAAATTGTATTTAGAGTCTACCCACTCAGTTATATAACTGATTTTCAGTGGGGGACAGTAAATCAAAGCGACTAAGCCTACCCTGTAGGCCCCGATGCAATCGACGAGTGAGCGATAACCAACCAAAGATCGTTATTTTTAATAGGAAATATAGCAATCAGTGGTATGGACAGTGCAAACACCCGCGGATCAACGCCAGAATCAACAAGGACGATTCAGAACAACTCAGAATTTATTATGTGCTTCGTTGCTAAGACGGCTCCAAAGTCACCGTTTACAAACTCCTAAGACACTTACTGATGGACTTAAGTCCAAATCAGAAGTTAAAAAACTTCTGCCTTTGGCGGGAATCGAACCCTGGACCTTCTGCATTGGAAGCAGATACGCTAACAACAAGACCAACGAGCCACACTACGCAAACGTATATGGCAAACGGCATATGCGATCATGATGAAAATTTCAGGGGACCTCCGAAATCTCTGAACTTAAGACTTGCTACGTGTTTGGGTACAATCGAAGAAATATTTCTCATGAATATCGTACTTTTATGATTTTTTAAAATTTTTAGTGCGATATTTTCGTGACATTTGGGCCGATTCTGACCAAACGTGTGGGGCTACAACGTTCATATTTTACATGTATATTAAGGTAATGGTTATGTATTGCAGTATTGCTTTTTGAAAGAAAAAGTTGAAAAAGTTAGCCAGAATCCATAGAATAAAGGTTTTAATATGAGTTTTTTTTAGGTTTATAATAACAATTAACAAGTAACAATAGAAACTTGACAACAATCACCTACAATGCATTCACAAAGCACTTGCAAAGGAAAAGTGGTCCCACGCAAACTAAAAACTTACAAAAAAGCTCATCCATCAACGCGGCGGGACTTTAGCGTTTTCCTAGTAAAATTGGCATGATAACTACCGTATTCAGACCCTATTTTACTTTATGGTCACGATATTGTAAGTAAAGAATATTATACTAATGAAAAACTATTGATAATAATATTATCGATAAAATTAACATATTTTTTTTCTTTTTTTTATGTTTTCCCGCACTGTCGAAGATATCTGCGATTATTTATTTCACTGAATTTTACCTGCCCATGGTGTATCGTTGTATAAGTGGTACAATAAACGATTTTGGAAGCGTGTTGCTTATAAACATCAACCCATCATCATCAATAATCAATCAATCAAACATCATCACGATGATCATGATGACAAAACACTGCTTTAAAATTGTCAGCTTTCAAGTTTTTTTAAAATAATAAGTTAATTTTATATTAATTTTACGTGATTATTCCATATATTTGAAAATAAATGAGAAATTATAACATTTATTTTAACTACATCAAAAAATTCTTCTTCTTCTTTTCATATGCCAACAATTGACATTATTCATGTCATCATGTGTTTTCTAGTTAGCCAGTAGAGATAGGACTCCTGTTCGCTCCGATCCATGCCATTTGGCATTTTGTCGCGTTCAAGCTTTATATATGTACATTGAAAAAGATGTTTCCTGTTGCTTTCTTAACAATGACACCTGGATGAATGGGTCATGCGGCCTACGCATTCCAACGCCTCGCGAGCTCTCTCACCCGTGCCGAGTGGAGGTGGAAACGAGGAGGGGAAATTTCTTAATACCTGGGATCGTTCATTACAGCAATGGACTTCAGCTATGGTTTAGTCATCTTCCTTTGACTTTTAAAATATCAGTTAAAGGGCGATCCGATACAACACCCTTAACACGAGTTTTATTGTAGGTACTGGTGTTTCTCTATGTTCTTATTGTAATTTACTCCAATTGACAGCTCAGTATTTGGGTACATCCTCTCAAAGTGATGAACTACAATCAATAAATAGATCAAAGGTGGTAGGGTAAAAGCCATAGCTGCTAATTGTGCAATAGATCAGTTCAAATTCAGTAAATTGGATAGAATAAAATTTTAATATTTTTTTATTGATTCTAAAAGTTGCAAGGCCTTCTTTGTAAATCAGTTTTTAACTCAATAGGATATACATCAAATAATAATAATAATAATAGCAATTAAAAAAATCTATATTGTGTTTATATACGTACGTACTTGTAAGGATGTCAAACAATTCTCAACAATTATCATTGGTTATTTACTTTCTAAACAATTTGATATAGGCCTACATCCGTAAATTTTGTATCCCCATCAATAATTTTTTGTCTAAACATTCGTGTTATTATTTAATTAGACGGGTGAGCGCAGCGAAACGAACTGCTTACTTAGAACTGCTAACAAAATGAGCAAACTCCATTTCGATTTAAACCTACAAGAAATAATAAACTGAAAAATAGGCCTAACATGTGTAGGAATACTTTTTTAACGACAATGGTTTTTCTTTTGAAAAAATCACTTCTTAGATGTTACTCGGTTACAATGGAGGCAGTGGGAAAAATATTTTGTTAATGCAGTTATGCAGTGACAAACTAGGTCTATCAAAACTTGCATGTTCAAGGTACCCCCAAATTCCGCTGGGAGATTGAGTAAACCTTGCAATCTTTACTCGTATTTTGTACTGGCTATGTTTTCCATAGTATTGTCACAGTTGATGTAGACTAAACTGCGTTATATGCATTTCAAAACATGTTTAATATTTTTATAAATACAATCCATAAACTACAAAATCTTATCCGACCAGGGGATTGAACCCAGGTCTCCCACATTCCGGGTATAAGGGCGCCTTAGCCAACTAGACTAGGGAAACGCCAAAGTCGTTGATAGACGAGTGAGTGAGCCATGTGTTGAATACCCGGTATCATTCCCCATACTGGGCTAGATCCAGCCTTAGGTATGGAGGAAAGGGGATGTTCCCGGGTACTCAACACATGGGTCACTCACTCGTTTATCAACGACTTTGGCGTTTCCCTAGTACAATTGAGAAATTTAAAAAGTCCATACCGACCGGGGTTCGGACCCGAATAGTGTTGTGGTAAAGCATTGTTGCATAGATCAACAACCATAGTGATTTATTGATGTTTATTGTTTACCATTCAATTTAGTTACTACAGTAGACAAGCTCTACTTTGGTTGACTGAAAAGAGATGGAACATATTCTGTTAAATGAATGTTTTAATAGAGTTAAAAACCGAATTTGAACCAATTGATTATCGTCAGGACACAATATCATTTAGGATACAGAGATCCATTCGCGGTCGCGAATGAAGAATGCAAAATAGGTGCAAATAATTTTATTCCATTAAATCCGAATGAATTGTTCAAATTAAACGAGAAAATACTTAATAAAACTAGGTAGGCCTACTAAACCAAAATTTTAAAAAATTTAAAAAATAAATTGATAACCCTTCGAACAAGCCTAGCCAAATTACTAATCGTGACATCCCTACTAATTTTCAAGCTTCCTAACCCCTTTGCAGAGAAAGGCATACCTACTTATGAACACTAAGCATGTTTTTTGCAAAATCACTTGTAGACATCTTCCAGTGGTCAATAATGTAGATTACGATTCAAGGGTGGGTTCAACATTGCACAGTAGGACTGCACAGCTACAGAAAATTACACCTCTAATCGAGTTGCTTGGGCAGGGATAGTGTGTAATTCATATTACAATTCATACTTGACAAGACTCAGTTAAGATTGAGCTGTCGGCAGTTTTGATTTCGTGTAGAAAATTCACCAGTGGCTGTTAAGTGTTTGGTTACTTTATCATTAGGGGATGTAAAATTGTGAGTTTTATAGTAGGCCTAGGAAGGCTACACAGAGCTTGAATCAAATGCCACTAGTTCACAGTAAAGTAAAAGTTAAAACCCCAGGAAGATGTCTGCAATGACCCTAAACTAGGAAGCTTCGCAAATGCTTTTTCAGGCGCGGTGTTGGATGAGCGTAATTTTTTTAAAACGAAAAAAAGCGTAAAATTACGATTTTCATGAGAGATTATTTTTCGATTGCGCTCAAATTTCACACCAATATATTAATTCATAAAATTAAGGTTCTTTGAAAAAATCATCAATCGGATAAAGCATGTAGGTGTTATAAATCGAAGATATATATATATATATATATATATATATATATATATAAACATATATAAACATATTGTTTTTTACTGGGGCTTTTTGCCGCGAATAATTTATTAAAGAAGAGGGCACTGACTTACCCCTCCTCTCCCGACGTTTCGGGACGTAGACATACACGCGAGAGTGACAGCAACGAGAACAGTCAGTTCGCGAGTGAGGAGCTCCAGGCAACACATCGTGGAGTGAAGGCCTCTGAGGATGGGAGATGCGACTTTCCCGAAACGTCAGGAGAGGAGGGGTAAGTCAGTGCCCTCTTCTTTAATAAATTATTCACGGCAAAAAGCCCCAGTAAAAAACAATATGTTTACATATGTCCGCGAAAATCTGAAATTAAATATATATATATATATATATATTATATTATTATATTATATTTGTCGCAGCATTGTATGTCATCTACATACTTTGTTTATGAAGGACAATTCTATAAACAAGTCATAAGCGCACCGATGGGTTCACCATTATCACCAGTGGTAGCAAATTTGTATATGGAAGATTTCGAGACCAGAGCACTCGAATCGTCCCATTACAAACCTCGAGTTTTGTTGAGATACATTGACGACTATTTTGTAATTTGGCAACATGGGCAAGAAGAGCTACCGAGTTTTTTAAACCACCTAAACTCTTATCCATTCTGACATTCAATTCACCATGGAAGTTGAAAGACAGAAAATTGCCTTTCCTTGTTGCCTTGATAATTAGGAAACTTGACAGACGTTTGAGCCAAACTGTGTAAGTGTACAGAACGCCGACTCATACCAATAGGTATTTACAGGCCTCTTCCCATCATCATCCTTCTCAAGTTCGATCAACAGCATTTACTTAAGCTACACGTTCTCGAAGAATAACTGACAAAGAACATTTAGAAAACAAGGTACGATTGATTGAACGTGAGGCACTGCTCACTAACGGGTTGACTAACCAGTTGTTCCACAAGGCTTGGAATAGAAGAACCAGAGCAGAAGAAACTCAAGTCGATCCAGTAGACAAACCAAGAGCCACTGCATATTTGCCATATGTTCGAGGGACCACCGACCGAATTGGCAAACTACTGGCTATTGAAAACATCAAGACGGTCTTTTCGACAGATAGAACCTTAGGCGAAATGATTGGTAGCCACAAAGACAAGATTCATTTGGAGGGTTGGGGCGTCTACGAGATTCCGTGTGGAGACTGTTCGAAGACATATGTTGGACAAACTGGTCGAAATATGTCGATGCGCCTACAGGAACACAAGCTCGCCGTCAACAAGATGGAAACATCTGCTTTGGCACAACATGTCAAGAAGGAGGGTCATTCCATTGATTTTGACGGAATGAGGCCTCTTGCCATGGTAAGCCATCTATCTAGTCGAATCGTCAGAGAGGCAGTGGAAATTGAGAAGCGCCCACTCAATCTTAACAAACGAGACGATGGCAAGCGTTTGGCTCAATCGTGAAGCCTGCTTTGATTGAGAGGTTAGTCAAAGAAAGCGGTATTAAGCGCTGATAGAGTGCCTGCAGTTCTAGACGAACGTGGGACGGTCCGGACGGACCCAACCATCTTGTCTAGAAATTTGGAATCCAGCAGAATGACTAGAAGTCATACTGCAGCTCTTGAAAAGTATGAGACTGAGCCGCCTGTGTACCAAGACATGAAGACAGCGATAGGCCTGCTAGAATGGTCACAAGAAGTCACACTCACAATGCAACCAAGTGATTTAATTTAGGTTCACTGCAATGGATCTTTATATTTTCTATGTTTGCAAGGTAGTGTGTTTTTAGTTCTATTTGTTTATTTTTATAATGCTGTTGTTGTTTTATTGAATTTTTTTTACCTTCCTTGAAAATGGAAACATAGTTTATTCTGAAACTTGGGATTAAAAGTTATTTTCTATACTACTGTGCGTGATTATTTACCGTAAAGATAAAAAAAACATATATATATTATATATATTTTTTTAAAGTAAAACTGCGATTTTCATGAAAACTTATTTTTCGATTGCGCTCAATCACACCAGTATATGAATTCATAAAATTAAGGTTCTGTGAAAAAATGATTACAATCGGATAAAGCATGTAGGTGTTATAAGTTGAAGAAATGTTTTAAAAATCGAAAAAAATCGTAAAATTGTGATTTACATAAGAAATAATTTTTAGATTGCGCTCAAATTTCACACGCATACATTAATTCATAAAATGTAGGTTCTATGAAAAATTCATCACAATCGTATAAAGCATGCAGTTGTTATTAAGTCAAAGATAGTTTTAAAAATTGAAAAAATCGGAAAATTGCGATTTTCATGAGAAATAATTTTTCGATTGCGCTGAAAAAATGGCAGTTCTAAGTTCAGAGATTTCGAAGGCCTCCAGAAAATTTCATCGCAATTGGAGTATTGGTTTAGCCGGAATCGTGTTAACAGACACAAAAATACAAAAAAAACATTCCGGAATTTTTTCTCCAGTGTAGTGAAATGGAATCTTCGCTTCGCTCGCTACACTCATCCAATCAGTAAAAAAAAATCGACACTGGTCAGTACTTTTAACAAATAAGTCATACATTATTGACTTTATTGTCTGTACTTGATTACGACAAATTATTTGCAATGGAATCAATACAATTTATTGTTTGGCTTGTTGCTATGCCGGCTTCCGCTAATAGTACGTTAGTATTGTATCATAAAAGCTAATTTCAGATGTTAAAAGAACGAAACCAAAACCCGGATTTGAATTGCAGACCTGAATTCTAAGCAGGAATAAACTCGCACAAACAACACGACATTTCCAATTGCCATGGCAGAAAGTGTATCTTCTAGTACATTGATTGATAATTGATAAGGGGGACGAGTGCACAACATCTTAAAAATAAATACCTAATGATTTTTTTTTTCTTTCTTGTGCGAAGTTGGCCTCTTTAGCCATTCTTCTGTCTTGCTATCCAATATAAAACTGCCTCCTTTTCTATCCTGCTCAGTTCATCGGGCAGGGAGTCAATGTCACTCTTGAGGGCGGCGCATCTAAAGAGATGCGCTCTGTCTTGGTCTTCTAAATTACAAAGTTTACAGGTGGCCGGTTCGTTGGTAATGTTAAAACGGTGCAGGTGGTGTTGCAAGACGTCGTGACCGGTTGCAAGCCGAAAATGGGCGGTGGCCGTCTTTCTCGACCAGTCTTTGTCTGGCCCTTTCTTGATCTCGGTCTACCAGTTCTTTAGTCGTGAAGTCTCTTCTGTGGTGTTCATAAAGATCTTTTTTGTGATTGATTTGATCTTAGTTTTGACATTTTTGAAGGAGAGAGGCGCTGCTGGTGGTTGCGGTGCTTTTGTGGCACTTTTTGCCAAGAAGTCTGCCTTTTCATTCCCCATGATCTTGCAGTGGCTAGGGACTCATTGCGCCTCTAATAGTTTGTTTTGCTGACGGAGGCTGGCAAGAGAGTTTTTGAAAAGCAGCGATTTCGGATGGAGGTTTGCTGCTTGAGTGATAAATTGGATGGCCGAGACACTGTCGCTTAGGATGACAAATTTTGTCTTGTTGAGGGGGAAGGCGGGGTTCTCGGCGATTTTTTTCAGCCGCCCTGGTGATGGCTGCGACCTCATCAGTGTCGAAGTATGTTTCACCGGCTCCCATTGGAGTGGATTCTTCAAAGAAGATGCAGTGGATGCCGTAGCCTGTTCTGTTTGTAACCGAGTCATAGGAGCCGTCCGTGAAGATATGCACCCACTCTTGAAGAGGAAAGTGCGTCTTCAGGTGCTCCTCGGTAAGCTTTTCAGTTCTTTGTGGTCATGGTCATCTTTCTTCTTGATGCCGTCAATTTTTGTTCCCGGGGCGAGCTGATTGGACTTGTGCAGCAGAAGCTCTGGGAGTGGTACGTCAAGTGGTGCACATGGTGCTTCTAGGAGGATAGGACAGTTTTTACTCTTCAGTTGGTGAACTGTTTCAGCAAAGTTAGTGTGCGCCTTGACTTTTGAGGTTGGATAGTTGAGCCATTTGTCGGGGTTTAGGCGCGCCAGTTTTTCGTGCAGTTGGACGCGCTGCTCTCATCTTAGCTGTAGAGGCTCAATTTGGCTGAACCACTCCATGGCGATAATTGGGGTGGTTTTTACTGCTCCCGTGATCAGGCGAAGGGCTCGATTTTGGACTCTGTCGACATGGCTGGCGTGCATTGCGGCGGCGGCAGGGAAGACTTCGGTGCTGTACTCAATGGCTGGTCTGATGTACGTTTTGTACGTCAGCGCCAGAGTGTCTAGTTTTGCGCTCCAGGACACACCGGCTATCCTTTGAAGGAGTCGTAGTCGTTTTTGACCCTTCTCTGCTGCCTTTTCAAAGTGGATCTTGCCAGTCATTTTTTTTGTTGAAGGTCACGCCGAGGTTCTTCATCTCATCTGTCTGTTTAATCTGTTTGCCATCAAGAGTGATGTTGAACTTGAAGGGATTGTGACTCATCGTGAAGTAGGTGCAGATGGTTTTGCTGCAGTTTATCTTGAAGCCGTGCACTTTGATCCAGCCTGCAGCCATAGTCATGGCGTGGCCCATTTTTTGTTCCAGTCTTACTGGGCATTTTCCTGTGAAGATGATGACAAAGTCATCGGCAAATACTTTGACGACTAGGCCAGGTATGCGATTCAAGAGTTTGATGAGTCCATTGATTGCAATTTTGAAGACGGTCGGCGCCGTGATTGTGCCTTGAGCCACTCCGGCTCGCGTCTTACGTGTTTTGCTGTGGGCGCCTTTGTGGACCACCTTGATACGCCTCTTGTTAATGAAGTCATGGAGCCATCTGACAATGTTATTTGGTACTTCATCTTTGATCATCTGCTTGACTGCCCATGACCGGTCGGTGGAGTCAAAGGCCCCAGAGAGGTCGATGGAGACAGCCAGTGTGCTTTCACCTTTGCTGAAACTCTCTTTGACTGTCTGCGCAAAGTAGGCGACTTGGTCTGTGGTGCCTCGGTGTTGTCGAAAGCCTGCCTGGTCTTCGGCGATGATGTAGTTGCTTTCGAGGTAATACTCCAAGCGTGCATTGACTATTTTTTCAGCTGTCTTTGCAAGGGCGCTTGTGAGGGCAATTGGACGGTAGCTGGCAGGGTCAGAGGCGTCTTTCTCAGGCTTCAGAATTGGCGTGATGTAGGCAATTTTCCAGCTTGATGGGACTTCGCTGGTCCAGGAACTGTTTATGAGGTCGAGGACAAGTTTTCGCGCCTTAGGTCCCAAGTGTTTGAGGAATTCAGCATGAATCTTGTCAGGTCCAGGCACTTTTTTGTTGTCTAGTTTGATGATTGCATAATCCAGCTCCTGGGAGGTGAAAGGCCGATTGTAAGTGTTGTTTGGCATGTGCTTGTACTTGAATTTTGGCAACTTTTTTGGCTTCTTTCTTTGAGGGCTGCTTATGGTGGTAAAGTGTCTGCACAGGACGTCGGCCTTTTCTTTGTTAGTCACTGCCATATTTCCTTTATAGAGAAGAGGAGCGTTTTCTTCTTCTGGCTTTGCTTTTTTCCCACATAAGTTGGAAGTGTAGATGTGAGCTTTGTAGGAGTCTTTTCTGTAGTCCAGATTTAACAGAAAATTTCTAAATTTCTGCTCTTTTTCCTCGTTGATGGCTTTGGTGAGGGCGTTTTGAGCTCCAAGAAGCTTTTCTTTGCTGGTAGGGGTCTTCTGCTGTTCTGCATCTTGTCTACATTTGTTGCGCTTTATCCTCAGATTTTCAAGTCTTCTGCTCCAAAAGGGTTTGTAGTTTTTGCGGGGTCCTCTGGGATAATAGTAATAGTTTTATTGTGTTGTGTGTGTGTTGCTTTGCATCTCCATCAATACAATGGTGTTATCCATTTCAAAGAACAATAACAAAAATCTTTCTTCATGCTAATTTGGAACTAGCACATCTCACAAAGTGGTAACCACGTAGAGCTGCAAGACTTGAAATGTGAACCGAATCGTAGAATTTCAATAGCTTGTAGCTTTAACATTTAGTAGCTTGTGTTTAAGTGAAGGCACTTGCAGTGGGCTGCGATGGAAATAAAAAAGTGCACTATGACACAAGAAAGTATTTACTTACAAAGTTTAGTATAAATAATTAATTAAATAAGTACATAAAAAAAATTGTATTTAGAGTCTATCCACTCTGTCACATAACTGATTTTTTAAGCGAGCGTTTCCACTTGACTCTGCCGGAAAAAATATAGTCACTGTTGTTTTTGTTTTTTTTGTTTGTATGTCTTGCCATAACGTTCGAATGGAGGTTCGGATCGAGTTGAAATTTGGACCATCCGCAAGCTTCGATCTGGATTGAATGCAATTCGTTTTGTGGTTAAATCGTTCAAAAAGTTACATTAAATTTAATCGATTTTTTTTTCAAACTAAACGGCAACAAAATCTGAGGTGGCCAAATCATTTATAATGTCCGTCCGGTCACGAATGTGCTAATTTTATTTTGATCCGATAAGTAGTGTAGATGGAAATTACATTTTAACAAAAGTAACGTTACCATGGCAACGAAAAGTCGCACGAGGTTTCTGGCCACTATGCACTGCCACCTAGAAGTAATCAAAATACTATCGAGAAAGCAGTGCATTATTTGTTACCAAAGAGTTAAATAGTTTTCCCAAAGAAATGATGTCAAGGTCCTCTAGATGACGGTGGATTTTATCCACAAAGTGAAGGTTTACCCACGGGTTTACCCAAATACCTTGGCAATAATAAATAATATTGGAAACATGGCCCCGTGGACAGCGAAGGTCGCAAATTTTAAAATTTAAAAAATGTGCAATGTGGGTCTAGCTATAGCACGTGCTCGCTTATCAACGCGTCCCAACTGAGCGTTTCCTAGTAATTGAAAATTGAAATATATGATTATTAGTCGTACAACTAGAAGAAATCAAATACGGAATGAATGTTTGAGATCAAGTACGCATAAGGAATTAAATGGAGCAACCTGGAGAGAAAAGATGAAATATGGTAACTTTGCTATTTTATATTTAACTTGGATACAAAAAATTGTTCAACTTAAGTTTAAGTAAGTCTCTTGAAATGAGTTAAAATAAAGAAATAAATACGTATTTAGAGTCTACCCACTCAGTCACACAACTGATTTTCAGTGAAGGACAGTAAACCAAAGCACCCAGCCAACACTGTAGGCCCCGACGCAATAGACGAGTGAAAGATAACCAACCAAAGATCAATATTTTTAATAGGAAATATAACAATCAGTGGTATGGACAGTGCGAACACCCGTGGATCAACGCCAGAATCAACAAGGCTGATTCAGAACAACTTTAAATTTATTATGTGCCTCGCTGCTAAGCCGGCTCCTAAGTCACCATTTACAAATTCCTAAGACAAGAACTGATGGACTTAAGACCAAATCAGAAGTTAAAAAACTTCTGACTGTAGTGGGAATTGAACCCTGGACCTTCTGCATTGGAAGCAGGTAGGCTAACCACAAGACCAACGAGCCACACACAACCATTTCTATTAATATTGCTATTATGTGGAGTCATCGAGGCTAGCGCAGAGACGAGTTTAAGCTCTCCGACTTAACTGTTGATAACATCATAATTAGGGATGCACACGATTATCAATATTATCGATCGACAATCAATAATGGATATAATTTCGATAATTGATAACCAAAATTCATTATCGATTATCGAAATACCAAATAATTGTTCAAAAGTGGCACGAACCAAACTCTAAATACGGAGATTATCTCACGTTGCGCCATGCACTGGCTAAGCTGATGGTGTCACACTCGAGATTTATGTTTGGAAATGACCTATCAGTTGATAACGGAAGCCAAACACATGACATCGAATACAGCGAGGCAGCAAACGGAATGCGATTGTAATGTGTTGACTTAGCTACACTTGCCACACTTGAGGTTCCACTTACAGGCCGGAATAGGCTTTGTTGGCGATATTGATATCAATAATATCGATTCGATAATGACATTACCATTTTGATAATCGAGAATGAAAAAAGTATCGATATGTATCCCTAATCGTAATTATATTTCACGCTAACGGTATTCAAGAATTAATCTAAGAGATCCAGTACATGCATTCCTCAATTAATTCATCGATTTTAAAATTTAAAAAATAGTAAAATCTCCGTAATTTACTCATTTTTGTGGTTTTTGGGAATTTATTTTCAATGTGAACTTGCAGGTTACTTTTGTTAATCGTAAGAAACAGTTTAATGGGAAGTCTCCCAGAGAGAGATGAGAGCAACTTCACTGATGTACTAATCTAGGAGGGTTGTACAGATATTAAAAAATATTTAAAAATGATAACTTTCCAATATAGGCTTATTGGCTTGAAGTTTAAATTGTGAAAACAGGTTCGAGTTCGTTATATTCAGATTTGTTCTTTACTTCGAACTTCCTGTGCAAAATTTCAATGTCCCTTTTCGCCGCTATGCGCACGCGTGCCGTGTATATCGATCGGTTGATGATGCTAAGAGCAATGCTGCCAACTACAAAATAAGTTCTTGCGATCTCTGAAACATTGTGTTGATAATGTCAATGAATAATTAATGTAATTAATCATGATTTACCTAGGCCTACTTCGGAACTAGTGATAATAAGAGACACTTTTTTTTGTAATTATACAAACTTTAGAATATCCGTCATAATATGAGACGAGTTTCTGCAAAAACAGTATACTGGATTTTTGTTTTCGCTGGTTGGCAGTTGTGAGTGTTATACTACGTTGCTACAACAACAACCAATTAGTGCTCACTCCCATTTAGGCCACTTTTCTGACATTTTACATTCTCACAACATTGTGGAATGAAGTCGTGCGCTTCTGTAATTAGTAATTACTAATTTGTTTTGTTTTCTCTCGCGTCATGTTGAGTTCTGAAGAAGGTGCCGACGATCCAGGGATAGATAGTTGATGGTAATCCTTAAAGTGCGATTTGGAAATATTTTGCTAAGGACGGTAAGAACGGGAAATGTAAATATTGTGGAAAATGTCTGAGTAGCCTACACCATATTAAGTAGGGCTAGGCGTACACTGGCTAGGCATTTAAAGACAATTCATCCCGAGCATTTTGCATCCTTTAATAAAGATCAAGAAACAAAGAAGAAAGCAAATAGGCCTATAGGCCTGGGTCTAGTTCTAGGCCTACTCAGTCATCTATTATTTCCTTTGCCCGTTTTACTATTTGACATTGTGATTATCATATTATTATTATCAATAATTGATTTGCCTTTAAGTCTTACATGCTAGGCCTAGTTGAAGTTTCCATTGACAGATAGGGGTTACATACATAGCCAATTCAATGTACAACAATTTGTAACAACTAGGAAGCTTCGCAAACGCTTTTTCAGGTGCGTTGTTGGATGAGCGTAATTTTTAAAAAACTAAAAAAAGCGTAAAATTGCGATTTTCATGAGAAATAATTTTTCGATTACGCTCAAATTTCACACGAATATATTAATTGGATGAGCGTAGCGAGCGAAGCGAAGATTCCATTTCACTACACTGGAGAAAAAAATCCGGAATGTTTTTCTTCTGTATTTTGTGTGTTTGTTAACACGATTCCGGCTAAACGATACTCGATTGCGATTAAATTTGATGGAGACCTCGAATCTCTGAACTTAGAACTGCACGTTTGAGCGAATCGGAAATTTTTTCTCATAAAACGCAATTTTACGATTGTTTCGTATTAAAAAAAAATTCTTCGACTTATAACACCTACATGCTTTATCGATGTAATGATTTTCACAGAACCTAATTTATGATTAGATATTCGTGTGAAATTTGAGCGTAATCAAAAATTATTCTCATGAAATCCAAATTTTACGGTTTTTCTTTTTTAAAACAATTCTTGACTTATAACACTACATGCTTATCCTATGTATGATTTTCACAGAACCTTATTCATGAATTATATATTCGTGTTAATTTGAGCGCAATCGAATAATTATTTCTTATGCAATTGCAATTTACGATTTTTTTTCTTTACCCTCCGGCACTCGCGCGGAATTCTTAACACATCCTCGCGTGGGGTTTGTCAAACCCAAATTATTTGGGCTGTAATTAGTGCAGAAGTATGTTTTGGATATTTCTGTCTGTGCTCATATGATTTGTGGAACTACTATGTAGGTGGTTTTTACTGGAGGACAGGGAAATAAAATGCCAATGAACCTTTTTGTAGAAATATATTTTATTGTAATTTCAGATTTAAAAATAGACATTTCAAAATATTCAAAAAAGGGTCCAAATAATGCAATTTTAAGTTTTGTTCACTTTTTAGTAATAAGATGAACCAGTTAGTAAATTGGCCAAGAAATTTTTTCCAAAAATTCCAAAATTTCAAAATTTAAGCCAAAAATAGCATTGAGTTTCCCTATGCTGTTACTGTAACGTGTATCACTCGCGTGGGTTTCAGAAACCCCAGCAAGTTTAGACGGCAATATAACGACACTAAAAGCCCTAATGATTAGAGAGTACAAATTTTGCTTAACAGATAGAGTGACTTGAAGGTACTGAGAATCTAGAGTCGGTTAAAACAGTCTAGATGCAGAGAAACGAGTGAAATTAGACCCTGGGTTTGTAGAACCACGCGAGTGACGGATTGTCGTTTAAAAAAAATTACGATTAATTAAAACAATTAAGTTAATTTTTAATTTTATTTAATTTTATTATAAAAATTAAGTTAATTTTTTATTTAATTTAATTTAATTAAAAAAAATCTTCGACTAAGTAATGATTTTTTCACAGAACAACAGAAAATCCGCGTAACACATGGCATCTCAATGCACCATATACGCTCATCCAACAACGCGGCGGGACTTAAGCGTTTTCCTAGTTCATAAAATTAAGGTTCTGTGAAAAAATCATTTCAATCGGATAAAGCATGTAGGTGTTATAAGTCGAAGAAATTAAAAAAATTAAAAAAAATCGTAAAACTGCGATTTACATGAGAAATAATTTTTCGACTACGCTCAAATTTCACACAAATATATTAATTCATTAAATAAAGGTTCTGTGAAAAATCATTACAATCGGATAAAGCATGTAGGTGTTATAAAGCCTATGTCGAAGAATTTTTTTTTAAATAAAAAAAACGTAAAATTGCGATTTTTATGAGAAATAGTTTTTTGATTGCGCTCAAAAACGTGGCAGGTCTAAGTTCAGAGATTTCGAAGGCCTCCAGAAAATTTCATTGCAATTGGAGTATCGGTTCAGCCGGAATCGTTTTAACAAACACAAAAATACAAAAAAAAAGATAAAAGAAAAGAAAAAACACTAGATTTTTTTCTCAAGTGATGTGAAATGGAATCTTCGCTACGCTCATCCAAAAATCTTGGATTATGGATTGTCAATTGTTTCCAGTTATTTATTTAGCCTAAACTCGAGTTTGGTCAGGTTGGAAAATTTTGTAGAGTTTGATTCTGAAAACTATGAAAGTTCAAAGTAAAAATAGTGAGTTCGCACAACCCTGATCGACTACATTAGTAACTTATTCTTTTTGATGGAATATAATCAGTTGTGCATGGCCCTATCAACCTCATCGTCTAGCTGCTGCTCCCAGCTCTCCTGATCTCGACTAAACAAACCCTCGCAGAAAAAACCTACACGTGTCTTTATATGAAGCTAATCACTATCACAAATTTGAACACAACTATGGCTAGGAACCCTAAGAAAAAGCAAAGAGAAATTTATAATTTTGTTATAAAAAAATCTTCAATTTCAGTATATAAACTAAAGGTATCATTTTGTCATAAAAATAGCACTGCAATCACTACCCTCCAGCGAAATGAACACGAATTACATATAAACGAATATTTAGGGCATAAAAAGTAACTTTTTTAGAATTAGATAGGCGCTTTTGATAATATTTTCAACTATCATGGTGCCAACTATACGTTAAAACAAAAATGTTGATTTCAATGCCTAATTGTCTAATTATTTACATATTTTGGACCTAAAACTTGTGGAATAATTGAGGAAAGTTCCCGATTTTGCTCTAATTTAGCATAAAAATATGATCGTCTTATTTTGCTACTTAATAATTAAACTGTCATATTTAGCATCATTTAGTGAAAAAAAGTTATTCACAAAATTTCAGGGTCCCTTCCCTAGGTATGGCCAGGCGCGGACTGGCAGGGGGTGCTGGGGTGCGATCGCACCCCGGGCTTTTGACATTCCGGGCCCCTGTGGAACATTTGTACACACTACACTTTCTGTTTCAGACAAAATATATATGATTGTATATATTTTGTTTACTGCGAAAAAGAGTTGCCGAACAAAATACATTAGATAATATTAACGATGACTCATGGGGTGCCTTAGGAAGCTCTTCAAAAGAGAATGGTTGTTCAGTGTTCTCATTTTTCAGTTTTCAGTAGGAACTAGTGCCTATCATGTATAGCTAATTGACTTTCTCGCCGCCGCGCTACGAGAAGAAATTTCGATGTGATTGCAAGTATTTTGGTTTTGGTTTGCCAGTTCCAACTAGCAAGGGGATGGCGTTGGGGGGGGGAGTGGGGGGGGGAGCAGCCGGCGCCGGCGGGGAGATGTAGAAGTAGTACCGTGAATCGTCTCATTGCAGGTTACAGCTTACGCTTACATATTATTACTGGAAAGTTATGCATGATTCAATCAAAATGTCCAGTATACACTCATTCCCCCAAGCTTGCATTTTGCGAGTGTCAATTTGGTACTTGCGAGTTACATTATTGGTTTTAAGGCTTCCTCAAATATAATTTTCGCGAGATTTGAATTGCGAGCTCGGGTAGTGTTACTTAGTTGGCGCCTGTTAATCGCGTCCTAAAATAGCGTTTTAGGCCATAAAATATAACGAACCACCCAAAAATTTTTCGCCTTCGGTGGCTGGGGCTTCGCCCCAGAACCCTGCTTTACTACGCGACCTCATACGGGCCCTACTACATGCCGGCATCCCGGGACAAAACCCGCGCAACCCAGTCCGCGCCTGGGTATGGCAAACAAAGAGTAGAACTTACAAATAAACCTGTGGCAATCACCACCATCACCATACTTGAGGAAGTAAATTAACAATAATGCAAATCCAAACACCATGTACAAAAGTTGTTTTCGCATTTCGGGTAAAACAATTTGAAGTTTTAGGACACTATCATCATTGAAGATATTAATGTTCTACACCATAGTTTGCATGGGTAGTGCTCTACATAGCATAAGTCTAAAGTAGCACTATATTATCAAATTGAAAATTAAAAATTAATTTTTGAAAGTTGATGTAAAAAATTGAGAAGCAAGTTGTTTTTACTAGGGGTGTGCGGGGTGTGTGTCCCGGTCGGAAATCCGGTTCGGTTTGATTTTTAGTACCCGAAACAAACGGTGACAATTTGGAACCGACTTTGGTTCCGTTCCAGGTAGTTTGAATCGCGCGCGTAAGTCACGACTTCTCGCCAGTAGTAGGCGTTGCCTCAAGATTTCCGGCCGGCCGACTCCGCTTCATTTGCTGCTAGTTTCACACTGCGCACTACAGACTGCGCATAGCTCTAGGAGGCTTTGCTTGTGTCGACACCGCTATGTTGATCAATTCTCTTAGTTTGACGATAGAGTTCGACTATCGATATAAAACACGTCACACGACCATGAGACTGACACAATGTTTTATGTTTCTGTCCACACTAAAGTTACACTATTTTGTAATATAATTGGGCTAGGAGCCTTTAGTTTCTCACTTTCGGTATTATTCGAGGTAATTAGTATGCCTTATATAGGTATGCATCGTAATATTGTTCGTCAGGTCAGGTGCAGCGCAATCAAAATAAGACGTTAACTACAAATCGTTATGACATTTAACCCTACTTCTGCCGTGAACAGACGTATTTTTAATCGACGCTCTACAAGTTTAGTGTTAACAAATAATTTATTTATTTATCATTTATTTTTTATTTTTGTCCCGGTTGATTTTTCCGATAAAATGAGTGAGCACAACTTATGTTTAAGTGATTGCGCTTCTGATATGGAAGATGGATAATATTGAGTAGGTTGCTGTTTTAGAAATTTATTTTTTTATTTTTTAAACGAACTACTATCTGGAACCCGACCGGAACCAGAAATTGGGTACTTTAATAACCGGAACCAAAACCAAAATCTGAAACCGCAAATTCCTAGTTTTTACAATGTATTTTTAAGTTTCATAAGCTATTCATACAAAATAAAAGCAATAAAAGAACAATATAAGGCAAAAAAATAATTAATGTTGGCACTAATTAATTTAATACCAAGTTCATTTGAAAGTTAAGTCGCATTTTGACAGTCTTGGGGACGCTACTTTTAAAAAGTAGCATGCTATCGCTAACGCTACATGCTCCCGCTACTTTTTCACTACTTTTTTTCAGATGTAGTGGCGCTACATTCGGGCTACACAAGAAATATAGCGCGCTACTTTTCCGCTACATATTCGTGTTTAATCAGGGGGTGTAGAGATCTCAAATTATCCCGTTTTTAAAGCCTTTTCACGTCGTGCCGCGATGACTTAACTCCATTTATGTCAATTCGATCGTGATCCATCATCAAAAGCACATAGTTTCGGTTTCCATTGTGATAGAAGGCGTTCTTTCAACGTTTAGGCTAGCTAGGCCCTAGTCTTCCTAGAATTCTAGGCCTAACGGTCAACATTCATATTGCATTTCTTATTTTCACAACGTGTTTCTCGCGGAATCACTGCAGAAGAATGCGACAAACAACTCTAGCCAGGTTCAGAATAGGCCTACTGGTGCCGGACAATAGCGATATAGCCCGGAATGTCCCAAGGGAGGGGGGATGTGAATGTGACACTAATCAGGAATCACTTCATTTCAATGTGCAATTCAGATGATTGGCGTAATTATTGAGCGGTTTATGCTCTAAATCAATAATCCGACTTCTAATTATCGTGGATACATCTTTGTTTAAGACCCTGAAATAGCACTCAAGATGCACTACGCAATTTTATAATCACTGCAATACTTTTGGTAAAGTCAGCTCACACGATGTGACAGATCGGCGATCGCTTGCATCCTTCAGACGACGCAGAGAGAGAGAGCGCGAGAGAGAGAGAGAGAGAGAGAGAGAGAGAGACTCACTCTCTCGGGGACGGAGATGGATGTGCAAGTGACGAGATTACGGGCCGGTCTGCAAGGCGAGCACATGACGTGGCGCGGCGGGCGTTACAAGTTAGTTTGCAGTGCTGACTTTTGACTTTACGTGGTACTGGGACTAGCCAGGTTCAGAATAGGCCTACTGGTGCCAGACAATAGCGATATAGCCCGGAATGTCCCAAGGGAGGGGGGATATGACACTAATCACTTCATTTTAATGTGCAATTCAGATGATTGGCGTAATTATTGAGCAGCTTATGCTCTAAATCAATAATCCGACTTCTAATTATTGTGGATACATCTTTGTTTAAGACCCTGAAATAGCACTCAAGATGCACCACGCAATTTTAAAAATCACCCGCAATACTTTGGTAAGTCACCACCTTTTTTTACAGATCGCGATCGCTTGCATCCTTCAGACGACGCAGAGAGAGAGCGAGCTAGAGAGAGAGAGAGAGAGAGAGACGCTCTCTCGGGGACGGAGATGGTGTGCAAGTGACGAGATTACGGGCCGGTCTGCAAGGCGAGCACATGACGTGGCGCGGCGGGCGTTACAAGAAGTTAGTTTGCAGTGCCGACTTTTGACTTTACGTGGTACTGAGACTGCTGGCGCCGGAACTTAAAAAGTAGCGCAAATATCACGCTAACGCTACAAAAATTGAAGCATGCTACCGCTACAATATGCCCCATTAGTAAAGTAGCGCGCTACTGGCTCCGCTACACGTAAAAGTAGCGCGCTACTTGTAGCGCGCTTCTACCCAAGACTGAATTTTGAACAATTTCATTTCAAAAGTTCCTTCCTCAAGTACTATAACTATCATCTGGCAGTTACTTTTGCTAAGGAAGAGAATTCACTCACCAACTAAGCTGATAATAGAGCTGACATGAAGGACTAGAAGTCTAGGTAAGTTGGAGCTCGGAGAACACACCACAGAGTTTTACAAGATGGCGTTCAATCTTCAGAACAGGTGCGAGTCGAAGTCTTGGTAGTTCGCCGTGTAGTGGAAACCAATCACCAAATTATTCAGGCACTGAAAATGGAAACAATACATATTGTTACCGGTATTGGAAGAGAAAAATTCTATTCGTGAAGTTACACAAACAAAACTGGGTCGTTCTTCCTGACCTAGGCATATAGCAATTTGCAAGATGAAACTACACTGTAAACTTAACAGATAGATTCCAGAATGTTCAAACGAACTACTATCTGGAACCCGACCGGAACCAGAAATTGGGTACTTTAATAACCGGAACCGAAACCAAAATCTGAAACCGCACATTCCTAGTTTTTACTATGTATTTTTAAGTTTCAGAAGCTATTCATACAAAATAAAAGCAATAAAAGAACAATATAAGGCAAAAAAAATTAATGTTGGCACTAATTAAGGCTAATCTAGACATATTGGAGATATTTTTATAATTCTTTCATTTTTCACAGAATGATTAACTATGATGTATTTGATGTTAAAAAAGTAAAATTTTATTTTTATTGCCATTTTTCGGGCTGTCCCGGAAATTTAAAACATTAAAACGGAAACACCTGTTTAACAAAATCGGTTTGTTAGAATGATATGCAATTTTAACCACGTTTTTATAGTTCTTTTACACGTGATTTGACATATGTTTCATTACGTTATCTTTCTTAGTTTACTTATTTTGATTTTTTTACTGTACCGCTGAAAACGTGAATCAAAGTCGCTTGTGTTCAGCCAATCGTACATAGATTAAATTAAAGGAAAATGTAGAATATTTTATATTCACCGCATGTGTGGAACCCTCAGCTTTAATTTCCACCTAACAACTCGTCTGTATCACCAATAGCGGATGAGAAACTGGTGTTTCCATGCCGCCATGTAAATCCCTTCAAAAGTTGTCTCTCGTCGTCGGCAACCGATATGCTCGCGACTGAACGGTGGCGTTGCGGTTGACAATCTCGGGAACTAGCAGGGACCGGCCTGCGAGCAAAGATCCGGTGAGCTTCGGATAGCGCGCGAGTTTGATTCGTTATCTCAAGTGTCAGTGATTCTAAAATGCGCATCAGCTAAGTCTTGGGTTAGGCGTTGTGTGTATGTGTACGTGTACTGTGCGATATTGCTGTGGACAAGTATTTTATATTAGTTATTTATGAAAACTGCAGTGGCGTAGAAACCGGGGGGAGAGGGGGGGGGGCACGGGGATGTAAATTTAACGGGAGATCCCAGAATTTCCATAGTAAATATGCGCATACACTTATACAATTCGACAGTCACCTTGGTAAAACAAATATGTTTGTTTACCTGTATGCTTCGTCATTACATAAAAAAAATAGGTTGACATTTACTAAAATGAGTCACTTCACGTTCATTTTTTGAGTTATTAGATCGCAGATAGTAGTAGCTGTAAAACATCGTTTACATTGTCAGAGTGCAGTTAAAACCTGACGAAATAACTGTAGTACTCCTATCCTTTAGTTAGTGAAAAAGAAATCGGTTCCCAGCTGTCGCCCACAGGATCTGGTAGTAAATTTGCACCTGCACCAACTTTCAAAACGTTTTTACGCGCCTGATGAAAAGTAATATATTTTATTATGTAATAACATTTACCGTTATGTAGAGTTATGCGTTAGTAAAAGTAAATATTTATACATAATGGGAAGGCGAGTCAATTCCCTCGTAATAAAGGCTGGTCAAGAAAACGAAGCAAACAATCAAATCAAATCTTTGTAGTTTGTACTCAACTGTTTACAGTCTTTGTCAACGTATCATATTTCGACAAGAATGTGTGAACGATTTATGAAGATAAGAATCCGTTCAAGTTATTAAATCCAAACAACAATACTAATACCGTACCAGGACCAGTCGAGCTCGGAAACGAAGTAACACACACACCACGATTGCGTTCTATACGTTGGTAGTTCAGGCTACAATCATTTTTTATCGCTATAAAGAATCTGTTTTACAAAGACGACGTAGACTGTAAAACCGATAACGTAAACAGCTCTTCCACTTGACTGAATTGAATATGCATGTTCTCTTTTTTCACTCTTGGATATATTTCATTTACTTTTCAAGTGGTGTGGAAAGCCAAGTCAGCTTTAGCCTGAACCACACTCTGTGAGACTAAAGGTACGAAGCGTGCACACAAATATAAACTCACATAGAGAGCAATAATTGATCTCTTTGCTTGTTCAAAATATGATTTTAAATGTGTAGGGTACGCATTTAAAAATTTGTTTTATAAAGAGTGTTACAGTAGTGTAAAAAAACACACAAAAAACAATAAAATCAAGTGAATGAGATTTAAATATAATATATATATTATATAACTGCCAGAATACTCTGGTTAGTCTGTTTTACAGTTTACAAACTAGGTCAAAACATGTCTCTGTTTTTAAATGCTTTTTGGGAAGTTGATGACAATATTATGATATGATTCACGTAAGAAGCCCGGATTAGTGATTACAATAGTTACCAACCCTCGGTGCGCAAAACTATGGTTGAATCATCATGGGTGCAATGAAATTGCAACTCATTTTAGTTATGGAATCGAACCGGGTCAGTAGCTCGCCGGGTGGTTATGGATTGTGATTGTGTTTACACCTACCCCGCGGGCCCTGACAGTCTGACGCCTCGGTGGGAACTTGTCGTAGAGCTGTTGTGTGGAGGGGGAGAGGATGCACTCAGCCGGCCGGTCTCGATCGGCGATACAAGGTCACGAGGGAGAAATGCTTACAACGCACAAGACTTTTCCCGAGGATTAGCGCATATTATATTAGTGTATTTTCAACACTTTGCTAATGTGTACTGTTCGATCAACATTCTGAATTTGGTATCCGTATCCTATTGTATGTCATATTGTATATTCAATATTGTATATATTTCTATACTAAACTTATTTCAGATCAACAGGTACAAGGACAATTGGCAATAACTCATAGGGCATATTGTGACTTCATTGTTTACGCCGCACAAGGGCGTCCGCAGGAATTTTGTTAAGGGAGGGGGGTGGGGCGGGCGTCTTTGTAACTAGGCCCACTCGGCACGGGGCTAGGGGCGGCAGCTCTTGGGGGGCGGCACAAGAACGAAACAAATTCAACAATGTTAGTTTTATTAATTTTATTATATCGTATAACGTAATTTTACATTTTAAAACGTGCTTTGGTGCGCCTTCGGCGATCAGTCCTTCGCACAGTTATAAAAGCATTAGTCGGGGCCTACAGGGTTGGCTTGGCTTGGTCACTTTGGTTTACTGTCCCCATTGAAAAATCAGTTATATGCCTGAGTGGGTAAACCCCTAAATACGAATTAATTAATTTATTTATTTATTTATTTAGTCTTCTTATCCCGATCCCGCAATCTAAGAGTTCGAAAAGTAAGAATTTTGCGTGTTTTACTGTGGTGCTAGCTGCTGCATGCAGCTCCTGAGACAGACAACTTTGTTGTAGAGAAGAAGAAAATGTTTTGCCTAGGGGCGGCTCACTACCTAAATACGGCCCGGGGGGGGGGGAGGGGTGGCAAAATTATAACTTGTAACTCCCGTGGGACAAGTATGGGTGTTTAGGGGGAGGGGGGGGGGGGGGGCAAGGCCTCCAACAATTGCGACCAGGCGAATGTTTTTTGAAAATTAGGTTTTTTATAGTGCGTTTGGTACGTTTAGAAAAAAGTAGTGGGCTTGAATGCAATACCAAAATAATGTTATTTTTGTGCAGTCGATACTCGAAACAAGAAAACCACTCAAAGGAATTGGAACGCTAACGTCCTGATGTGATTGATCATGTTACACCCGCCGAATATAATTAAATTATCACATTTAATGTTGAGTAGTAACATGGAGTATGGTAACAAAGAAAAACGTATTCCGTAAATATTTATATTATTAGTCTCTTATTAATATGTTAACAAAATTGCTTTAGGATTCCAGGGTGGGGGCAAGTGCCAGCCCTTCCCCCCCCTCCCCCCTGTGGACGCCTTGACGCCACTAACGACTTCTTTGTGGAAAGAACACTTCCAGACCGACAACACTAGGTGGACAGATTTCATGATCCCGAAACTCACCAACTTCTATATTAATTGTATTTTACCCGAGTTAGCCGATCCCCGTATTCCTAGAGGACAATGTGTTAGGGAACCATTCAATGTTGAACTCGCTCGACAAAACGAACTGCAAAAACGGTCCCTGGTACCAAAAACCAAAAAAGAGTAATATCGGTGGATTAGGAAGCGAAATCAGGACCACATAAAAACGAAAGTGATCCGACTCAAAGTTCAAGCAGCTTCTGTATATCATATTGTTCGTTGGAAAAATGAGTTGATATTTAAAATGTTTTCAAAGGGCTATTACTCCCAACAAAATGTTACACATCAATACTGAAATACGTAGTCAATTGTCAGTTATTCTGTCATAATATGATAATCGTGATTTTTAATTACCTAACTTTAAAGATGAAAACTTTTTGAACTTGAGATATGAGCAAAATAAACGGAAAGTTTTAGTTTCATACGGGACATTTTTGCCGCTAGATAATTGTAGTTTCCAGTATTTTCCGGGTCATGGGAACCCAATAGTTTTTTTCTTTTACCTTGTACATTCATGACTAGTGAGTAATTAAACTGCAAGATTTTGTTGCGGGTGAATACCCCTTCCAAAAACAAATATGTTTGTTTTAGTATTCTGTTGACAGTGTTGAGTATAGTTATTTTTTTCCCCAGCAGTAACAACTTTAATTGTTGAAAGTTACTATTTATTTTGAATTTCAAGACAACTGTAAAAATTATTTTTGAAAGAGGACTATACTTTTAAAAAATATACTGTTGTTCTGTTGCGTAAACCCTCATGTATTGTATTGTATTTATTAAGCCTCGTTAGTTCATATACATTAATATATAAAATATATAAAATACTGAACATTTGAGTGTCATTAATTTATAAAAAGTTTTCAAAAACACTAAAATTATAATTAAAAATTAATAAATAACTAAGAGATGCATGCAGAATCGGCAAAAAACCTTTATAAAACTGCGTGCTTTGGGAGAGTCGATCTAAATTGCTCTACAGAATAATAACATTTATCTAAAAGCATGGCTTTGAGTTCTTTCTTAAAAAGAGTACAATCTTTGATATTCCTGATTTGTAACGGTACAGAATTGTAAAGGGTTGTGCCCGGGCACTGCAAAGCCCTTTTTGTCTCATTGATAGCTTACACTTTGGTGCCCTTAGTTTATCCTTATTCCTAGTATTTAAATTATGAAAAAACTGAATTACTAGAATATAGGTGAAAAATTTTGTGAACAAAAATTACTACAGTAAGATCCATCTTATCCGAGTTGGATGAGACCGGGGGCACCTCGGATTTGCGAAAAACTCGGATGGCGCGTTTCATTTGTTTATTTGCTCTCGTAGCATAGCCACACACGTAATGGATAAAGGAACATAAAATACACACGATACACTTCATACAGGGTATGCTAAATGATTTAATAGCTTGTAAATCAAGCTCACAAACACACGTACACAATTAGGCCTACATGTCGTAATAAAAACGTATGTCTAGGCCTAAACTCGACGCAGTAGGCCTAGGCTAGGCCAACAATGCAAACAAAGGCCAAGGCTAGGCCTAGCTCTCTTTCTCATGTGGGAAAACCTCTCACTACTATACCCCGCGCTGAAGCTCTCGTCGCAAGATAAGCCTGGGAAAGAAAGAACATAAGCCCAGGAATAACAATCCTATGCGTCGTGATAACGAATTTCGTGAATCGGTTGAAAGATGATTGCATTGCGAATTCTACTTCTACACCCAACCATCTTTGTCAGTCAGCTGTGAGTGTGAGTTGGTTGGATCGTACGCGCATCTCGTACTGCGCAGACGGCAGTGTCCAAGATTTATTGCCGCATCTTTCTCTCTTGCACTCACTCAGTCGCGCCGACTCGCCGAGACGGACGGAAGCACGTGATAGCTTACAACGCGCTCTGTCGTCAACTCCAATTACTCTTTAGGCAGCGGGCACGCTCCGCGGGAAAGACCGCAACCACGTAGCGCGTAATTTAAACTGGTGAATTAGCCTAAAAAACGGCCGCGAAATATACCCGGATCTTAAAATCGGCTCCGGGTAATTTCTGGAACCGGGTACCCGATGTCATCCCTACTCGTAAGGCATGCCTACAAATGTATGCGAGTACATTTAAAAAAGTGCGGCGCGGCGTCTGTAATTATTTTTATGTTTTATTTACGTATTTAAAACTTTAATTTTTTTTTTTTTTGGCGGCTCGGTTAACATGGTACATCGGATAAGAGGAGATCGGATAAGAGGGATCTTACTGTACTTCATAAATGTATACACAGGGCATGGGTAAAATGCATAGTCGTTTGAACAGAGGTCTGCAGCTAGTCCGGTAGCCAGACTTAGTTATTGATCTTATGGCTTTTCTTCTGTAAAAATAAATATTTGTTGCTGTCAGTTGAATTCCCCCAAAGAGCAATTCCGTAAGTCATTACTGCGTGAAAGTATGAAAAATACATCGATCTTAAAGAGGTGTCGTTTACCATTCGGTTGATTTTCTTAAGTATAAAACATGCAGTTGCTAGTTTAGGTGTAAGTTTTTTAATATGCAATTTCCAGCTTATGTTACTATCTAAAAGCAAGCATTCCTGTCGAGTACTAAATTTGTTTGTGTAATTAGATTAGATCACTTCGTGTTTGTGCATTTCATTAGGGCAGTCTTTCAACAAACTCACGCAATACTGTTTGTGTACTGATATACCAATGCTACTCTTCGCCAAACAGTACCACGTTATATTTTATTAGATGAGCGAAGCGAAGACTTCAATTTCACTGACCCCACAAAAAAATTTAGCTCGGATGTTTTTTTTTCCTTTTTTTCCCTGTCTGTTTGTTCGCTCTCTACCGGGCAAACGGCACATATGCGATCTTGATGAAAATTGGAGGGGACCTTCGAAATCTCTACACTTAATCGTGCCACGTTTTTGGGTATAATCGAAGAAATATTTCTCATGAATATCGTAGTTTTACGATTTTTTTCGATTTTTAATGCGATATTTTCGTGATATTTGGGCCGATTCTGACTAAACGGGTGGGGCTACAACGTTCATATTTTACATGGACATTGAGGTAATGGTGATGGATTGCCTTTTGAAAGAAAAAGTTGCCAGAATCCGTAGAATAAAGGTTTTAATGAGGTTTTTTTTAGGTATGAAAAACAATTAACAAGTAACAATAGAAACTTTAACAATCACCTACAATGCGTTCAAAAAGCACTTGCAAAAGTAAAGAGATCCCACGCAAACTAGAAACTTACAAAAAAAGCCCATCCATCAACCCGACTAAAAAAAGCGTTCGCGAAGCGGCCTAGTCTACATAAAAGTATATTGTATGAATGAATTAGAAACATTTATTAGTTGATAATATGTACATAGCACAATTAATTAGGGATGTTTTTTCACTACACAACGATAGTATTTCGGTATTGCATTCAGTCCCGTATTTTTTCTGAAACGCTCAGAAATCACTCTAAAAACCATGATTTCAAAATTTTCTCCTGCGGCGCTGTGTTGGGGGCTCGCCCCCCAAACCCCCCTGCTGTTTTTGCCTGAAATCGCTTGTCCAGCAAACTTCACTTTGAAATATCGTACCCTACCCACGACCTCGCCCTCCCCGACGCCCCCCCCCCCCCCGAGGAAGGATATCGCCCAGCGTCCACCCACTTATTATTTTAGAAAATTAACCACTGACCTCGAGGTCAGGTCAAGCCAACGCTTTTCTCCCAATGCACGCCTCTCACCTCCCGCGCCTTACTGACGTATCAGTTGATTCCTTTGCTTGCGCCTGCTACTTATCACCAAACACCGAATACCATTCATTCATGACCACGCGTCGGACACTTGAAACACGCTGTCTTGAACGATGAAGCAATCGAACTTTACAGAGGCAAGACTTGTGAGAAATGCGACTTTCACAAAGACGAGCATTGATTACGCGACAATCACAGTAGACCTACTCGGTCACGCGCTGGAGGGTGTGGTGGTGGTGGGGGGGTAAATGATGCTGTGTCTTGTCTGTCGCGAAGCGGGGAAAAGAATTAATATTCGTTTCGTGAGTGGTTGTACCGTTATTTTCTATGTTACGTCGATCTGAATTTTCATTGCGTATCATTATTTTTATTAGTTGCGTGCACTGATATTTCCTTGTGATTTTAAACCTGGACGAGTTTAAAATGTTTTTAATATTATTTTTTATTTACATTTGTCACAGAAGTGACTTTGTGCCCAAATGGAAGAAATATAATATTATATCTTACATACCAAATTTTAGTTACGAGATCAATATAATTTGTTTCAATCATTATTGCCCGTCAATTTATAGAGAATCAATATTATAGACTTTATATAATTCAATGCCAACAATGTTTCAAACATGCTATCAGTTAGCCTGTTCTTAAAAGGGTATAAATATTCCCTCCCTTCTCCTCCCCCCCCCGGACTGAATGCCCTATATAGGCCTACCAGAGCAGAGGAATGTAAAAACGATGGTATATAAACGGACGAATTGATTAAATTTAAGATTTATGCATAAGAATTTATTTCTCTGGGTCAGGAAGAGAATTTGGCTTATAGATCGTAAAAGGCGAGAAAAGAGAAAAATCCATCTCGGAAACATCAGCTAGTATGTAGGGAAGTATTTTACTTCCCGAAAACTAGAGGTGAGCTTTGGCCGGTGACATTAAAAATTTCCCCCATATCCTCTAGGCAACATTACATTACGATCTTATTTATGATGATTATGATCTAATTGTTGTGACCAAATAAACCAAATCTAGAATTTTATTAACAATGTGCATATTAAAAAATTATTTAATTTGAGACAAAGTATCTTGTATCTTTGTATCTGAATTTGCTGAAGATACACAAAAACTATTATCTAGATAAAGGTACAGGTACAATTTTGCACTTGTATCTAGGTATAGGTAAAGGTACACACAATGTACCTAGATACATGTATCTAGGTACTCCCCAACATTGATTTTGTTTCAGCATACTATGACGGCTGTCATATTGAATATTTCATATATAGCAATTTAGCACAAATATAGTTACTAGGAAAACGCTTAAGTCCCGCCGCGTTGTTGGATGAGCGTAATTGGTGCATTGAGCTGCCATGTGTTATGCGAATTTTCTGTTGTTCTGTGGCAAAATCATTACTAAGTTGAAATTTTTTTTAAATTAAATTAAATTAAATAAAAAATTAACCTAATTTTTTTATTTTTTTTTATTAATCGTAATTGTTAAAAAAATCGTAAAATTGCGATTTTTATAAGAATTAATTTCTCGATTGCGCTCAAATTTTACACTAATATATGCATTCATAAAATAAAGGTTCTGCGAAAAAATCATTACAATCGGATAAAGCATGTAGGTGTTATAAGTCAAAGAATTGTTTAAAAAAAGAAAAAACCTGTAAAATTTCGTTTTTTATGATAAATATTTTTTCAATTGCGCTCAAATTTCACAAAAAATATCTTAGTTCATAAAATAAAGGTTCTGTGCAAAAATCATTAAAATCGAATAAAGCATGTAGGTGATATAAGTCGAAAGAATTTTTTTAAAAATCGAAAAAAAAAATCGTAAAATTGCGATTTCATGAGAAAAAATTTTTCCGATTGCGCTCAAAAACGTGGCAGTTCTAAGTTCAGAGATTTCGAAGGCCTCCATAAAATTTCATTGCAATCGGAGTATCGGTTTAGCCGGAATCGTGTGGACAAACAGACAAAAATACAAAAAAAAAGAAAAAAAAAAAAAAACATTCCGGATTTTTTTCTCCAGTGTAGTGAAATGGAATCTTCGCTTCGCTCGCTACGCTCATCCAAACTAAGCACCCTCAATCGAATCTGTTAACATTAGCGTTTGAAATGCTTTTAGATATTTTATAGGCTAGACTTGTTAGTCATAACTGTGATTATTGTTTATATTGACAAATGTAAATATATTATCGTTTAGGCAAACACGCCTCTGAAAAAAACATTGATTATGACTTTATTTGTGATTATCGACAAGATTTGTATCGTCGGGTGTCGATTGGTCGAATGTCGATTAGTCGAAGCGAAGTTTCAACAAAACTTTTCCTAATATCTTCATACAAAGAAACTAAATACCACGCTAAAATACAAAGATGTTTGATTTTGTATTTTTCATAACTGTTACGTATTTACGGATGGGGACAAAAGTAAATCAATGGTAGAGCAAAAACATTTTTCATACTCTTCTGCAAACTTTTCTGAACGAGTGGCGGAGGGGGGGGGGTTGCAAGTGCCCCCGTGGTATCGGCTTTATCCCCTGCCGCCTCATGTATCAATATCAATAGGTATTAAGTTTAAAAATACTGCCAAATGCAATTAATCTCATCTTTGGTTGGAAGACAAAAATAAAATGATCAATGTTTTGATCAGTAGAGAATCGTTGTCTAAGAGTGCGAGTGTTTTATCTCCATGTCTTATCTCTGCCTCCCTTGCGTCCACGGCCAAGGATACTTATATATTACAACTACGTACCATGGCCTCCGCACCGCCGGCAGGCCGGCCTGACCTTGACTCGCAGATGCAGCGACGAGACGAACATTTAAACATTGTAACTACGCGCGAAGCGATGTTTTCGGTTTCGCAGTCTATCGGGAAAACGCTGAACTTTTAGAGGCCATTTGCCGGTAACGGAGCAGTTCGCGAGCTAGGGGGGAACGCTAGCGCTAAATCAAGTGGCAGCGCAGGCTATAGAATAATCTTAATTTAATACCAAGTTCATTTAAAAGTTAAGTCGCATTTTGAACAATTTCATTTCAAAAGTTCCTTCCTCAAGTATAACTACCATCTGGCAGTTACTTTTGCTAAGGAACAGAATTCACTCACCAACTAAGTTGATAATAGAGCTGACATGAAGGACTAGAAGTCTAGGTAAGCTGGAGCTCGGAGAACACACCACGGAGTTTTACAAGATGGCGTTCAATCTTCAGAACAGGTGCGAGTCAAAGTCTTGGTAGTTCGCCGTGTAGTGGAAACCCATCACCAAATTATTCAGGCACTGAAAATGGAAACAATACAAATTGTTACCGGTATTGGAAGAGAAAAATTCTATTCGTGAAGTTACACAAACAAAACTGGGTCGTTCTTCCTGACCTAGGCATATAGCAATTTGCAAGATGAAACTACACTGTAAACTTAACAGATAGATTCCAGAATGTTCAAACGAACTACTATCTGGAACCCGACCGGAACCAGAAATTGGGTACTTTAATAACCGGAACCGAAACCAAAATCTGAAACCGCACATTCCTAGTTTTTACTATGTATTTTTAAGTTTCAGAAGCTATTCATACAAAATAAAAGCAATAAAAGAACAATATAAGGCAAAAAAAAAATTAATGTTGGCATAATTAATTTAATACCAATTCATTTAAAAGTTAAGTCGCATTTTGAACAATTTCATTTCAAAAGTTCCTTCCTCAAGTATAACTACCATCTGGCAGTTACTTTTGCTAAGGAAAAAGAATTCACTCACCAACTAAGTTGATAATAGAGCTGACATGAAGGACTAGAAGTCTAGGTAAGCTGGAGCTCGGAGAACACACCACGGAGTTTTACAAGATGGCGTTCAATCTTCAGAACAGGTGCGAGTCAAAGTCTTGGTAGTTCGCCGTGTAGTGGAAACCCATCACCAAATTATTCAGGCACTGAAAATGGAAACAATACAAATTGTTACCGGTATTGGAAGAGAAAAATTCTATTCGTCAAGTTACACAAACAAAACTGGGTCGTTCTTCCTGACCTAGGCCTATAGCAATTTGCAAGATGAAACTACACTGTAAACTTAACAGATAGATTCCAGAATGTACTATCAGTTTAAGTACTGAGAAAGTGAATAAAAACAAAATAAAAATATAAAATTTTAAATTAGTTTAAATACAATTTAATTTCAATTTAATTCATGCCAAGCCATGTTTCCGCAACAAACCACTGACCGGACAGGTAGGGCCTACCGAGTACACGGTAGGCCTATATAACTATAAGCTTCAATTATTAAAGTACGTAGGCCTACAAATGTGCTACTAGGTATATTTTATATATATATATTCAGGGGGCATTAACGCTCGCTCGAGGCTAGTGAAACTTTGCTTTTTGTGAAATGAGATTTTTACTAGCCCGACAGGCAAGTAGGCCTACTTTTTTCAGAGTTCCCAATTGGGCAATTGCCGTTAAAAAAATCTTTATATTTCGCAACGATAACTTAAAAGAGTTTTCAGTAGTAGTGCGCTACCTAGTATGGAAAATTGTACTGAATATGTAAACAAAATAAATTAATTCAGGCTAATATTATTAATATTATGGTGAAAATTTGATTCTGCCCACTCCCTAGTCCCCCACAGCTACTCGTCAAACCCGGCGAATATTGCGACTTAAAACATTCACGTATGATCGTTTTTCATCAATATAACCTATTATTTGATTGCGGGCTAGAAAAAATGCCCTGTGGCTAGAGGACTATTGTTGCCATTAGCCCGAAGGGCTAGAGGCAAAAAAAGTTAATTTCAACCCCTGTATATATTCATTAATTAATATTTACCAGAGTGGTAAAAGTTTGCAAGGAGAGGAGGAGGAGGCTTTAAATTTAAAATATCAGCATAATTAATAATTTGACAGCTATCAGGTTCAGATCAACACCAGGACCTGAACCACAGCGCTTCTGAAAGCATTCAAAGCAGGAATAACCCAAAGAACTGCACATAAATCAGTTTAGATTTAAAATAATAATTAAAAAAAATTATATACAACTAAAAAAGGTTGAGATCATAAATAGTTCATGCTTATATTTTAATTACCTGTACTAATTACCTAATGCAAATTAATAATTAATATAATCACTAGAAAATTTAACGAAATAGTCCCAAGTTTCTACTTTAGTAATAAAATCAACTCACCGAAACACTTGTAAGTAAATAACTCTTGCAACGCTGAGGTGCTGAGCCGAGTCGGTTGACGCTGATCGGAGAGTTGTACGAGACCACACGGTACAGACGAGCGTAGGAGCGAGTCCTGGCCAGGGGCTGCAGCCGTCCACAAGCGTAGCTGCAGACAGTGCTTGAAAATAGAGAAATAAACAATAGTAGTATAAACACAATGATAAAAGTTTGTGGGGGGGAGGGGGTGAAGTTACACTTGTAACCATTGACCATCTTGCAAGGCTATAAATTATAAATTTCAACATTATGAATATTATGACTGGTTGAGATTTCCGACGTTCCTCACCATGGTACTGAAGCACAGACCTTCTGCATAGCAAGCAGGAAACATCCAAAGAAACTCACAGTAGATTACATTTTTTGAAACCTTGTGTTGTGTAATAACATACAACACTACTAAAACAATAGGATAAGATAGAATAGTTTCAGCTTATATTTTAATTACCTAGTATACATTGCATCATGCAAATTAATCAACAACATAACCAATCAAGTACCTTACCTGTGAGTGTCACTGTCAGCTGTTTGGCAGGTTGTGAAGTCACGGCGATCTTCAGCTGTGACCTTGGTTGGTCGGTCGGGCGAGGTGGTCGCCGGGTCCCCCCCTCCCCTCCCTCCTCACACTCAGACTGTTGTTGCACGTGGCCGCGGCATTCCTGGCTGTCCTGCAAGATAAGATAAACAAGACACTGATGAAAACTGAGAAGGACTTGTAGGGAACATCGATTGGTACCCTCAAGGACGGCAGAGGTATACATTCATGTAGTGATGGGACGCAATCGGAGCATGTAGTGATCAATTTACAAGCCAATTAATTAACCTCTTCGAAAACTATTTCAGCTTAAATTTGCAACGTTTAGTAATGAACTATCAAATTAGGTCTGTTGTCTAGATCGTTAGTTGTGGAGAATCGGAAAGCCAAATTCCGAACTGGTTAATGCACAATTGCCCTGACCACTAGCTACACTACATTGCTCTAATTTCGCAGATAACATGGAATACCTTCTTTAGATTAGGCTAATTATAATGAACAATAAATTAAGGAAATTACAATGTCAATGCACATTGTGAACAATCCACCTGAAATTTTGCACGACCTTGCATGACCTTTTGCATAACAGGGAGTAAAATGGTTCGGAAGATGAAGTTCGTATGAAAAATAATCACGCTACGTTAATGTGGGAACATGCTACAACTACAATATGAGACAATATTGAAGAAAACCGACAATTGAAAACTCACTGAGCTTATGGCTAGGTCCTGGTATGCGAACCAGTACAAAGAACACCACGTAACGTATTGCAGCTATAAAACTGAGTGCCATATGAGTAATTAAACTACGTTTTGAAGGGAATCCGAAATATAGTGGATACAAAGCAATAATATTGAAGGTACACGCCGAATTAATGGTCAACTCACTACGTAGGGCTTATGGGAATTCTGTTGAAAGCATGCAATTACGCCGGCTGATGCGTCATTCTATCACAATGTGGCGCTTCTAAGTTTTGCAATATGAATTTGAACTACGCTTTTAAGCAAAATATATACTAGATAAAATGCAATATTATTGAAGAAAAACAGTAAAGAAATCGTAACTCACTGGCATAGGGCTAGTGTGAATGCATCATGCAAGTAGAAATGAAGCTGTGGCTCTGACTTACCTCCCTGCAAGCGACGTTCTTGGCGACTGTCTCGAGTGCGACTGAGGGAAGCAGCCAGGGTAGGAAGGTCAGCTGACGTCAGCACTCGCGGGACTGGTTTGGAGGCTTGCGTGTGTACTTCAGACCACGTAGACCATACGAGATAAGAACCCGGACATGACAGTACTACAAATAGTGGAGACTGGAGAGGTTCTGGGTTCGATTCCCATCATCGGCCACACTGACTGAAGGATTCCTCAGCGAAGAGAAGACGAAGAGTTGACTTCATTTCGTAAAACCCCTCCCCCAGTGCAATGGGACAAAGTAGTGGAAACATGAGTCGGCGTGTAGATATATTTATTTACTTTATAACCCTGCCAAATGCTTTTCTATAGTATAAAATAGTATTTTGACGGTATATTAAATAAATCACAGTTAAGTTAAGTTTTTTCATTGGGGTCTACTTATTTTTTTGGTTTCCCTTTTCTTTCTTATTTACTTTTTAAAACAGCCAATTGCTATTGTATATGTCATATAATTTTGATAGTTTTTCAATGTTCCAAACCCCCAAACTAGTCGAAGAATGCTTGATGCCCTTCTATTACTAATTAATTCAGATGTGGTTGTCATAAGACATAAACTGTATACGACTTTAAAATTAATAATAAATGTTGCGAGGTAATGAATGAAAAAATATTTTTCCTCAGTCGTTCCTTACAGTCGTCGTTCGTTTTGCGAATGCAAGGGATCAAATCCTCTTAAACAGCCCTCGAACATCCCTTCACAATAATTGTCCTATCCGCAACATACAGTGGCGGCGCTTGCCAAAAAAAACATTGGTGGGGCAAAGGTGGGGCAAGAAATAAACTGAGGGGGCAAGTATTGGTGGGTTGCTGCCTTGCTGGGGTCTGAGGCAAAGCCCCAGCCGCTGGAGGCCCTTACGCCGAACCGAAGGCGAAAAAAAATCGACCATACCACAGTTATTTCGTCATGTTTTAACTGAAAATGGCCAACTCAAGGGATTACGTTTGACCTACCCTAAGAATTATCCTAAGAAATTACCAAAAATAAATTTGTGATTTGATGATTTATCATTTTTAGTAATATACGCGTGCGGCAGGCACTTGAAACCAGGGGGCAAGCAATTTTTTGGGGGGCACCCCAAGGCCCCCCGTAGCGCCGCCACTGGCAACATAACGAGTTGAGTTCACCCGAAGAGTATGCATTGCACTGCACCCTATGTATGATAACAGGTTGAATTCCCACAGTAAAAATTAAAATGTATTAAAATACAGTCTGCTATTGTAGGAATCAGTGGCGTTAGACAGGACCCAGATGAGATGGCAAGATCATTTTTTGCGGAAACCCAAGCAGCCACCCCTGCACCGCATTGTCTCGGTATCGTTGGAACACGGAAGCTATATTGTACGAACATAATTTAATTTATTTTGATACTTCACTGAAGTATACAATCAACAGTAAAATAATTCATTAGGGGCTAAATAAATTGCAAATTTAATTATTGAATGCCAATATAAATATAGTGAGTGGAATATTTCTCATTTGCCACTAGTAAACAATGGAAAGCGAAAAGTTGTACCTACTGACCTACGGAATTGAGTGTGAGTCCAAAAACATGGCATAAATGTACATCGTAAATTTACTATTAAAATTAAATGATTATCTGAGTGATATAAATGTAACCGCTAATTCCTGAGGATCTTAGCAATCAATATTAGATATTAACGCGAGGTACTTTATAGATGAGCAAATAAGGCAGTCCTCACAGTTGTGATAGTCAATGTGAACAAGGTAATTACAATCGTCTGTAATTATTAGTCCAAAATCATAGACTGTCACGTAAAACAAGAAATTAATATAATCAATAAATTAAGCTAATCAGGATTTAGTCAACTCAATATTATAGTCAAGCGAGGTATTTAATTAATGAAAGCAAATTATGCACACAACATTTTGTGATTTCAAGTGAAAAGTAATAAATGTTTATTAATTTAGATGTCACGAAAACAATAAAGACAATAAGATGAAAATGTACGTCAATTTGTATTTTTTCAGGTCTTAGAAATCAGTCACTAATAAATCTTAGATTAATTCAGTGGCGTATCCAAAGGGGGTGGGGGTGGGGATCCCCCCCTTTTGCCCCCAAAAGTGAGAAAGTGCACTTAAACGTTACAATGGAGAATATAGAATAACAAAGACAATTTATACTATCTGACCAAAAGAGGATTTTAGTAGATACAAAGTTGGTATTGTGATGCATTAAAACGCACAGATTTTCACAAAAATGACCTTGAAAGATAACTTTTAAATAAAAAAACAGGCTTTTAGTAGATCAGATTTTCGCCAAAATGACCTTGAAAGAGAAAAATTGTGGATTTAAAACAGGATTTTAATAGATAAAAAGTTGGTGATGCTTAAAAACGTACAGATTTTCATCAAAATGACCTTGAATGAATGAAATTTGGAATGAAAATTCCCCCTGACCCCCCACTTAGCCTTCGGTACATCTATGTATTATTGGTGGCCCCCCCCCCCCCCCGTTATGAAACCTGGATACGCCACTGGATTAATGAGTCTACATTATTATTATTATTATTCAATCAATGAAACTAAAGATCTTGACCATTAAAACAAGACTATCAGGTGACCTATCAAACCACGTAGCATTTATTTCCAGAAATATGTTTATATCTAAATTAAAATTTGAGGAAATTATAAATAATCAAAAAGAACATCGTTTTAGAGGTAACCGGGATATCGAAACATTTTTTTTCCGTTTGCTACAAGATTAAATTATAAATATATATTATGAACAGTATTTACACACACCTAAACGATTCACAATACTAATAACAAAGCCAAAACTTTTGCGCGATTTCTTTAGGAACCGTATTTACGTTCACCATTTGGACTGTTTAATTATCAGTATCTCTGTTCATGATACACGGCGGCTCTTTTATGTCACATTGCACATTGCCTTTGACATTTATTTTAAGTTATTTTATAGTTGGTTGCTACAAAGGAAGGAAAGAACATTTAAGTTTTACAAAGTGTACCAACATGATAGTGTGAACATTTTCAGTTGTGCTAAACGTTTCTAAACCAACCCACAAAACAAACTAAAATCTTGAAGAGTCGTTGAGGCTGGCCCGGGAATAGCACGTGCCCAGTTTCAGATGATTGGAGCTAGACGTGGCAACAAGTATTGGTAGTTGCAATAGCAAAGAAATAGCCTTGTACAATCATTGCGAAACATAAGCCCAGAAAGTCGAAAAATTGTTATTTGTAAATCCAAAACTCTAGTTGCAAATTCGTGAAAATCACATTGAACCGTTAAAAAAATATTTAGGCCTAGTAAGTCGTTCGAATAACTTGCAGGAGCTGAGAAATTAATAAATGTGAGTTAACCCTGTTTGTTTGTTTACTAAGGTTCATACAAAATATTAAATATATGTTATTAACAGTTTCCGTGAAAAAAGAACAAGCAAACAAATAAACAGAAAGCTGGTCGTTAAATTGCCCTTGCGCCATTCTCAGCGGCAGATCCTGGATTAATCTTCGCTTCTAAGTTTGGTTCCAAAAAACTTTACCGGTATCATAGCTTCGTTTATACTTACAACTGCTGGTGTGTCTACCTTGAAATGTACTTCAAAAAGTGTAGTATCGTCATCGTATTGCAAAAAGACGGGCTTATAATTTAGAATCGTGATTGAAATAAGATGGATTGTGTATCTTCGCTTGAGCGGGAAGATGCACACAATTAGATCAATTCCCTGAAAGTATCGCTTGAGTTCGTAATCTGTTAGTCCTGATGGCAGCGAGGCGAAGAATGTGCAAATCACAAGCTGGTCTACCCTTTGGGTCATCCTGTAGCAGACGTCGCGGAGTGCATAGCCGTCGCGGAAGTCGATCTTCGGGACAGGGTACGCGGAGGTCAAAGGCAGGGAGGCGACCATGGCGGCGACGTCAGGGAGTTCACGGCCGAAGTCCTCATGCTGCGACGCCGCGCGTTCGACTGCCTTGGCGAGATTGTGGAGGATGGAGTCGACTGTCTCGGAGCGGTCGTCGATCATGGAGCGATACCCTTCTAGCGTCGATAGCCAGGGCGGGATGATCGTTATACACGCCAGTGCTACAATCAAAGCACAATATACAAATACAAGGATTAGATACAGCAGACTCTTAAGGCTGTGTGTTCACCAAAAACCAAAATCCAAAATATGAATAAAACAGTAGTTATAGAGCATGATCATTAATCACAGTTATTATTTACTACAATTCAGAAATTAAAAAAGTCCGCCCCAACCGGTTTTTCCCGGTTGAAAAGATCAAAATATATTTTCAGATTTTTTTGGTCAATGCAATGCCTCTATTGCTACTTTATTGAATGAATTTTGGTGCCAAGTTTTTCCAAAAGTATACCATTTGGATGGCTGATATTATATGTATCTTCAGTACCTTACATTTTACAGTGTTTTGCATTTTCTTGTACTTTTGTGGTATTTGTACCGTCAAAAGAAAAAATAGGACGATCTTAAGATACGAAAGCTATACATTTCAAAATACCTCATTCTATAATCAAAGATGAGTGTTAGCTTCAATAAAAATGTCATTAATCCAAATGGTATACTTTTGGAAAAACTTAGCACCAAAAATCGTTGAAAAAAGTAGCAACAGAGGAAAAATGCATCGACCAAAAAAATCCAAAAAATATTTTTTGATCTTTTCAAAATACTGTGATTAATGATCATACTCTATCTATAACAACTGTTGTATGCATAATTTGGATTTTTTGGTGAACACACAGCCTTAACGGCTATTACATAATTGGATGAGCGTAGCGAGCGAAGCGAAGATTCCATTTCACTACACTGGAGAAAAAAATCCGGAATGTTTTTTTTTTCTTTCTTTCTGTTTGTATTATTGTGTGTCTGTGAGCACGATTCCGGCTAAACCAATACTCTAATTGCGATGAAATTTTATGGAGGCCTTCGAAATCTCTGAACCAAGAACTGCCACGTTTTTGAGCGCAATCGAAAAATTATTTCTCATGAAAATCGCAATTTTACGATTTTTTTCGATTTAAAAAAAAAAAACTTCAGCTTATAACACCTACATGCTTTATCCGAATGTAATGATTTTTTCACAGAACCTTTATTTTATTAATTATATATTCGTGTGAAATTTCAGCGCAATCAAAAAATTATTTCACATGAAAATCGAAATTTTACATGTTTTTTTCTTTTTTAAAACAATTCTTTGACTTATAACACCTACATGCTTTATCCTATTGCAATGATTTTTTCACAGAACCTTAATTTTATAAATTAATATATTCGTGTAAAATTTGAGCGCAATCGAATAATTATTTCTTATGAAAATCGCAATTTTACGATTTAAAAAAAAAAAATACGATTAATAAAAAAATAAAAAAAAAAGTTAATTTTTTTTTATTTGATTTAATTTTTAAAAAAATTCGACTTTGTAATGATTTTTTCACAGAACAACAAAAAATCCGCATAACACGTGGCAGCTCAATGCACCAATTACGCTCATCCAACAACGCGGCGGGACTTACGCGTTTTCCTAGTAAAAGTAATACATTATGTATCTTATAATTTACCTCTTTCTATGTTGTATGCCAAAGTATTTTTTAGAATGATAATTGAAATACTTGTTGTTTTCATATTTGGTATTTAGAGTGTTAGTTTGAGAAGTGAGATTCAGTGGGGGACATATTTGGATGAGCATAGCGAGCGAAGCGAAGATTCCATTTCACTTCGCTGGAGAAAAAAATCCGGAATGTTTTTTTTTTCTTTTTTTGTCCGTCTGTTAACATGATTCCGGCTAAACCGATACTCCGATTGCGATAAAATTTTATGGAGGTCTTAGAAATCTCTGAACTTAGAACTGCCACGTTTTTGAGCGCAATCGCCAATTTTTTTCTCATGAAAATCGCAATTTTACGATTTTTTTCGATTTTTAAAAAATTTCTTCGACTTATAACACCTACATGCTTTGTCCGATTATAATGATTTTTTCACAGAACCTTAATTTTATGAATTTTTCGTGTGAAATTTGAGCGTAATCGAAAAATTATTTCTCGTGAAAATCTCTATTTTACGCTTTTTTCGTTTAAAAAAATTTACGCTCATCCAACAACGCGCCTGAAAAAGCGTTTGCGAAGCTTCCTAGTATTAAGCCATCAGTGGGTGCTGTGCTGCAGGTATTGAAGTGATGACATCTGACAGTAATATATTCCTTGGTCCCCACTTCAGCTCCGTCACCGAATAGCCTGTTCTTTGCTGGTGACGAGATGTTACAACGGTCAGGGGCGTAGCGAGTGGGGGGGGATCAGGGTGTCTGATTCACCCCCCCCCCTAAATCAGAAGACGGGGGTTATAATAATACTAAATGGCTCTGTGTTCTATGTGGCATATAATGGCCTACATATAGCAAAATTTTGCAAACTGATAGTATGTGGATCTTCACAATTTTATATATTATCGACAAAAGCACTCCAAAAACTAGTAAAATGTCACTATTTGCAATGTTAAAAATAAAAATAAAAATCTGGGGATATGCGCCCTAAACACGCACTAGCTGGGGGGCACCTCCCCCCCAGAACCCATTGTACTAGGATACGTACTTTTACTGACTTGATAGTTTCGTGGGCAGTTCTATAAATTTCTTAATATAAACCCCAAAATTCATCCCCCCCGAACAAAAATCCTGGCTACGCCCCTGACAACGGCCATTATAGCAATTACAATAATCTCTCGCGCCCTATCACTTATTAGTAACGAATGTACGCGTACAATAACATATCAATAATTTAGTTTATTAGATTATTTTCAATAGTGTGTTTATGCTTCAAACACGTGTAGCTGAAACCGTAATAATCACCTCTGGTCAAAATGATATAAAATAAGAATTTTCGTCTGTTAAGAGTCAAGAACAAATTCATCAACAATTGAGATAGGTACGCATTTCAATAACGGTTAACTCGTTTGAACTAATATTTACATGCTTATTGTGCATATTATTTAAGGGCAGGCGCGTCCACGGCCCAAACCACTTACATTACGAAATTTAATAATTGAAAAGTCAATACAATTACAATGTTGTAACACATTATACTATTTATAAAAATGTGAAGTATGACTTTTAAAAATTCCTTCCATGTACCCAATCTTCTTGCGAATTAAATTAAAAGATTATTCAACATATATTCAAGGGTGGTCTCAAACTATCAGAAGTTCGTAAACAGTATCAATACCCACAATGCAATCGCGCCTCGTTTCCCTCACACTGATTAGGGCATACGACATGAACAACGCCACTCCTAACAATATGTATCAAGCCTTACATATTCAACCGACAAAGTTAATCTGCGTTCTCGCACTAACAATAGTAGCTGTTTGTACTTAGAGTAAATTTAAAAAAATGGAAAATATCTTGAAATACAGGCTACCAATCATCTGGGATAAGTTACCTTAGACAAAGTGTACGCCTATGAAACGCAGTTATAATCGGTAATTGGCACGGGTAACAACAATTTCTAAACAAATGACGGTTTGTTTGTCTGAAGTGACAAGTGTGGTATCACAGCCCCATAAACCGTAACAAATTGTATCAAAATACCGCCTTGTACCATATAACCATAGATACTAACGCATGTAACATGCTTATTATTGTTTTTCTTAAATTAGCTAGAACTATTGAATTTTAATTTGATTTTTAATTGAATACATTCTTCCAGATAACCACCCATGAATGCATCGAATGAGTGAACACTCTTTCCAAATTTAAAGGATGAACTAGGGGTGAAATATTGTGTGCCTCCCAACGGAATAGTAATTATTACATTTTTATCTACCACCATACCAAATTTCATGCTGGTATAAAAAAATCACTACTAGGGGTGGGGGTAGAAAAATCATTTGACATTATAGTGTATATATCCTTGAGATACAAAGTGACCATCAGCGGACGAGACCGGGATCGGTCGTCCCGTCTATTGTCTGCATTTTTCCCTTTCAACCTTTTTTGGCGTGACCGAATTTGGGAGCGAACATGTTTTTTTTCTACCTGCCTCCGCACATTTCAAATCTATTGTGATGAAAATAATTTATTCAGCGAAATATTTTTTTTATTATTGCATGTATTTAATAACGTGGTTCAAATGTGTAGCTTGAGTTATGAAATGAGTTTTTTTCCCTAGTGTCTACGATCAAAACTGACTGAAATATAAAAATATTATTATATTACTAAATAATATTAACAAAAGAAGCATTATCCGTAACTCAGTCAGTTTTTATCCTAGAATTTCGTTCAAAAAAATGACATTCAAGACGCACGCTTAATATTTTAACAACGTTATTAGATATTTGCAATTAAACAAAAAAACATCAATAAATAAGAAGAACAATAGAACAGGAAGAGAATACAGCAGGTAGAAAACCCTAAGCTTCTAGGATGGTCTATTTTACGGCTTCACGCGACAACCCTTAGCAGCTGCCTCACACCCATACCCGACGCGTCCGTCGATGGTCACTTTGTATCTCAAGGATAAATAAACTATAGGTTGATTGGACCGAAACATGCTTAAGGCATACATTTTATTGAGTAATTTTAATAATAATGTAAATATAATACAACCTATAGTACCAATTCCAATTTTAAGGGATGGTAGAGGGCACTTAGGGTCAAATATCGTTTGTCTCCCAACGGAATAGTAATTCTTACATTTTCATCTACCACCACGCTAAATTTCATGCTGTAACTGACTATACAGTGTTTGTCACTAAAAGTATAATTATTAGGGTTGGGGGTGAAGAATTGGGTGTTTTGTATGAATGATTTGTTGACTGGACTAAAACACATTGACACATAATTTTAATCAGCAATTGAAATATTCAAAGTGTATCAAATACGACCTAGCGTTTTTACCAAATTTAAGGGTGGTAGGAAACAGTAGGGGTGAAATATCGCTTGCCTCCCGGCGGATTATTATTTTTGAGATTATTATGTACATCATGCCAAATTTCATGCTGATAACTCATCAGGTGCCTCACTGGTGAATGCTGGAAATCAAGGTAAAAATAATATAAACTATTAGGGATGGGGGTTGAAAAAATGTGGTTTAGGAAATGAGAATAGGCCGATTGGCTTAAAACACATTAAAACATAATTTTAAATTAATTTGAATAAAAATTATATTTTGGGTTAGAGCTATGAACTATTCCAATTCTAGAGGATAATTTAGGGGGTGTTGGGGGTGGGATGTCGCTTGCCTCCCGGCGGATTTTTATTCTGATATTTTTATCTACCCCCATGCCAAATTTAGCTCTGGTATCCGGATTTGCAATATTCTTCTGATTTTTGTTCCTTTACAGCTCTCACTATATAGATATTGATCATTTAAACTGTATTAATTTTTGTGTAGGTAGGTAGGTAGGTAGGTACATAGGTGACTGAAAGTTCGCGATTTCCTCCTCGCCTAATTTGTTTTCACCAAGCGCCCAAAGCTTGTCAAAATTGCACTACCAGTACCACAGACTTTCTGTTAAAATCTCTCTCGTATTTTAGTCAAGGGCAGAATTTTAAATAAATAACAAAATAAATTCGTATTTAGAGTCTACCCACTCAGTCATACAACTGATTTTCAGTGGGGGACAGTAAATCAAAGCGACGACTCGACGCAATCGACGAGTGAGCGATAACCAACCAAAGATCGACATTTTTAATAGGAAATATAGCAATCAGTGGTATGGACAGTGCGAACACTCGCGGATCAACGCCAGAATCAACAAGGCCGATTCAGAACAACTTTAAATGTATTATGTGCCTCGTTACTAGGACGGCTCCAAAGACACCGTTTACAAATTCCTAACCCAAGAACTGATGGACCTAAGTCCAAATCAGAAGTTTTAAAACTTCTGCCCATAGCGAGAATCGAATCCTGGACCTTCTGCATTGACCCTGGCTGTAATACAGGGGCCTCACTACGCCACAGTTTTCACGCAGAGTTTATAAGTGTCATAGTCGAAAGACAAAATATATGTTATTATTTATTATCACCATTAATTAGACGAGTGAGCGAAGCGAAGGAGGATTTATAACGCCACTTGATCGGGCCTTCGTCGTGACTAATGTGTCTGAAAATATTAAATGTTAAATGACTGTCTGTCTGTTTGTCCGGGCTCATACGGCCGAACGGCCAAACAGATTGAGCTGAAATTTTAAACAGACATCCGTGACCAGGTAACTGAGAACTGCTAACAAATTGAACAAAATCCGTTGCAATTTAAACCTACAAGAAATAATAAATTGAAAAATAGTGTTGAAATGTGTAGGTTTAATTTTCACAACAATGTTTTTGTTCTTGAAGGACATTTTTATCGAATAATTTTTGTCGGGCAGTGATTTTATGCAGTGACCAAGGTATATCGAATCTTGCACGCTCAAGGTTCACCTAAATTCCGCTGGGACATTGAGTAAACCTTGCAATCTTTACTCGTATTTCGTACTGCTATGTTTTTCATAGTAAACTGTCAAAGTTGATGTAGACTAAACTGAGTGATATACATTTCAAAACATGTTTAATAATTTTTTAATACAATATATATTCTACAAAATCTTTTCCGACTAGGGGATTGAACCCAGGTCTCCCACATTCCGGGTATAAGGGCGCCTTAGCCAACTAGACTAGGGAAACGCCAAAGTCATTGATGGACGAGTGAGTGAGCCATGTTTTGAATACCCGGTATCATTCCCCATACTGGACTAGATCCAGCCTTAGGTATAGGGGAGGAAAGGGGATGTTCAACACATGGTTCACTCACTCGTCTGGCGATCCCTAGTCTGTTGAAAGATACATGCTGCAATGGGTAAAAGGAAAAGCGTGAAATATACGAGGAAGCTACTAGTAAATAAAAAGCTCACCTATAGCAACCAGGACCAGCTTGCGGTTGACGTCTCGGATGCGTCTTGGCATCTTGTGGCGGAGGTGGAGGCTTCTGGTCAGCAGCTGCTCCCGGGCGGCGGAGTGATCCGCGGTAGCTCCTGAATCCTATCACTCAAACGCACAATATGGCCGGACAAGTCTCCTGACACGTTGGCGACCACCGACTGATTCACCGGAGTCTTTCTCTAAACCTCTACAATTACCCCCTCTTTATTTCCCCTTCATTACCTCACAACAATGGCATCCACCTGGGAGGATATTGTTGTTGATAGCAAGAGAGCGTCGTTAGCATATGATTCTTCATGTTACACATAGTTTATCAACAATCATTAGATTCCGACGAATGTTTTGTCTACTCTCAGTTTCAACGCGATAAAGAATGTGAATTCAACCAACACCAGTCATGTACGTGCATTATTCCTGGTGCCAATGCCCCACACATTGTAGATTCTCTGAATTGTTGTACGTTTTGTTTGGTATTGATATGCAGTTTGACTCCACATCTTGCCACGGCGATTCTTGTTACTTGTTAGTTCAGATTTCACCCACATTTTGTCGTGAGAAGAGGTGCTCAGTTCTACAAGATATGCAATACTACCCATGCGGCGTCGAGCATGTGATACAAAGATAGCGAAACAAAATAAATGAATCATTATTACGCTTACAAGCTGTATATTATTGTAAACCGATACAATACAATTGAGGCGTTTATTACAAAAACAGCCAATGCCCAAAAAACACATTTTGCAGAAAATCAATTAAACTTCATACCATCCGCAATTAAGTAATAAAATTCTAATTTTTGGTTTTAACTGTGTCTCTTGATAATATTTTTTATTCCTACTGACATTTTGTCATAGAATTTCCCAGAAAGCCCAAAAAGACACAAAAGTTTCGGACTTGTAAAATATTTTGAAAAAGTATGAATTTTCTTAGGTAGTATTCCAGAAAGGCTTATAGGATATATCCATAGTTCCAACATAGAACATCTGGACAGCTGTTTACTAAATGCACCGCCTTAAACGTGAAAAAAATCTGTGGACAATGGGTGTTTGAAAAATCTGTTGTTTTTCAAGCTTAAACGTGTGGCATAGGTTGTTTTTGCCAAAACTTTTATGATAGGATTATCCCCAGTAAAAAAACGATTTTTTTATGGTATGAGTTCTAAATCGGTAATTCTAGGCATTGTCTGTTTTTGGATTTTTGGATTGGATATTGCTTAACGTCTCATATTTATGCAACTTGGCTGATCGAGACGAAGGAAGGGACTTAAGTGATGACGCGGGGGGACAAGGAGTGGACAGGCCTGTGCTGGTCAGAACCAGCCACAATTGCGTATGGGGAGGGCAGTGGTTCCCCCACGTCGTGGTCGTCTCCGTCTGTGTCATCATCCGTCCGTGTTGTCATTGTCGTCGCCGTCGGGGAGGTAGTCAAAGGGAAGGGGAAAGTTCCCCGATGACGACCCAGAACTCGCCATTAGTTTCAGGGAGAAAAACTCCCCTAATCACGGGTCAAACCACGAGAAGGTTGCGAGTTGGAATTTGATGGTCCTGAAACAAACGCCTCAATTTGAAAAGTGATAGGACTTGGTTTATGTCAATGTCAATGGCACTACCCTGTAGTCAATTAACTGTGAAAATACTTTTATGATAACGGCTGCAATCGGTGTTACCTCGCCGCCCCGCACCTTCATCTTTCTGCCGCGGAGAGCGGGCACGTATCGTAGCACAAAAGTGCGACTACTTGAACCCTATCTCCTATACCGACCAGGGAAAAATTACGAGAAAGATGAATTTTTCAGGATCAATTAATTAATTTTATTTTATACAACATTCGTTGGGTCCTCTAAAACCCGCTTTATGCGTTAGCCGCCATCTTGGAAAATGGCCGTGATTACAGGTGTTCAGTAAAATACAGTTTATAGGTGCTACAAACAATGAAATATAACCCATCAATTTAAAGATAAGATTAAGGACAATTAAATAAATAAATAAATACATAAATAAATAAATTCGTATTTAGAGTCTACCCACTCAGTCATATAACTGATTTTCAGTGGGGGACAGTAAACAAAGCGACCAAGCCAACACTGTAGGCGCCGACGCAATCGACGAGTGAGCGATAACCAACCAAAGATCGATATTTTTTAATAGGAAATATAGCAATCAGTGGTATGGACAGTGCGAACACCCGCGGATCAACGCCAGAATCAACAAGGCCGATTCAGAACAACTTTACATTTATTATGTGCCTCGTTGCTAGGACGGCCCCAAAGTCACCGTTTACAAATTCCTAAGACAAGAACTGATGTCCAAATTAGAAGTTAAAAAACTTCTGATCTTAGCAGGTATCGAACCCTGGATCTTCTGCATTGGAAGCGACGCTAACCACAAGATAAACGAGCCACACAAAATTCTAATACGTATAGCACATTTTCTGTTATTCATCATTCATCATCATTCATAAGTGGTGATTGTCAGTCTCAGTTAGTCAACCAACAAGTTTAGTGATTTCAAGGTTATCTGAAAGAGTGATCAACTTTGGAATAGTCGTTGGTCAGGAATAGAGCAAAGTTACACTAAAAAAATTGAACAAAGAAAAAAGTGTAATATAACTTATGAAGAGTCAGGTGTAAGTTAAAGATTTCAAAGGTTCCCTTCAGATTTCATTTGTCCAATGGAAAGGGAGCCAACATTGACAAATCCAAAAATAAAATTTAAAACACACTCGAGCTACTTTTCACGTGAAATCAAATTATCGCTCGCTACTCTCATAAAAAAGCGATACAAGTTTTTAAAATTCTACACTTTTAACATTGAGTTGTGGATTCAGGAAATTATGGTATATAATAACGGACATAGTTTAATCCACCGCCACCCGAACGTTAAGATGCGAATAGACTGCTTGTCATTGGTCCGTAAAATTAGGTCTTGAAGTAAAGAAGTTTCTTGACCCTTGGTTTACATCTGGAACTACACCTTTGAAACTATCACACCTTATTTTAACCGACTTTAGTTTGCTGTTAAATAAACAGCTGGCATGTAGCCTAGCGTTATTTAGGGTCTGTTTTAAACGCTTGAGAATGGTTGCAAAAGGGAAGTTAAAAATATTAATTTAATGACAATGAAGTGACCATTTACTTTATACATTTCGGCAGTATGGCCCAATCTGAAAGCTATGCTATGCTACCTACCAAGCCAAGTCAACTTCCTAGGCTAATAGGAAGCAATGAAGGCTCGAGGCAATCAATAACTAATTTTATGTGAAGATATATAATACCGAAAGAATAAGCGATCTTCAACCTCGCTTCCGACGTCATTTCATGCTACTTCAAATCGTACTTCACTTCCGCCTAAAGAGGCTCATGGCAAACTTAACAAGGGAAAATAGCAGTCATATCATTTAACGCCCACATGACGGTGGTTTAATCTTACACCAGTTTCCTTTATGCCATAGCTTTATTTATAGGAAATACAGAACACAGAACGAAAGAGACAACTTTATACAATAATTAAAATTAGAATATAATTAATTTTTAACAAGGAAATATATTATTTAAAATTTAAACATATGGGCTATTAGCCCCCCAACATCAATAAAAGCTAAAATATTGTAATGGTTTGGGAGATGGGAATTTAGTTCCTTTTTGAATGTTGTAGTAACAATTGAATCTAATATTTTGATTAAATGGTAGATTTCTCATACAGATCACAATATATATGCGTGGTAGCACCAGCCTGTTGCTGCCATGCACTAAATGTATCAGGATAAGAAATCAGATGCAATGGATTTAACAAATTCGTGATGCTAATTGAAAAGATACTCTGATTTGCCCGGGGAGTTTGAGACGCGACTTAGGTAAAACTTTCAAGGTACCGACTAACACACCAAGTACCTGCGTCCGTCATTATGCAGTAGCCTATGTGATTCGTGTACACTGTAGCTAACACACAGTACATAGTGTACAGGCAGTAATAGTTGGCAAATTACAATATTATGCGTAATAAAGTAAATAATAGTGCCAAACATGACTATCAATATAATTATTTTCATTGCTACAGAGTTTTTTTAACTATTGTTTTTTTTAAATTTTAGTACGGTACATGTTATGCATGATTATAATTTTAACAAACTATTTTGAGATGTGTGGTCGTATTGTATTATAGTTTGGCTTTTGAATGGTCTCTGATCAGATGCAAAGTTTCACGTTAAACCTAGTTAAAGGAACACCAAATGTTTAAATACAGTGCTTTTAAGTGATAAACAATTTAAGATGTGTGCAAGGAAGTGATCCAATCTTTGCTTTCACGCCAGTCAAGTATTATCATGTCTACAAGTGGGTTTGAATTTGACAATAAAAGCTTCTTTTTATATGGCTCAATATAATGTTAAACCCATCTAGAAACAGAAGAAACAACGAAAAACAACATGACATGGGCGATATACAAGAATATTTGCAATTCGAAAAATACTCAATTCTTACACAATACCTCTTATTATTGAAATGATTCCACAAATAATACACTAGATTTGAATAATGCTTATTCTATAGTCACTTTAAGTCACTGCTTCTACAGCATCTACATCTAGACTTTAGTATACGTTTGCATATACTTGAGAACACCTAATATTTCTCTCTGTTGAAGTTGTGCCTGCAATGTTGCACAAATTCTAGATTATTCTATTTCCACATATTTGAAAGTAAACACTTAAGATGTACAATTCTTAACTAAAAATTATCATTGACCAAAATTTCGAAACATTCCGTTTATCTTCAAACTATTGTTTGCTGAATGAAACCTCCCTGTGTGAAGGGTGGTTGTTTGTAAATGATAGTTCTATGGCATGGCGACTTGGAGGGGACTTGGGGTGGGGTGGTGGAGAGGGGAATCAGTAGACCGGTCTAAGAAGTTCATCCGCGGAGAGCTGGCCGTCCTGATTAATGTCTAGGAACTTGTTGACAATCATCCGAGCGAGCTCGGGGCTTCGTGAGAGTTCCTCGACGAACCACTCCACGGGCAGACTGGAACAGATGCACGTATTCACCCACTGAACCCCGAGGAATACTTCATACGGGCCAGTTAGTTACAGGGCTCGGCAGGTGCACTTACCTCTCGACGTTCCTCTCCGTGTGTTCCTCGTTGTCCGCGCCGGCGAGCACCTCCAGTCCCGGGAATCCCCTCTTCCCGAAGCCGCGAGCAGTAGAGAGGGCGGAGTTCTTGAACCCCCTGATCGTGCGGGGTTTGTTCCTCGGGCCGGGGTAGCTGGCGCCAGACGTGGTACCAGCCAGGGCTAGAGTCACGACCACGGCCACTAGCGTCAGCACGCACACGCCACAACCAGTACGCATCCTAGAACAGCAAGAAATCACACACAAACAAGAGTTAATTTCTTGTAGCTCACCTCCTAAATTTTTTTTGCTTAACGTCTCTATTTTTGCTATTTTAGACGATAAGTGGTGATAGATGGGGTGAAGGACAGTTACTAAAAAAACATGCTTTATGCGGGACTCGAACCCACGTCCTCGTAGAGCCACACGCTTCGAACCAGCGCCCTAATCGTATGTGCCACCGCGGACGACATCGAACCCACGTCCTCGTAGAGCCACACGCTTCGAACCAGCGCCCTAATCGTATGTGTCACCGCGGACGGCATTTCTTCCATGTTTGGTACTGGAAAACATGCTCTTGTATTACATTACAATTACATAGTAAACGGAACACATGTGAAACTATAAGTAGTAAAAAATATAAGTACAGAGTACTCAAAACAAGGATTGGTCAACCTTAATTTATGGTGGAGGTGCCGAGTACGTGAATATTTCTACTAAACATTCTGTGTCGTCCTTGTTAAAGGGCAATGTCATAAAAAAACTCATGTCAATCGGAGTTAGTGTTCGGTTTATATAGTGAGACGTGACATCACCCTCAGATATGGACGTACAGACAAGTGATTGAGCCAAGCGATGTAGTGAAGCTCTAGCACAGAGGAGGATTTTACTACTAATTCAGACTAGAACATACTAAACACATTGTGACAGACCATGAATATTCGATTCCGTTCACAAGATCATAGAGGGGCAAACAATACACGCGCAGATCCAAAGCGCGGCGTTCCAAGGGACTTAGGTTAGTATCTTTCTGAAAAGACTTATTTTTTACTTTGGATTGTCATTACCACACATTACTGCTAAGATAATACATTACGATTGTCTTGACGTACGAAAAGCGAAAAGAAGGTGCCCGTTCCAATGCATGTATGCCTTGCACTGGGAGGCCGATATACAAACGTGCTGGATTGATTGCCCTACACAAAGAACAAGCGAAGGCATTGTAATATTGTTTGGATGTCTGCATTGTGTGTCATCTGCCTGTCAATCACTTGCTAGCCACGGTCTGCATACTCGTTCCATCTTTGACAACAGATTAATAACCGTAGCCATTCATTCAATGTAATCCGATGCCTACGTCCTCAAATACCATGTAGGTCCACATATATTGTACAGAAAAATATGTTGCAATCTATGTGTTTCTTTTATTTTGATTGGATACAACGAGTAAAATGAATATTCTCCATTTGTACGAGAGGAGTAAGTTTAATACTTCATAATAATGTGGTGTGCGAGTCGCGGTACTATCCCCGTTCCTGGTGTACCTGGCTGAAGGTCTTCTACGTCATGTCAAAAAAAAAAATGTTCGGACCTAAAATTTGTCTTTCTATATTAACAATTTAAAATTCGTAATTTTTTGACGATTTTTAGAATTTTTAAGAATTTTTTTCTTGATCTTTTAGGAACAAATGCTGATTCTGAATTCCAAATTGGTATCAAAGTTGAAAAAAAATCCAAAATTGTTTCTATTTAAAATTTTTTTTTTTTTCAAATTTTCCAAAGTTTTTTGTATGTTCAAATTGAATCTACTACAGGCAAACAAAATATCCGGGACATCCCGGAAATTTGTTTATTTTTGTGTTTTATACACAATTCGATTTTTGATCAATTACAAAAATCGTTCTTATCATTAGAATTTAGTAAGGAAAAATGCTACCAATTCAGAATAAAAAAGCAGCTTTTTGACCGGGTTAAAAGTATGAAAAACTGACAGATTTAATTGTGTTGATTTTTATAAGTGGTGGTAAATATGGAAACCACTGCCCTATAAGGGTTAAGAGGACACCAACGACTGAGGCAAACCTTAGAAAATCCCTTGGAGTCGCAGTATGCCGGTGTTGGGATTCGAATCCGAGACCTTCCGAATCAGACTACCAGGCTTGAGCTAAATCTGTCTGTATGATCATTGTTGCAATTTGCTTTATGAAGTCACACAAGAAAACAAGGACAACTGTATTGTGCCAGTGTAAAAAAAATATAAAACAACATATTTGATGCGAGGAGATAAATTTCTTGAAATGTGTAATCAAAATAGAAAATACTGCCTTGTTTAGTTGGATGTTGAAAGACAAAGGACTCGTCAAGAATATGAGGGGAAAGGGGAGTATGAAATAAGGTAGACGAAGAGGAAGATTGTGTTACGCAATGCAAGATATTATAATTCAGGTTGTAGGATGAATCTGTCATATAGGCTAGCTGTGTGTGAATAGAGGAGAATAGAGGGATGTTTCAAACCAACCCTCTCATGGAAAACATTGCATCGCAGTTTAAAGTTTAACTTGAATTCTTTGTTTGAAATATTTTAACAAAAATCATCTCTTACTTTATTGAAAGTGTATTATTCGTCTTCCTTGTCATGTTTAGGTCAATCAATGACTCATCTTTACTCTTCTTGAACTATATTAGCAAAATGCGAAACTATAAGTAGGCCTAGTGTGTGAAAATTAAATGGATGTAGGTATACCATGAAAAGTGATTTCAGAGATCACCCAATCTTCTGATGTCTCAATTTATTTTAATGTCAGTATTATATGAAATAATTGCATTTGTCGGGATATAAAAATAGTGATTATATTTGGTGATATCACCAAAGATGTATTATTTATTACTATTAACTTGGTTGGATGGTTGATTTAATACACAAATCTATTAGTGTATTAATAAATGTGTGGCAAATAGAACGAAAGATTTTAGAACTAAGAAATCTTCATAATGATCGACATATATGTATGTAGTGCTTGTAATATCGTAGCAAAAAGGGACAATATAATAATTGGATGAGCGTAGCGAGCGTAGCGAGCGGAAGCGAAGACTTCAATTTCACTGACCCCCAAAAAATTTAGCTCGGGTGTTTTTTTTTTTTTTTGTTTTTGTTTTTTTTTGTTTTTCCGTCTGTTTGTTCGCTCGATTCCGGGCAAACGGCATATGCGATCTTGATGAAAATTTGACCGGACCTTCGTTTTCTCTGAACTTAGAGGTGTATTGTTTTTGGGTACAATCGAAGAAATATTTCTCATGAATATCGTACTTTTACGATTTTTTTTCGATTTTTAGTGCGATATTTTCGTCACATTTGGGCCGATTCTGACCAAACGGGTGGGGCTACAACGTTCATATTTCACATGGACATTAAGATTATGGTGTTGAAGTACCTTTTTAAAGAAAAAGTTGAAAAAGTTAGCTAGAAATTATAGAAATAAAGGTTTTAATATTAGTTTTTTAATTTTTAGTGAGATATTTTCGTCACATTTGGACCGATTCTGACCAAACGGGTGGGACTACAACGTTAAGATTTCACATGGACATTAAGGTTATGGTGATGTAGTACCTTTTGAAAGAAAAAGTTGAAAAAGTTAGTCAGAATCCACAGAAACAAAGGTTTTAATATGAGTTTTTTGAGGCAACAATCACCTACAATGCATTCAAAAAGCACTTGCAAAGGAAAAGTGCAAACAAACGCAAAAAACGCAAACAAAAAACTTACAAAAAACCGCTCATCCATCAACGCGGCGGGACTTTAGCGTTTTCCTAGTATTGATTTATTGAGATGACATCTCACAAACAGAGAGCCTGTAGCTGACACACTGGCCGGCAACTGTACCGGGCCTAGTCCCGTCCCAGCAACCTGACGTAGATGATATTTATAGTTAACTAGGAAAACGCTTTAGTCCCGCCGCGTTGATGGATGAGCTTTTTTGTAAGTTTTTAGTTTGCGTAGGACCACTTTTCCTTTACAAGTGCTTTTTGAATGCATTGTACGTGATTGTTGTCAAGTTTCTATTGTACCTTTTTAATTGTTATTATAAACCTGAATAAACTCATATTAAAACCTTTATTCTATGGATTCTGGCTAACTTTAGCAATACTTTACCATTACCTAAATTAACATGTAAAATATGAACGTTGTAGCCCCACCCGTTTGGTCAGAATCGGCCCAAATGTCACGAAAATATCGCACTACAAATCGAAAAAAATCGTAAAAGTACGATATTCATGAGCAATATTTCTTCAATTGTACCCAAAAATAATACACCTCTAAGTTCAGAGATTTCGAGGGTCCCCTCAAATTTTCATCAAGATCGCATATGCCGTTTTCCCAGTGAAGAGCGAACAAACAGACAAAAAAAAACAAAAAAAAACAAACAAACAAAAAAACACTCGAGCTAAATTTTTTGGGGGGTCAGTGAAATTGAGGTCTTCGCTTCGCTCATCCAATAAAATACTTTTCACGATCAGATTACAGTCATTGAAAGTTCCAGAAAGTGATGAATTCGACAGTTGAATTGCTAGATAAGAGCCAAGCTCCCGTTTCACCGCGAATTCTGGAAACAGTTGTTGATCAATAAACTATATGGTATTATCAAGGTATTTGTCAGTCTTGGGCACGTTCCCCCAAAAAAGGAACTTTGAAAAGTTAAGTTACTTCTGCCTAAAAAGGAACTGAGACGTTCCTCGTTCCTTTTCAATAAAAAGGAACTGAAACGTTCCTCGTTCCTTTTCAATAAAAAAGGAACTAAAACGTTCCTCGTTCCTCAAAAGGAACTTAGTTCCTTTCACGTTCCTTATACCATCACTGATTTAAACAATAATAAATGTGAAAGGAGTTTATTTATCACTAGGAAAACGCTAAAGTCCCGCCGCGTTGATGGATGAGCTTTTTAAGTTTAAAGTTTGCTTGGGATATCTTTACTTTTGCAAGTGCTTTGTTTTGCTGCCTACGCATTGTAGGTGAATGTTGTCAAGTTTCTTTTGTTTCTTGTCAATTGGTATTATTTACCGTAAAAAACTTATATAAAAGCTTTATTTCTATGGATTCTGGCTAACTTTTTCAACTTTTTCTTTCAAAAGGTACTACATCACCATAACCTTAATATCCATGTATAATATGAACGTTGTTGCCCCACCCGTTTGGTCAGAATTGGCCCAAATGGCACGAAAATATCGCACAAAAAATCAAAAAACTTATATTAAAAGCTTTATTTCTATGGATTCTGGCTAACTTTTTCAACTTTTTTTTTCAAAAGGTACTACATCACCATAACCTTAATGTCCATGTACAATATGAACGTTGTAGCCTCACCCGTTTGGTCCGAATTGGCCCAAATGTCACGAAAATATCGCACTAAAAATCGAAAAAAATCGTAAAAGTACGATATTCATGAGAAATATTTCTTCGATTGTACCCAAAAACAATACACCTCTAAGTTCAGAGATTTCGAAGGTCCTGTCAAATTTTCATCAAGATCGGATAAGCCGTTTGTCTGGTAGAGAGTTAACAAACAGACAAAAAAAAAAAACAAAAAAAAAAAAAAAAAAAAACAAAAAAAAACAAAAAAAAAAACACCCGAGCTAAATTTTTTGGGGGGTCGGTGAAATTGAAGTCTTCGCTTCGCTCATCCAATTACTCTTATTTATTAAAGTGAGTCCCAGGCCATCTGACGAAGGTGGCGCCATTTTCGAAAAAACAAGATGTCACATTGATATTTTCATACTGCAGTTTATGATATCAGCTACTGGAATTTGAAGGGATTACGACGACGAAAGGAACTTATAAAGGAACGTTAAATTCGTTCCAAGTTCCCACGAAATAGTAACTTTGACGTTACAAGTTCCTGATCAAAGAAAAGGAACTCGTTCCCACAAAAGTTCCTGAAAAAGGAACGCGTTCCTCCCCAAGACTGGTATTTGTGAAAACATAATTAAGTTAGTAATTAAGAGTGTTTAAATACTAAATGAAAAAATATCTCCTGTTTTTATATTTAAATAAACGATCGAAACAAACGATTTGTCAGTTTCATAAATATTCTAAAGGATGCTTAAATAATTGATACCAAACGATAATTGTTTGATTCGTATATATGCATTAAGGACTCGTCAAATTATCAAACGTGAATTAGCCTACTGATAGCCCTTTGACTATTTTATATTTATGGTTCTAAATTTTTTTTCCGCAAAGAGAACTCTCTTTTCCGTTGTCATCACTCCTACCCTCTTCGCGACCTACATGCAGTCGGCACGAGTTACCATTTTCTCTTTTGCGTGCATTCATTTATTACAAAGTACAGATTTAGAAACCCTGTATCGGCTTACCTCATAACTCCTGAACATCGGATAGATGAATAATTTTAGAATGCAGATGTTCTATCTACAGAGTGCACCTTTTTCATCTCCACTTCGACAAAAAGTTGTTATTCTATTCGTGTTCTCCATTATGAGTAGCAAACAGTTTCTTTGCAGACGTGATTTCCGCTGTTCCGCTGAACCTAGTCTTTCCTTCATGTTCACCGAAGAAAGATTGATGCATGCACGTCTAAACCTACCACAGAAGATATAATTATGCTATCAGACCTCTTCTTTGTTATCAGCATACTTCGAATGAATCACGTACCCAAATTACAAGAACAAAACATAGTGTATGTAAAGAAAAATAGACATGTAGGGCTATACCGACGTTAATAATGACCAATATAATATTTTCTGACCAAAATCTTCCAAGGTCACGGGCCTAGTGATCGTCCCCATGTTATTTCTATGGGAGAGTGGGACGGAAGAATTACCAAGTTTCACAAATTTTCCATGGGTCATGGACGGTGAACAGAATGTTTTCTTTCAGTAAATTCATATTTTTAGTTAGCCTGAATGAAATATATTTTCGAGGGAGGATGATTTGATGTTCGGGGAGGATGATTTGATGTTCGGGGAGGATGATTTGATGTTCGGCGCGTTCCTTGTCCTGCAGCCACAAGTCATTACATTTTAATACAACTTGGCATACTTGATCATCAAGGACATCTATATGCCCCTCGACACTATCGTATCAGATTTGCAATATTTATCATAGAACAATCAGAAAATGCGTAGTTATTTGGGTGTTTTTGACCATTTTGACAGATTGTCAATTCTAAAAAAATTGAATTTATTTTTTGTTTATTTTCTATAGTCAATTAATGGAAAATTGCTGTGATATATGTCTTCATAATTAATTTTTACACAATTATATAAAATCACAAATAGATGTGTCTAAAATTGGCTAAGAAATTTGAAAGCGCGTAAAAGGAGCTTGCCGGCCCCCTCTTATATGCGGGTGGATACCCCTTTAAATTCAACTTTACAAGTAAGAACACCTGTTTCTGAAGCGGGATTTGAACCCATGACCCTCTGCACTTGAAACCGGGTCGAGCGACGCAATAAACACTAAATATACCGACCGTGTTAGATTCTGATTCGGGAGGTCCCGGGTTCGAATCCCGTAGAGACCGTCTATCCTGACAGAAGGTTTTTCCGAGGTTTTCCTAAGTTGTTAATGCGAATACCAATTGATTGAGTCCTCTTAAATAGCCCTTAGACTTTCTTTTTCCAACTACCCTTAAGACCCGAATAACATACTTGGTTCCCTGAAGAGGGTCACATCCTACCCTATCGCGGGCACCCCCACAAAAATAAAAGCAGAACACTATATTTTATTCTTGCGCCGTGTTTAACGTAGTTAGCATACATAGCACGTGCGCTCCTATGTTATTCTGAACTCCTGATACGGAGCTAACGATTTCAGAGAGTTGCTGCCACGCGAAGGCAGCAAGCAGCAGTGTGAGTGAGTGAGTGAGTGAGTGAGTGAGTGAGTGAGTGAGTAAATGTGGGTGGGTGGGTGTGTGTGTGTGTATTTCAATTGTTAAGCATTTGTATATTGTTGGGACTAAAGATCGGACATACTTAAGCAATTATTGTTGAGTTATATTAGACAGATTATTAGACAGACAGAACAGATTAAAATTTTGTCCTGTTTCCTCAGAATTTAGATTTTGAATTTTTCACCATAATATTTAAGGAAACCTGTGATTTTTATTTTGAATAAGAGTTGTAATTTTGAGGAAAAATGTAATTTTTAATCCTCATCGAAACTGAGTGGTTTCTGATTAATATGCACATTTTGACGTAGCTTAAACTTTCTACTATAGTAAATTACACTCCTGGGACAAACCTAAATATTCTCTTGTAGCTCTCATCGTCTCGTATAGGCGTTAAGTAAGACAATCAATCAGCCAATCAAGATGAAGCAAGTGCTTAAGAAGCAGCAAGAAGCAGATGCCATCCACCCACATGTCTCAGAGACAAACCACAAGGTGTTGAACACTAGCGGTTCCTTCTATAAAGCTGTCCAACATAGTTGAAATTGAAAGTAATGGCCCTTCGTATCGTAGCTAATTGTTTCTAACTTAGTGCAGAGTTCCAGTTTATCCGCCTGGGTTGAAAGCAACTGTGACGTTTATGGCACTCAAGACATGACTTGAGTTACACAATGGTCTGCTAGGTAAGTGCCGTCTTGAACTCGTACGGCTAGAGACTTGAGAGCGGACACTACGCAATTACACGTTCACAGAAAAGAAAGTTTCTTGGCTGGGCTGGGTATGTTATGTAAAACTAGGCCGCTTCGCTAACGCTTTTTCCAGTCGCGTTGATGGATGAGCTTTTATGGTTGATTATCGGCCCAAATATCACGAAAATATCGTATTAATAATCGAGGAAAAAATCGTAAAAGTACGATTTCTTTGAGAAATATTTCTTCAAATGTCTTTAAAATCATAAAATTTATAATTTCAGTGATTTTAAACGTTCTCATAAAGTTTCATCAAGATCGGAGTAGCCGTTTGCCCGGTCGCGTGGCAAATATCGCGAAAATATCTCATTAAAAATCGAAAAAATTCGTAAAAGTACGATAATCATAAAAAATATTTGATTGATTGTACCCAAACACGTGGCAAGTCTAAGAGATTTCAAAGGTCCCCTCAAATTTTCATCAATATCGCATATGCCATTTGCCCGGTAGAGCGCGAACAAACAGACAAAAATACAAACAAAATACAAACAAAAAAACCACCTGAGCTAATTTTTCTGGGGGGTCAGTTAAATTGAAGTCTTCGCTCCAATTAAACATACTATTTATTTTCGTATTTTATATAGAAAAACATATATTTTAATAAGTGGCCTAAGCCATTAAGTTGAATATGCGGGTAAGGCTCCCATATGCATCACTTTTCTGTCTATTCGTCCGTCCGTCTGTGCATGTGTCACGTCTCACAATACAAACCGAACATGACTTCCGAGTAGCATGCAGTTTTTAGTTGGCACTGCCTTTCAACAAGATAACGCTGGGGCTAAGAGGGAAGTGGCTATCTCCCGCAGAATGTTTTAAAATTTCGACCCGGCACCTCCACCATTTCGGGCTGTTGATTAAAAAGCTTCGCTCTGACTGTGGGGTTAATAAATAAATCCGTATTTAGAGTCTACCCATCTCAGTCACATAACTGATTTTTACTAGGGGACAATAAACCAACCCTGTAGGCCCTTACGCAATCGACGAGTGAGCGATAACCAACCAAAGGTCGATATTTTTTTAATATGAAATATAGCAATCAGTGGTGGACAGTGCGAACACCCGCGGATCAACGCCAGAATCAACAAGGCCGATTCAGAACAACTGTAAATTTATTATGTGCCTCGTTGCTAGGACGGCTCCAAAGTCACCGTTTATAAATTCCTAAGACCAGAACTGATGGACGTAAGTCCAAATCAGAAGTTAAACACTTCTTAATTTAGCGGAAATCGAGTCCTGAACCTTCTGCATTGGAAGCAGAGACGCTAACCACAAGACCAACGAGCCACACATAAGACCCGTACTTGTGTATACCGTCGTATTATGTTACTATGAGTGAGCGAGCTGATCTCCCATGTTTACATCGTGTCACACCTCCAGGTATCTGCTTTATATTTCAAATATAACTATATTAATTATATTTATAATCTAGTTTGTCTTCACCTATTCCCCTTTATCCCTTACCTTCCTTTATAACTGTATCGCTTTTGTTCACCCTTTGTCAAAATGATTATACTGTTTATTTATTTTAACTTATTATGTTATATCTTTACAAAGGATGTTCTCAGTTATGTCTGAATGACAACTTGTTTCCTATTTTACGTATTTGTTTTCTTGCAACTTATGAGTGTTGTTTGTTGTTTGTTGTACCATTGTGACGCTAACACAAAATACATTAAAATAAATAAAATAAATAAATAAATCGTACAGTAGAAACGGATAAGTGACATCAACACCGACTTAAATGTAAACTTCCTAGTGGGATCCTGCACAGAGACGATGCATGGATAGGTGTCGTAACTAGGTATTTTAGAGTTTGCGTAATTGTGAAGGTCATGTCCAAGGGCTGTTTAAGAGGACACAAACCCTTGCATTCGTACTAACGACTGAGGAAACCTTGGAAAATGTTTCAGTCATGATTGCCGGTAGGGGTATCGAACCTGGGCCCATGTACATCAGAGTATCGCTCTATGCTTAAGCTTCCTCTTTCCAGTAACGTGGGTAATGATATCACATTATTATGATCTACCGATTGATAGGGAAAACAAGAACAGTTTCACAATAACTCATGATACGCTGTGGAAAATATGTATACGGTTCCGTGGACGCGTAAGTCTAATATCCCAATCCCTAATGTATTTGAATCAAATGTAGTACAAGTGTATTGAAATTATAATAATAATAATAATAATAATAATAATAATAAATGAGTCTTTATTTTTAGTTTGGCGAAGCTTAAGGCCATGAGGCCTTTTCTTCTGCTTGACCAAACATTTTTGGTTACAAGTTTACAATTTGGAGACAGAAGATACAACTTTACAATGTAAATATGTAAACTTAAAATAGTATAATGAGATTACTAAGTGGAACTACAACTAAAGCTATATCTAGCACTAACTATAACTAAACTAAACTAAAGTAGAGTATAAACTTAAGTAAACTGAACAGGTGTATGTGTCTGGTTTTGTTAAAAGTAGCATACAGGAAAATGGTATAATTCGTGAATACCATGCAAATACACACAGAAGATAGTAATGAAATCTATTAAAACATGTTACTAATTACATTTACATAGCTGTCTAAATTTACTAATAGGACTAAACTAGAACTTAATTAATGACAGGTAATCTACGAAAAGTATTAGTATAAAAAGCCTACATGCAAAACATATATACATACTATAGTGTGGTATCATTAATATATTTTATACACTATATACTTTATACACAAAGATTTATATACTTTCATTGAATACTACATAATTAGGTATACCTACTAAGATTCAACGTCATCTGCCATCTAAACCTGAATTACCACAAAATATTATGCGCCCTCACACAAGCCTTGCTCATGTGGGCATTCACCTTCATATGTAAATCAATGTTTGTTTTTCTATGTAATGTATTTTTTGTATCATGAAGTTGAATAAAAGCGTGCAAAATCTGAAAAAATCTGAGTTTATTATTGTTATCTATATTAAAACCAAAAACATCGTGTTCAATATGATATCTAATATCGTTCTACAGATGCTACTTCCCTATAATATAATATCCAAGTATACGGCAAAAAGAAATGTGGATACTAGCAGCACAAACGCATAATATTATGCTTGAATGTTAATCAATTTCTTAAACGTATTACAAAAGGCGTTACCATAGTTAAATACGTGTGTTGCTATCAAGCTTTCAGTTATAATCGACTACGCTTACTTTAAAGCTACATAGCGATGAATTTCATAACGAGTTGCAATCATAATTTCATCATCTGTGAACAGTTAAACATTTGTAGTCAGAACCCTACGTTTAAAATGAAGAGATTACTGCTCCATTAACATTTATTATTTGAAACTTGAAATTCCTAAGAAGAATTTCATTCCTTGTTTAAAATATTATTGTCTTTATTATTGATGGCATCTCCATCGTGCGTTTTATTTAACTGCTACTATTTAAAGCATAATAGTCAGAAAAGCTATATTATTTACATTGAATTATTATTACTTATTTTTATTTCTCCTTTATTAACGATGAGTTATTCCGAATACTAAATTCCTTACGCTAGCATTACAAAAAAGTCGGTCTATTTCAATTGGATTGATTTGTATAAATACTCTTATTTGCCTAGAGTGCTGACCAATTTTAATAACCTTTCAGGCAGTAGAAATGACTTTGATTTAGATCTTTTTAATGACTCAACTTTTACTTTTAAGAAAAAGTGTTGTTTGTTGTAGGGCAAATGTGTTTTATATTATATTAACTGTAGGTCCTATGTGTATTTTCTGTTTCAGGTTTGTTATGTTGTTGATGTTATGTTGTTTTTATTATATCCTAGTATTACTGGTTGTAAAACTGTTCTGGGATAAATAAATAATAATAATAACATACGATATTTCGCAACATTACATAAAAATAAAAACATTGTGGATGTGTTTTGAAGTAGATACTAGAACTAGGATTTCAAACTAATTCCTAATATTTTAGTCGTTCAACCCCCAAATCAAAGTACTACATTAGACGTATGAGACATAATTAATTGCATATGATTCGCTCAATATTTGCTCCATGTCTCCCGGATTGTGTGGGCCACGACGCGCTAGTTACTGGCCGTGGTTGCGGGACAGGACACTCGCCAGTTGCCACAAAGCAGAAACGAAATTAATGATTTAGTGTTGGACGTTGAAAGGCAGTTGATTTGAAGTGGGCACATTACTTGCGTGCGTGGGACGGGTTTACCATTAAGGTTGATTCACACCGTAGCTTGGAGTATTCTGTGCAAGTATATATAATATGTGAGACGATCATCGTGATATGGGTTCTACGATGTAATTTCTCTCACACGGAACACCTTGGATTGCCCATGATATGCACAAGTCTAGGCCTTCTATACTTATCAGTTACAGACCTATAACAACTACATGTTCCTACATTCTTGCGACGAGAATACTTACTTTTAAACAGCGTGCATACGCATAATGTTAAGTATGTGTAAAAAGGAATTTTACATGTTACACAGAGAAGAAGACAAATGCAGAAAAGTTATTATACATTACTCTAGAACGTTGTTTTATAAAGGAAATTAACCGCATTGTAAATATTAGCTAGTTATCTACAAGGAGACTCTGTACTTAGACTATTCACTGCCTGGCTAGTTTTTATTTTCGGCTTAGTTGGCCTTTCCTCGTACAACGTATATTATGTAGACACTTAACAAATTAATTCTTAAATTATTGATAGCTGATCTATTCATAAATACACCACATACTCTACACATATATTTCAAATTGTGACGTGCCTACGATGAATTAAATAAAGTCCCTGCCCTTTCTAATTGAATACTAATGGACTGATCCTCTACATCTTGTGCTTGTTATAGTATTGTATTGTATTGTATTGTATTTATTAGCCTCGTTTAGTTCATATACATTAATATATAAAATATATAAAATACTGAACGCAAACATCTGACAGAAGCCTCGTTGCTTGGTGGAGGTGCCGGGCCCGGGGTTAACACGCTAGCCCAGTAGCAAAGAAAGTAAATAGGCTCTTGCAAGATTCCTAATGATGATAATGATACTAATGCATCTTCGGGGCAATTTCAGAGCGAGTTTGTGTTTTTTTAAATTTTAATCGGTCATCATTATTGCTGTCCCTTGTTCGTGTACATTGTAAATGGGAAGCCTATATTAATCATTGAGTTAGTTTTGTATATGGGTGTGCATTTACCCTTTTTTATAACATTTCAACATATTATTATATTTGTTTTTTTGACTCTACATGCTTGCTTGTAGCACGTGCATACAGTGGCGCATCCAGTGGGGGCTTTCCCCCCTAAAAATCATAGTCTGCAAATCATCAAAGTTTACGCTCATTTATTAATTCTTATTTTCTTCTTCCGTTTAGCAGAGCACCTTAAATTCATCTAAAACACATAAAACCACTTCAAAACCACTAATTAAAAAAAATCCTGCAGCGTTATTAAGAAAGGCGTGCCTCCAGCACCACTCATTGTGGAGCACTGTTTGCACCCCCCCCCCCCCCCCCCCCCCCGGAAATATATCCCTGTGTATCACTGCGTCCACGTCAGGCATGCACCTAACGTCTCAGGCAGCTCTCACATACCACGCGCGTGCGGTTACCTTGCAGTTGACGAACAACCCTAGTTGAGTCACAAGTAATCATTTTTTGTGCGACAACAATTATTTCCCCTGGGACGCGGCTGCGTGAGGGGGTAGGGGGTCCCGTCACCACCGCCAGGAACAAGGAATAAGGTAACATTACGCCCTATTAGAGAACTGTCACAACAGCCAGACGCCTCGCCTGCTCACTAGGACTGTTTATTGCTACTCATAACAGCCACACGGCAAACATAAACATAAGCTTGCTTGTGAAGGCCTTTGCTCAACTCATGGAAACATAACTGAAATAAAACTTATTATGGCCGGATTATTCTTCCATGTTGCATTTACAAATAACACATATTTCCGAGAGAAAACCTAACTACAATTGACATCAAAATCTACTACTTGTTGCTGGCCTAAGACCATTAAATAAATGAATTCGTATTTAGAGTTTACCCACTCACTCATATTATAACTGATTTTCAGTGGGGGACAGTAAACCAAAGCGACCAAGCCAACCCTGTAGGCCCCGACGCAATCGACGAGTGAGCGACAATTCAACCAAAAATCGATATTTTGTAATAGGAAATACAGCAATCAGTGGTATGGACAGTGCGAACACCCGCGGATTAACGCTAGAATCAAACCGAAAAGGTAGAAAATTCGACCCCTAGGGGATATCACCTGTTCGACCCCTGTTTTTAGAGGGTCGACCATTCGACCCTTCGAAAACAAGGTATAATAATCGACCGCTATAAGGCGAATAAATGAACTCGTAGGGGTAGATTAATCCCACTCTAGAGTGAGGTTATTGTTACCTATAGGTTCTAAAATAGGGCCCTTTAAGAGATTATGATTGACTCGTAAGGGTAGATTAAGCCCACTCTAGAGTGGGGTTTTTGTCACCTATAGGTTCTTAAATAAGGCCTTTTAAGAGAGTATTATCGACCCGTAGGGGTAGATTAACCCCAATCTCGATAGACCTCCAAAAAGATTATTTCGTCTTGTAAGGGTCGATTTTATTACCCCTGATGTAAGCAAAAATTTCGACCCGTCCGATTTCTACTTTAGTCTTCAGGTTGAAATTTCGGCTCCTGTAGTGGGATTAATGGAACCTTACAATTATTTACTTTAGTAATTAAACAGTGATGATGAATGTTCCTGTAAGAAAGACATGCATCATTGAATAGCCAGTAGAAAGATTAATATTACATATAAATTTCATAATGTTAAAATCTCGGAACTCAGCGAGGCTCGAACCTGGGACACCTGGAGAAAGAGTATACACTGTCCTAGTCATTAAACCCAATACACCAAGACACTATATAACTGAAGCGCGTCTATAGTGATACACCTCAAGATACCTACAGGGTTGGCTTGGTCGCTTTGATTTAAAGTCCTCCACTGAAAATCAGTTATATAACTGAGTGGATAGACTCTAAATACAATTTATTTATTATTTATTTATTTATGCCTGCAGTTAGTTAGTAACCAACCTTCGAGGTATATATTTCGACCAGAGACGGTTGAGTTTTCCCATCTCAGAGGTGTTATTAGTTCGACCCGCAGAGTGATATCTATCTACCCTTAGAGGTATTATTCTTCCCCTAGGAGACGAACAGATACACCTCAAGATGTGATTATTATGCCCTCAGTTAGTTAGTAATCAACCTATGAGGTAAATATTTCGACCAGAGACGGTTGAGTTTTCACCTCTCAGAGGTCGTATTTGTTCGACCCGCAAAGTGATATCTATCTACCCTTAGAGGTATATTATTCTTCCCCTAGGAGACGAACAGATACACCTCAAGATGTGATTATTATGCCCACAGTTAGTTAGTAATCAACCTTCGAGGTATATATTTCGACCAGAGACGGTTGAGTTTCCCCATCTCAGAGGTGTTATTAGTTCGACCCGCAGAGTGATATCTATCTACCCTTAGAGGTATATTATTCTTCCCCTAGGAGTCGAACAGATACACCTCAAGATGTGATTATTATGCCCGCAGTTAGTTAGTAATCAACCTATGAGGTATATATTTCGACCAGAGACGGTTGAGTTTTCACCTCTCAGAGGTCGTATTTGTTCGACCCGCAAAGTGATATTTATCGACTCTTAGAGGTATATTATTCTTCCCCTAGGAGACGAACAGAAACACCTCAAGATGTGATTATTATGCCCGCAGTTAGTTAGTAATCAACCTATGGGGTATATATTTCGACCAGAGACGGTTGAGTTTTCACCTCTCAGAGGTGTTATTAGTTCGGCCCGCAAAGTGATATTTATCGACTCTTAGAGGTATATTATTCTTCCCCTAGGAGACGAACAGATACACCTCAAGATGTGATTATTATGCCCGCAGTCAGTTAGTAATCAACCTATGAGGTATATATTTCGACCAGAGACGGTTGAGTTTTCACCTCTCAGAGGTCGTATTTGTTCGACCCGCAAAGTGATATCCATCGACTCTTAAAGGTATATTATTCTACCCCTTGGAGAATAATTTTATTCCTCTACTGGTTTAATATTATCTCCATTTGAATTCATTAATTACCTTTGAGAGTTCAAATTTCGAACTCTATTGGCAGGTTTTTAACTTTCCATGGGTCTATTATTTAGGCTTTCGAGGGCGTGTATTTATCCGATTCTCGGTCGAATATCTCCACTTAGAGGTCGATGAATATACCTCCACGGGAAGATTTTTGTCATGTTAGAGGTATTTCCCATTATCTACCCCTACAGGTAGTTCTTGGTTGATTTGGGTTCAATATTATACCTTTTTAGGAAATTCGCCTGTCTGAGGAACATTTACCCCATTCTACCAACTTATACCCTTGGGTAGAATTTTCAACCCGTACTTACCCCGATCGACCCCATAATCGACCCCTTTCGACCTTTTTCATTCTGAGTGTAGAATCAACAAGGCCGACTCAGAACAACTTTAAATTTATTGTGTGCCTCGTTGCTAAGATGGCTCCAAAGTCACCGTTTACAAATTCCTAAGACAACAACTGATGGACTTAAGTCCAAATCAGAAGTTAAAAAACTTCTGACTTTAGCGAGAATCGACCCCTGGACATTCTGCATTGGAAGCAGAGTCGCTAACCCAGGACCAAACTAGCCAACGTTCGGTTTACGTTATTATTCTCAACGTGTAGGCCTACATAACACTATGTTGATTCAAATATATTAATCTATTTAACGTCCATATTAATGAACTTTTGGATTGTTGGTGCATTGTAGATATAAAGAAATAGGAACAGTACTGCAACGATTCTGCTTGCCTTTGAACTGACAAGTAAGACTGACTTCTAAGGCGCCAGATGAAATAAGCATGACTCGTATTTCTTTGGGTTTCCCCTTTTGCCAACTTACACTCTCTATTAGGAGTAAACTCCTCGAGACCTACTGCTCTTAGCAGCGAGAGATTTGGGTTTCTCAACTAACCGATTCATTTGAAGCCCACCTAACTTTTAAATACGATTTCAACATAATCGTTATTTTACATTTCTCTGCAATGAGATAAAAAGAAAAACAAAACAATCTTCTGAAGTAGGTATTCAGGGAGATGATAAATCAGCAATGTGGTAGGCGATGGTTTAATACAATTACAAGAGGAGACGGAACTTTCGAAATCAAGTTGGGAATGTAATTTACTCAACTCCCATTGATATTCATAAGCTTAGAAATGAAGAAACTTTAGATCTGTAGTTTTGCCGAGTTGTTCACTTGCTTGCTTGCTTGTTTATTGTGGGTGGCCGAGATAATATTGTGTGGGTTGGTCAAATTGTTCCACCACACACATCTACAAGCAATGTTAGTCCTAAATATCGTATTTATACTGATAGCAATTAGATACATGTTTACAAGTTAAGGTACGCAGTTGTTAAATTATAAATGGTATTGATTGGTTCTGGTTGAGAATGGCATGATCGGTATAGAGGCAGTTCACACATTCCACACTCAGTCTCTCGCATGATCGACATGGCCACGTGCATGGTTCAATGGTTTCACAAGGGTTTAATACGAATGTTGCGAATGTTCTAAAACAGCCCCTGTATGTTCCATCCCCCCCATCTCCACCCAAGCCCCCCTCATTTTATAAACACTTCCCACCTACATTCATGCATCTTGATTATTCCTTGATTTAGTTATGTACTTGATGTTCCCCTACCCTATGACAACAATTTCTCTCACAGCCCTGGAATTCTGTAACGATCGTTATCGAGATATCAATTTCAATTCAATTTGATTTACTTTCCAGTTGTGTTATTATACAGTGTTACAATTACGACATTTTTATGCTCTAATAAGAATAGTTTCTTGAGGCAGAGCATAAGTATATAATATAGGTTACAGATATTAGAATCAATTTATATTTCGTTTATGACATTTTATGTTTAGTATAATAGTCAAGGAATTGCAGAATTGTATAGAAACTTAACTATACTCTACCGTATACTAAGTTAGGTTACAAAGAATACATTTTTCTTCCATGAAAAATTTAGTTAGTTGAACAATTTAGTTCGTCGAGGTCTATTTAATAGTTGGTATAAGCGTAGAATTTAATGTAGGCCTACTTATCTATTTTTCCTGGCTTATCTATTTTTCCTGGGGGGAACTAGTGATAGGAAATAGATATTTCACATGTACATTTAAAAACCGTCTTTTGACGGTTCTTATTGGTAATGGGTACGTATAACACTATAATACAACATGATTAGAGTTGGTATAAATATATATAAAACAAATACGTATAAATAAATCAACCAAGTTTTCATCAATTTAACGTTAAGTCTCCGTGTCCCGACAAATACAAAACATCGGAGAACACAAGATATTAAAGAGACACATTTGGAAATGTAAACAATGCTGTAACGTCAGCGTTAAAGTTATATTTACGATTCTACGAACGCCAAAGATTCTCTGCGCTGGTCCAACAAGGAGAGCTCAATATTGCGAAGAGGTTCAATCATAGCAGCTGATTGCCCAGAGGGGTGCCCTTGTAATAATAAATGAAGGAAATTAATTTCATTGATTTAAAATTGTAACATTAATATTTTACTTTCGGTAACTTGCATGTCCATCTAAACTTTATTTTCATCGAATTCCTCCGGTTGGCTAAAAGTTTTTACACCTCGAGGGCTGAAAGTGCGGAGTGAAGTCTTGACTGCGAGCAAGCTTATTCCCCCGTGAGTTGAATTGAAAGCTAACTCAACAGTTTTGTCTCGAAATGGAAGCTGAATGGGGCAAAGAAAACGTTAGGAATCAGAGAACTTTCCAGTCGGTGATAATTATTATTGGCTATTGTGAAGTGAGAAAGTTCATAATATAGTTAGGATATATTAGTGGATGGCACACCGATGTGGGTGGATAGCGGGGTGCTTGCGTTGAGCGACAACGAACAGTACAACATTACGATATAGCGACAACAAATTGTACACTACTATTTTCATGAGAAATCTGTAGTGATTGTAGGGTCTATCCAACAAATGTAGCGGGTTCAAATTCAGAGATTTAAAGTTCTCTCAAAATGTCAACAAGATCGGAGTAGCCGTTTGTTAGGGAAAGCTAAGAGACAGTAGAAATTACAATTATTAAAAAAACACCCCACGCATTTGTCTGATGGTAGTCAAATAAAAGTTTTCATTTACGTTCCTTACGTCCAACGCCTGCCACAACAATGTTTACAAGTAGATTTAAAACCGGTTAGGGTTTCTTATCTTGCTTGTTCATACGATTGAATGTGTACCATAACGTTTCAATAAAAACACATTTTTAATCGTCTTTTGAGGGCGGACGTTGCTGAAAAACGGTAGAATAAACGAAATAGTTAAAAAAAAAAAAAAAAAAACGATTTTTTTTTTGAAAATAAATATTTTGCAAGCGTTAATACGAGTGCTTTCTGCAGGTGGGGAATGTCGATTGAAAAACTGTGTATTGTTAGTTATCTCGAAAAAAATGTAATTTCGATTCACATTTTTATTTGTTATTTAGTTATTCATTTATTTTACGTTTATCCTATTCACTTAAAAAACTGATTAACAAAGGAGGACAAGAAAATCATGCATAGGCATACGTATGGTACGTATTGACTCATGCCAAAATTTTACAAATTCTGCACAATCTACTCGTAGACATTATTTACTGTCATTCTACAAAGATCATAAAATTGTATTTCAACTGTCATTTCTAACCTTGTATTGGTTAACCTACATTGACACACTTTATATCGCTCAGTGTTTTGATATTGTTGTTTAATACCACGAAAGAATGAGAAGACATACTCTAGTATGCACGTTATATTTATTTAATTAAATAAGTGTTTTTGGACATTAAACTGCTCTTAACAATTTTTACTAAAATATTTTGACCTTTTACAAAGGTATTTCTCAAACTGATGTACCTTTGACCTTTGAGTAAAGGTCGAAATATCACAAAACTATTGTAAAAGAGCAGTGAAATGTCCAAAAATACTTATTCAAATAATAACTCCTGTTCTATTGGTTTCTGTTATATTTTGTTTTATTTCTTGCTATGCCGATGTTCTTGAAACTCTAGAAGCCAAAGTTAGAGAATTATGTTTGGAAGAAGATTATCAAATATTTCTTTCTGTCGAGTTTTCTGAAATATATTTGCATAACCAAATCTTGCCTCCCTCCCGAGTTAGGAAACCGAGTTTTAAACTAGAAATAACAAACTGGGTGAATTCAAGTTCTTTGTAAGCATTGGAGGTCACAATGCACCTTGTTTGTTGCACAAGCACAGTCGAGTGTAAATAGAAATACACAAATCTAATTTTGAACTGAGGACATTTGTCTCGTCTTTGGTGGAGGTGCCGGGTATTTACATGTCGAGTTCTCCTAGTCCTCCTGACCTAGCCCACAGGGTCACCAAAATGTTCGGATCATCCATATGCTAATATGAGGTCGTATTCTGGTTTTATCGTGATAAGTGACAAGCATAATAATATGCTTGTCACAGGTTATGTTCATATTAACAGGAGGGATTAAGAAATGTGAAATATTAACCAAATATTTTCATAGAATAAATTATTTACAATTTGGTTTGGATTCAATTCCAAATATTGTAATTCTCTACAATGGATGCTCATTCCAATTATTATAATGGTATGGCACCCTTTAGATGCTCGAATAATAATGAAAGTATAAATTTGACATATCGGCAAAGGTAAGCTATACAATATAGTGAAGCGAGGTTGATGAGTAAGATCTGTTAAGTACCGTCGATCTCCAACAAGTTTCAAAAGATGATTATTTGTCGTGTAATTTGTTTTTCATATAATAAAGAGAATTAATTACGTTTAGAAATTTGGCTCCAATGCGAGTGCGACATTTAAGTTATTAAATTCACATGATTAATTCAAACAACAAGTTTCAGACAACAGTACAAAATTCTCGACTTTGTAGTGCAGGGTATAGTAAACGTCGAAACACTTTGGACCTTACATCCTGTGGTATGCGAGGGAGCTATCGGTGCACGCAAGGGGAGTTTAGGAACGTGTGTCAATGTTTTTACTAACATGATATACTATATCTAAGTGAAAGGACACGCATAAAAGATCATGTCGTTTACTTTGCGTAAGATAATCTTCAGTCGTAGATACTAATCTCAGACGTGATATTCTTCGCGTAATACTATCTTCAGCTAATATATTCAGCGTAGAATATCTTCAGGCTAATACTCTTCGGCTAATACTATCTTCAGGCGTAGTCGCCTACTTTGAAACCATGTCCTGTAATTAGTGGTATGATGTGCTAACTAGCTACAGCTCGGGCTGAAGACGATACAACTAATTAAAAAAAATATATTGTACTTGAAAAATGTAATACTCTGTAGGTTGGGTGACTGTGATGATCGGTATGAATTATTGCTAGCTATATTATTCACTATAAGTATTCATGAGTGTGAAGATGAGGGAGCTAGGTGAGGGATCAGAACGCGATTCACCACGCCTGTAGGCAACGCTTCGCAGGCCCTAAAGTTGTGCCCCGCGACAGCATTTTGGAATATTATGTAAACGGTTTAAACTTGAATGTGTGAACGGTGACTTTGGAGACGTCCAAGCAACAAGACACATAATACATTCTTAGATTGTTCCGAATCAGTATCCTTTTGACATCCTGGACATACGTCGCGAGGTGGAATCGCATGTCTGTCTTGATTCGGTTGGTTCATTGTTCGCATCGTCGTACCGGTGTCGGCGCCTGCACTGCAGGGTTGGCTATAAATTACTGTCCCCCACTGGAAATCAGTTATGTGACCGAGTGGGTAGACTCTAAATACGAATTTCTTTCTTTCTTTTTATTTATATGTTTTTCTAACACTACAAAGCGCCTCGCTAACAGAGTGTCAATGTGATTAGTGTGGTTTGATTGTTAGTACTGACCCGCTGGTTGGCAAACCAAGTCCCCACAAAGCAGCAGCGTTTACCTACCTGACAATATCCGGAGCAACTTGGCCCTAGCGGTGAGGCGCGTGTACACTGCGGCGAGGCGCGTGGACACTGTGTGTTTGCACGGCCTCCATTACCACAAGCCCTCATGTTAATTACACCGCGGTTAGCTAAACGTTTGACAATCTGGGTTATCTGATTTTCCTTACACTGGCGTGAAACTTAATAGCTAAACCAATCAACAGTTTGTCATTAATTATTTGTCGAATAACCTTTTAATATGATAATTTCAAACAATACGATTGGTGGTGTACATAGCTACGGATATAACTGTAATACTGAGCCAAAGAAAATTAATATACATTATTCACGATCACCTAACGCAACTTAAAATATAAGTATTTACTATTCTTTATGACTTGTCATACGACGTTACGTATACATGTAACACTATTTGATGATTCATTTGGATTTGACCTTAAATAAATAATAAATAATAAAATTGTATTTAGAGTCTACCCACTCAGTTATATAACTGATTTTCAGTGGGGGACAGTAATTCAAAGCGACTAAGCCTACCCTGTAGGCCCCGACGCAATCAACGAGTGAGTGATAACCAATCAAAGATCGATATTTTTTTAATAGGAAATATAGCAATTAGCGGTATGGACAGTGCGAACACCCGCGGATCAACACCAGAAACAACAAGGCCGATTCAGAACAACTGTTCCAAGTTATATGTAATTCGAAGCGATGCAAATTCTGATAATAGAGATCTGATCTTTTGACTGTGGTTACCAACACATCGCAAAAAGTGCAAGTAATAAATTACAGGGAATATATTCAAACTTGCTGTATGTCCATACGTTATGGCAAAGCAATTTGCAGGTATGTAGATGATTGATTTAATCCACGGTTTACCACCAGAATCTGTCAACTTCTCAATAGCCCAAAATGTAATGAATGTAAATATTGTACACATTTCTGTTCAGCAATCGTTTGCTGTGTGTGTGTGTGTGTCTGTGTGCGTGTGTGTATGATTTTAGTATTCACCAATAATGTCAATAATGGTAACATGTTCACATCAATAATGTTAAAGGTGTAAGTCATAATTCACTATTATGTTTTAGTGCATACGAACAATTACTACACACTAATAAATGAACAATCGGAATATATACCGATCAAATCCTAGGGCACAATCTATTTTTGATGTTACTTTTTGTTTACTTTGAATTGGGCCAAATTAATGTCGATTCTTGTTGATTTCAAAAAAGAACCGTAAATCTTCCCCTTACATGTTAAAGGAGGATTTTAAGTTGGCTTATCACTATTTGATATACTAAATAATGTACTTAGAGTGTGTTTTCAGATGAAAATGTGTTTCCATTTCGTTTTTAATCTGTTATAACGCGAATGTTTTTAATAACAATGTGGATTGATGGGTGACAGGTCGTAAATAACTTTAATTGCAAGTGATACGATGCGACATGCGACACACAACACAAGGGTGGGAGGGGGGGGGGGGGGCAATGCCGGCACCTGTTGGATGTCCATGCAACGATTGGCCGAGATTATACCAACTCTTTTATTCTCCGATATACGCATACATTTACATGTGGGACATTTACTAAGGCTGACCTGGCAGGCACGCCAATACGTTTTACAAAAAAATATAAAATTGAAGTTTTACAGTTATGACATTGCAGACACATACTCCCTAAAATTGCGACTTTCACGAAACATATTTGTGTCTCATTTTCGCAAAATTGCACACGTGGTTTGAACACGATTCCCACGTGGTTTGAACACGATTCCCACGTGGTTTGAACACGATTCCCACGTGGTTTCAGTCTTGTTTCTTTTTTATATGAAACAATTATTTCGTCTTGGTCTTGATTACTGGTTTAGTGTAGAGCGAGTGGAAAGAGTAGTTACTTAATTTCCCTACATGGAAACTCTAATTTGCAGGAAAACAATGTCAATCCTAATTAAGCTAAGGAATATGTGAGTTTTTCATTTGTTCAGGGACTAAACGTTATTCATTAGTGGAAGCTAATGAGCTATCGGCCGTGCAGCCAGCACACACACACACGCACACGCACGCACACGCACGCATGATCAAGGGTGTGGCATGATCCACACGCATCGCTCCGAACAGAAGGAGACAGCCAGGCCAGCATTATCGGAATTAACACACACAAAGCCACTGTGTTCCACTACTACTACTGCATGGTGCGTGCTCTCTCTGTTGATTAGTTTCCTTGTACATCCAGGTAGTTCACTTCAACTTAAACGTGGTCATTGTTTGTTGTTTTACATTATGCATTTTGTAGTGGATAATTTAGCCATAAATCTTTTGATTTGCAGGACAAATAGTAGTTGACGCTGTTACTTTGTGATAGATTCCTTATTTAGGCTAAGTAACCACAAATAAAATTTACCAAAAATTAAACTGAAACTGTTTGTAAAATCTCCCTTAACAATTTCACAAATTACGAATAACAAATATTGGAACCACTCACAATTATTGTGACCTCATTGTCATATAAGAAGAATTTTGCTTTGCGTTATTGTTTTATTCCATCTTGAAATATGTACCAGTTTTTTACGACTAAAACATAGTGCTATCAGCAATAATAACAAAGTCATTAAAGTTATGGCTAAAAAATATTATGTTCCGAAATAAAAACGACTTTCTGTGAGCTTTTCTGTACACTTGCGTAATATTTACACTTAAGAAACGATTTCGGTTCAATGGTTCCATAACGTTTAATTAATTATCAACAAGAAACAAAAACAAAATATTAATCGTATGTTCATGGTAAATCTCATGTTATAACTTTTGGTTATTAGATAACATCAATGCAAAAATAAAAGTGACGATATCCCTTTCCTCGATGCTAAAATGATTTTAAATCAAACGCCTCTTTAACTATACTTAACAATGACAATGTGCACCTTTAAATAGCATTCAAGGGCCATTTCGATTAATTTCGATTTTTGAAATTCCTTGTTTGATAATTACGATGATATGTTAATATAATTCCTCCCTGTCCTCCTGTTGAGTGATGAGCAGGCCTGACCTCTAGAGGCTTGCGCACGCGCCTGTCTGCAAGTCTTCAAGCCCACTGCTCATTTCAGTGCGGTGGCTGTGTGATTGCCGCAGCTCATGGGAAGCAATACAAATGCGCCAATGAATTCAGTGGTTAGCGAAAATAAGCTATGCATTTGTATATGTATATGTAAACCGCCCATCAGCCCCTAAGGCACAGACCGGCAATATATCGCCCTCGCCACAGAACATTTCACATCTCTGAGAACTTTAACCTTTAATGAGCCCAACGCCACCCGAGAAACACTTTGGGTGGGTGACCGCGAGTTAATTGCGTACTCGTTGGAATGTAATTAACTTCTTTGGATTTTTCGCTACGTTATAAAATGGTTCACCTTCATTATGAAGCTCCTTTTTTCATCATCGTCCGTCAATTTACATCTCTCCTCTAATATTGCAATATTGTTCTTTGCTATTTAGATGCCTCACATTTTACAGCGTGCAACCTTAAGGATAAATATCCACCGGTAAGATTTTATTATTTTAATTAATGCTGTTTTCTAGGTAAAGAAAGCTGGTTTTGAAAGGAAGGGGTTGTGCGCGGAAAGTACAATGTGAACAACATATATAGAGGTGTACGAGTGTTTATGAAGTGTGGATTGCTCGCTGTTGAACAACGCAGATTGTTACGATATTATTTTCTTCACAGATCATCCAAAGAACAGACAATACAGAGAATATGTACGGTGGGTGTGGAACACGCAATATTCATATTCCATTTGTGAATTGTTCCTGAAACCATATTTTAAAATAACATCATATCAACATATACAACAATATAGGCTGACTGTATACCTGCAATAATTTTAATTAACATTAGGGGTGTACGAGTCTTGATTTTTAATTCAAGTCGAGTTTGAGTACCAAAAATTACTCGAGATCATTGAATCCAATTCGAGTTCAAGTACTTTTATTTCACTTTTACTTTTTGACTCCCACACTTGCAATATCATTTTATTTATTGATGTTAGTCCGTATGTAGGCTCCAAAAGTGAAGACCGAGTAACATCTAATTGATTTTAAAATGTATTCTCTCTGTAGATAATTTTATTTTATAAGGGCTAGGCTATGACATTTTTAATTCATTGGATGAGCGAAGCGAAGACTTCAATTTGACTTTGTGTTTTTTTGTTTGTTTTTTGCTTACGTTACCTCAAGAAAAATAGCCGGGTGTTTTGTTTTTGTTAGTTTTTTTGTCTGTTTGTTCGCTCTCTACCGGGCAAACGGCATATGCGATCTTGATGAAAATTGGAGGGGACCTTCGAAATCTCTGAACTTAGAGCTGTATTGTTTTTGGGTACAATCGAAGAAATATTTATCATAAATATCGTACTTTAACGATTGTTTTCGATTTTTAGTGCGATATTTTCATGATATTTGGCAAACGGCTACTCCGATATTGATGAAACTTTATAGGAACGTTTAAAATCACTGAAATCATATATGTTATGATTTAAGAGACATTTAAAAAAAATATTTCTTATAGAAATCGTACTTTTACGATTTTTTCCCCCGGTTTTTAATACGATATTATTGTGATAATTGGGCCGATTTTGACCAAACGGGTGGGGCTACAACGTTCATATTTTACATTGACATAGAGATTATGGTGATGTAGTGCCTCTTGAAAGAAAAACTTGAAAAAGTTTGTCAAAATGCATAGAAATAAAGGTTTTAATATAAGCCTTTAACAGGTGTATAATGAACAAGTAATATCAAGTAACTAAAGAAAAAGTAGCGAGATTCCTCATAAAAACGTAATCATTGGACATAAATATTCCAAAAAAGCTCATCCATCAACGCGACTGGAAAAAGCGTTCGCGAAGCGGCCTAGTTAAATATAATATACATTTTATATCACATGAAAATGTTGACACGCGCGACCCGGCACCTCCACCAAAATCTTATTTTTTTAATTTCGAGAGCTAGGCCCACCTATCAAATACTCAACTCGTCTCGAAATTCGGATACTTGCACACCCTTTATTAGAATGGTAGTAATAATGATGGCATTGGCTTACAATACATTAGATAGTCATTATAAGTAGAATAAATTCAATTCTTTGATTTCCCACCACGGTAAATTTTAAACAATCTTACGGCTCCACAGTAAACTTGGGATATCTGCACAAATACAATACAGTAATGTTATTCTGACAGTCGTATGATCTCTAAGCCTCTAAGTTCTCGGTTTTACCATAAGTGAATCGTTAGACTGGGGCCCCTCGCCTCCTCAGCGGATGTTTCATGCTCCGCAAACTTAAATTAATCGTGAACTCTCCCGTACTTGTGCCGGTATATCAGGCATTAATTCATTTATATTCATATATCTTACATATATTTTTCACAGTAAAACCCGAGTGCGACCTCCGACAGACATGTTAACATTGCCTTTCCTCAAGGATGCTAGGAATGTTTGAGAAGTCTTACTCTTAAGGAGGATACTTTTGAACCCGGCACCTCCACGGAATTCTATTTGTGTATCCTAGCTTCTCCGGCAGTCTGTTAAGTGAGTAGCTTCGCTCACTATTTTGCTTTATCACGAACCCGAGATTGTTAATAGCTTGCATTAACTACATTCCAAGATTAATTTACTCTCCAACACAACAATGATACAAAATATATTTATTTATGTGCTTTTTCATCAATTTATTTTGTGTATATATTAATGTACTCGTTTTTTTTCGGTTATAATTCCACGTATTTTATCGTTGGGCCAAAGTTTCGATGAGATTTTACTCATCATCATCAGGGCCAATACAACTTAAAAAATTAAAAACGAAAACTACATTACTATTGATAAATACAGAACAAAACCGGGGGGAAAAACAACAAACTTCAACAAAAGACATCACTGCACACATGATGAATTAGCACAATTCAAAGAAAGTCATTGCAAAGCTTGACGTCCCAACTAAAATATACGTGGCATTATAACCGAAAACCCGATACATTAATCCATATCGGCCACGAAAATCTCCAAAAACATATATATGCATACACAATAATTATGGAATTTCTGAGGTTTTCGTGGTTATTTGTATGTTACCATCTTTAAATAATTAAATTTGTGTAATGTTAATTTATGAAACGTCAAATAAAATAAAGAATCTTTGACATGGTGAACCGAAAAACAATAATTTAATTATTTAAAGTCGGTAACATATATATATATATATATATGTTTATAGTAGGCGACTATGACGCTGTTATAATATGTTAGTACTTTAGAAAGAAATTATAAAAGTGCCTCCACCGGAGATTGAACCCGGGGCCTTGGCTGTCCGGGCCATGCTCAGTTGATAAGATTATAAATATTTACTCATTATTGAGAATGTTACATTTATAGAAAATTATCAAATAAATGATGGTCATTCCCCTGGTCCATTTTCTGTACAAAAACCGAAAATACACCCTTAAAACTTAATGCCCGCATTAACTGAGCGTTCGTTAGTCAACAAGCTCTTGAAGTTAGTCGACAAGTAAGTGGATACTAGGAATATTCTGTTCCTGGTCGACATGTGCTCGCCCTCCTCCGAGTATATAGTCCACAAGTAAACCAATATAATGTAATAGAATTGAACTTGAATAGTGTTCGCATTAAGGTCACTAAGTAAGCGCACTAGGCTCGAGTTACCCAAACTTTGTTTTCGCAGCCCCCCTGATACTCAAACAGGATTCGCGATAACGAATTAACTTAAAATTAAACTTTCGTGTCGGGAACTACAACAAAACCCTGAAAGAAGAAGTGTGCTTTAATAGAAGCTGACTTACGGCTCCGAGGGCATCCAGGGAATGAGAAGAGAATTTCGCTCGATTTGATATTCAACTCTATAGCGTATATCGTGAAACTAAATAGCTTGGAGCAGGTAGCAGTGTCCATATCGTTCATCTATAGTTTACTAGATTCAACGCCACTGTTAATATACGTTCATTGTTGTAGAATATAGCTGGTGTATTCATGATTTTCTAATTTATTTTGTATAGTCTGATTGTTGGTTGATTATTGAAGATTGATGACACATGAATATGTGTGGGTATACTGGTATATTTTTACTTCTGGTTTAGGGTATGTCTACACAACCACATTTATACAAATTCTATTAACTAAATAACGAATACTCTAAACAAATATACGAGGTAAATATCAAACATTTTGGCAATTGAATAAATAAAAGAAAACAGGCGTGTAAAAAGTAGAGATGCGAAAATGTGATCGATCGTTGATTACTAGCAAAACAAATAGAGTAAAATATGAATTGATAGATCATTAGTAAGAGATTCTTATTTATAAAATTTATGTTAAAATAACATTGGTAGGCCTACAGATCGCCATTAATTGGTAAAATAATTAAATAAGAGTGAGCACTAACGACAATATTAAGACCTCGAGATATCAGTAATATTTCATAAAACGCCGAGACAAATCTATAAAGTTTTTGTTCTTCAAGATTTGTTAGAAGTATATCTTGCGTGAAAAAATATTCAAATATAACTAGGAAAACGCTAAAGCCGTTTGTTAGACGAGTGAGTAGGCCATGTGTTGAGTACCCGGGAACAATTTCCTTTCCTCCCCCTACCTAAGGCTGGATCTAGACAGCATGGGTCTTTCCCCCCTAGCCGATGATGGGCAAGAGTGGAGCCTTACAGTTGACGCGCCCTTCCCCTTATACCAACTTAACTCAACACCCTATCAGCTAAACCTTTATAATATATCATTCAACTTAAATGCAAATGTTCCCGGGTACTCAACACATGACTTGCTCACTCGTTTAACAACGAATTTGGCGTTTTCCTAGTCTATGTTGTCTAAGACGCCCTTATACCCGAAATAAGGAAGACCTAGGTTCAAACCTCTGGTCGGGAAAGATTTGGAATTTCTGGATTTTATTGGATGAGCGTAGCGAGCGAAGCGAAGATTCCATTTCACTACACTGGAGGAAAAAATCAGGAATGTTTATTTTCTTGTTTTTCTTTTTTTCTTTTTGTATTTTTGTCTGTTTGTTAACACGATTCCGGCTAAACCGATACTCCGATTGCGATGAAATTTATGGAGGTCTTCGAAATCTCTGAACTTAGAACTGCCACGTTTTTGAGCACAATCGAAAAAAAATTTCTCATGAAAATCGCAATTTTACGATTTTTTTCGATTTTTTAAAAATTTCTTCGACTTACAACACCTACATGCTTTGTCCGATTGTAATGATTTTTTCACAGAACCTTAATTTTATGAATTGATATATTCGTGTAAAATTTGAGCGTTATCAAAAAAATATTTTTTACGAAAATCGCAATTTTACGACTTTTTTCAATTTTTAAAATTTCTCCAGCTTATAACACCTACATCCTTTATCCGATTGTAATGATTTTTTTACAGAACCTTAATTTTATGAATTAATATATTCGTGTAAAATTTGTGCGCAATCGAATAATTATTTATTATGAAAATTTCAATATTACGATTTTTTCCTTTTTTAAAATTACGATTTATTAAAAAAATTAAAATTAAAGTTAATTTTTTATTAAATTAAATTAAATTTTTTATTAAATTTAATTTAATTTTAAAAATATCTTCAACTTAGTAATGATTTTTTCACAGAACAACAGTAAATCCGCATAACACATGGCAGCTCAATGCACCAATTACGCTCATCCAACAACGCGGCGGGACTTAAGCGTTTTCCTAGTATTTAAAAAATTAAAGGACATGTTTTGAAATGCACACAATACTATGGCAAACATACGTAATAAATATGTAAAGATTGCAAGGTTTACTCAATCTCTTATCGAAATTTTAGGTTAACTTGAGCGTGCAATATTCGATTCACCTTGGCTTTAGCCTGACAAAATAGAAAAATATTTATTCAAGAACAAAACCATTGTCGTTAAATTAAATGTTACAAATTTTCAACCTATTTTTAATTTATTATTTTCCCTGGGTTTAAATCGCAACGGATGTTGATTTTGTTAGCAGTTCTCAGATAACTCGTACCGGATGTCTGTTTAATATTTCAGGGCAATTCGTTCAGCAATTTGGCTGATTTTTAACGTAAACACAACACAGAATTACAGAGGAAGCGCCGTTTGACTTGAACTGTAACACAGTCACTGCGCTCCCTCGTCTAATCAAAAGGGTTTCTGACCAGAAAATAAATTAAATTAACTAATAACACAATAAAACGTCGCAGATATCATTATATTTTAATCTTCTTTCTTGCAGACTTAAGTAAAAATGAAACTTAATAGGACATAAGTAACTTCTAGGGTTTTGCGAAATATTCCTAGAAATCAGGTAATTTCGCGTAGGTTTAAGAGTGTTCACGAGACAAACGTGTACACGGCACGCTCGTAACCACTCAAATTAAGATGTACATCGCTCTGGAGAAAAATTGAGACGACATACGTGAATTCTAAAATATACAAGAAACAAATATTTTTATGCAGAAGAACATACAACAAACAGAATTGCTTTATGTAATAAACCCTACTATACACCATTGTTACGTATAAAGTCTTGCTCCCGTCGCATTGACTATGAATAGTAGGGTTTATTACATAAAGCAATTCTGTGTATTGTATGTTCTTCTGCTAAACAATATCTGTGTCTTGTGCATTTTAAAATTCATGTATGTCGTTTAAAAACTTCCCCAGAGCGTTGTACATCTTAATTTGAGTGCTTACGAGCGTGCCGTGTACATGTCTGTCTCGTGAAGCAGTCCTCCCTCCCAACCGACGCCGCGTGTAGCTTGTGCGCTATTGCCAAAACAACCTGTGGCTGAGGGAGAGATATACATTGTTTTCGTTCCAACTTAGTAAACCAAATGCATGTATCAAAATGTGCCCTTGCCACGGTGCTAGTTCACAGTTCAGCCTTGATGTCCTGACAATCCACTGCATGTGAATGATTCCATCATCTTTAACCTCTGATAACTGATGCTGAATTATCTAGTGTCTGCTCAGCTATATCGCCGTTAGCAAAATAAACCTCTATCACTGACTGAAACACCAGTATGAACTGCTGGCTAGGTTCCCACAACAATACTGTTTAATGTTATTGAAAATGACCTTCCTGCTAACAAAACAATCAACATCTCATTGTAAGCAAGTAATTTCAGAGTGATAACAGAATAATGCGATCTAATAGAGAAAGCTATGCTAAACGGTAAGATATATGCCTTTTATATCTTAGCTAATATTTAATACAATCCAGAAATAAAAAATCCCCGATCGGGGTACATCGATTGTTTCATTTCTGGATTGTATTAAATACTAACAATTCCTCCTACGGGAGTGTTTCCCGACTATCCAAATCGAGAAATACATCTTAGCCGTAAAATACAGACATTTATTTTAGTGCAAATGCAGATTACAACTCATTCACTGGCATTGTAGATTTAATAGCGAGCGTACAGGTAGGCCTATCCAACTTTAGTTTCATATAATATACATTATAGCACATTGATGATCAGAAAAATTTGAAAAAAATAGTTTTGACATTCTAAAAGAGGTTTCAAAGCCAATCACTATTATTTTGACTTGGTAGCATATTTGGGGAAATCGAAAAACGCGGTCGAATAGCCTTAATGCACTAAGGCAATTCGAGACGATGAGTGGTGATAGATGAGGAAGAAGGATGAACAGAAGGGAGGAGGGGAAACCCGGTACCGGCACGTAGCCTACTTCTTTTGAAAAGTACTAAGAGAACCAACGGCTTAACGTCCCATCCGAAAGGACGGTGTAACCTTGACAGTCATATAGGTTCCTCCACTAACCCGAGCAGACATTGAGGAGGACGAAGCCGTTACACTAGCTCTCGAATCCTTCATCTGCTCTAACCAGCGGTATACGTGTGTCTCAGGGCAAAGCGTTCAACCACTCTCCCGCTGACCACGCCTGAGTTTGCTTTACTTCGGTGGTTGAGTGGGAACCGGCTAAGCAACCGCTGCTAAACCGCTGGCTAGGCAACATCAACATAAGACGCGTATTAATCGGATGTAGTGTTCGTTCTTTATCGCGAGTTGTGACTCACGCACAGAAACGTGTTGCATATATTATGCTGGGAGATTCATTTAGTAATAAAACCATGTTAAAGCAATACAAATACAATAGTTTGTCCTTTAAAGCAATGTATTTTGAAAAACAAGACCCGTTTTAATAAAGTCCTCTCAAAGACATTAAATACGTTAGCCACGTAATATTTTCAAAAAATTTAACAATTTGTATTTCATGTTCAATTTGACATAGTTTTTATTTTCAATTTTTGACGAAGTTATATTAAATATAAATTTAATCTTCGACACAAATTGATTGACTTTGTCATGCGCTAACACTGATACTTGTTTCACCGATACAAAACATTGCGTGTTTGTAGAGGCGCTGTACCGCACGTGTGTGTGTCTCGCTCTCGCGCGACCTTCAGCTACCCTGTGCGCTACAGTAGACGGTTACATGAAGGTAATGTAGCTTGCTTGGTATTGACAAGGAAAGCCACGTCAACATCCGACTGCGCTCAGTTGACACTGTTCTCTCCGGAAGGGACTTTGTTGACCATCCCAACAAACACGACTTATTATCTTTGATTAAACTTGGTTAGAGTGGGAGTTAACTCTCCTGTGGTAGCCAGGGCCCGGATTCACAAAGTCAAAGTGGAGTTCACTAAAAACGGAGTTGATTTTAGAATGGGACACATTTGGCAGTTAGCAAATAGCTCGGCCAAGATGCATCCGACGTGTATGAAACTTTGCAAAGTTGTAAATAGAACATCCATGGACAGCCCTGCGGTCATAGATTTTCAAAATTTTGTCTTAATCAGCCAGAAAAAATCACGAATATGATCAATTTTGGAGTTTTTAACAAAATCAAAATTCGTGAAAATTATTTATTTTTTATGCATTATTTTAAAACAAAATTTGGAAATGTGTTACTTCAGAGCCCTTTATTTCCACATTCGTGACATATGTTCAAAATTTCAAACACCTGGTGTGTCAGTCGGCCGAGCGAACAGCAATTTGTCTTAAACGCATGTCCTATACTCTCTCGACACCCATTTCGGTATTCACAAAAGGGAGTAACGTAATTTCAGAGTTATTTAACTTGAAACTTTAACCCCTGCTATTTATTAGGAGTTAAATTTTTACACCTTTAATGGGTTAAGAACAGCATACTCCTAAAATTAACTCAGTTTTTGGTTAACCCCTCTTAGTGGCTCTGGTCTAGGAGAGTTCCATCACAGTAAGTTTCATTAGCAAACTAACTTACTCACAACAGTAAATTATTATACTTTTCCTTTATAAATAATGGGACTGAAATCCAACAAGTAACAAAACCTTAATAAACTGAAATCACGGCGCTAGTCCAAAGCGTATGGCTCTACGAGGACTTGGGTTTGAATCCCGCATAAGGCATGGGCTTTTGTAAACGCCCTTCGCCCTCATCTACCACCACTCATCGTCTTGAATATAGTCTTAGTACCAGGCGCGTCGGAAGTCTATATTTCCAAGGGGGGGGGGGGGCGAACTTTCCCAGGAAAAATACATGCTTTCATACATAGATAGCTACATAATATGCAACTAATGTCCTTGACACTGTGGCGTACGGTGATTGTGAAATATGTTTCGGGGGACGGGGCGGGCTTGGATGAACGACTCAATGGGGGGAGGGGGGGTGGGTGGGGGTGGAGGAGAGGAGTCCTCCACAATAGCTTCGCAGGCTAATTTTTCAAAACTACATTTTTTGAAGTGGGTTTTACGTGTTTTAGAAGAAGTTACGGGGCTTTGCTGATCGAAAAATAGAAAAGATAATAGAATTTAATTATTTGAATGGGGTGACTTGAAGACTGTAATATTTATGCTTGTTGGTTTATGCTGTTATGGTTATTTCGTCATTTTTCTAGGGGGGGGAGAAGATACTTTACCCTCCCTCTGTAAGCTCAGGGGGGGGGGGGGCAAGCTACAACCCTGACCCCCAGTCTCCGACGCCGCTGCTTAGTACATAGGATAGAGACATTAAGCAAAAAAATTAACAATCATCATCACCGTATCGATGCTTGTTGGAGGGATAGGAAATGTCCAAGGGATGGTTGTGAGAAATCAACCCCTAGAAATCTCAATAGCGACTGCAGGAAACATAGGAAATAACTTTCAGTGAGGATTGCCCGTGACGTGTTCCGACCGAAGAAGTATCCATAGCGACTGGGTACCAGTTAGTAGGTAAAGTCCCAGATGAGAAATGTGACATTTCCATATCACCTAAACAATTTGCTTCGTAGCGATGGGATAGTAGAACACTCTTAACTCTGAAGCTACAGGATTGAATGATTCTTGAATTCTGCAGGGGTAACGTTTGTACTTAGGTTTAAAGTCTACCACCAACATAAAAACTACGCAAACTTACAGTTTTTTCGTGATATCACGAGAACAGTGCAAAATATCTCAAAACTAATTGCTGGCTGCTATGTGTTTTTGTTAGGAAAATGTAATGTAAGAAAAAGTATTCAAATATTATAACTGGTGCGGTTTGTGTTTCAAATATGCATTTAATTAATTAAATATCAGAAAAATAATCAATTACCATCACATTACAATATTTTTCGGGCCGGTTATAATCCTTACAAAACCACATAGCTGTCTTCAAACAGTTTTGCGATATTTTGCAGCGTTCTCGAGCTATCACTAAAACAGTAATTTCGCGTGGTTTTAACATCGGTGGTAGTCATTACCCTTAAGAGGATCTTAAGGGGACGAAACATGTTTCCACAAGTCAAGGGTATGATTGGAGGAAACCGCTCGCACCTACAAACTTCCCGAAGCAGAAAGCTTCGTAGGATTGACCAACTATAACAACATCATACATAACCGTTAGGCATTAAAATCAGCTTACCGAAGAACGATTTGTTTTTTATTATTCAAAGAAGAAAATAACAGACATTCACCGAACAAAATATCAATCCCTATTCGTTTGATACTGGACACTGTTAGGCACTTCAAAGCGAAATCACTTTTAAAATTAACCCAAGGATATTGGTTACTTTAAATAAACACAGTATTCTGTTAGATACAGACTGGAGCTTACGTTTAAATATTTCAATGTTTGATACATTACCATGAATCATGCCAACGGGTTGAATGTGAAATGGCAGGTATTGAATTTTACGCTTTTAGCACAGGTCGAGGTCAGGTAGTTGGGAAACTATTGCCAGCACTTTCTACTAGTCTGGTAGGGGATCGCGATGATGTTGCAAAGAGACCATGTGAGTGCGAATACTAATGTTAAGAGTTGAATTGAAAATAAGCCTATCAGGTCCTAACTTGTATTGGGAAAAGCGTTCTACTAAAGTACATTATCTAATATTGGACCTTAAAACTACAACTCCATACCGTCACCCTATGGTAATAACGAAGAATCATATGGTGGTTTATTTATTATGAGAAATATTTACAATTTCAACTCAATGTATTGTATTTATTATAAAAGCTATTTCGTGCAAAATACGCCAGCATAAATGCAGACAATGTCACAAAGCTAAACATGAGGTTTGAAAGTTAAAATTATCAAACGATTAAGTCATTAAATTAATTTTGAATATTATTCACAAGCATACAATATTTAAATAAAGTCAACTTTAATCATGACTGTACATAGTAGAAGAAGAGCCTCGGACAAGATAAATAAATTCCTATTTTTCTTGTTATTTGTGTGCGAGTGTATAAATGTAAATGTTTTTGGGGGGCAAAACCTCACTATAACCATGAAAACGTGTATAAGATGGTTCGCAATTCCTTGTTCCTTGACAGGTTCTTTATGTATGGAGACCTACATCTTTGCAGTGTTATTGTTACGCAGTGACGTTGCCAGCACTTACACTGCAGCCAACTAGAAACTATTAGGAAAGTCAGATCTTACGGAGCATATTGTTGCACGAAACTACTACAAAATAGATTCAAAGAGTTAACATATTTAGCACTTCAATTGGATACATGATTATATTTTATAATATACACAATGGTGCTAGCGAGACATGTCGCATAGTGTACAGTTCTTTCTTTTCTAGTAACGTGCGTTCATCGTTTAGTTTAGTGACGCGCCGTTAAATATCACAACGGGGAATCAACGCGTTGAGCGACAAACCTCAAATATAGTGTTTGTTTTTATAATAACTTGGTGTAGCCAACAATTAGTACAAAGTTTAATTAAGCCATACTCATTTGTAAATATTTTCCACCTTCGTAAATGTGATTTTATAACTGATGAATATGGTGGAAATTAAATAAATTTATACTTAAATACAAAATTATTTAAGCTTTTTGTTCCAATACACATTTCGTCAATTCATATTTTACACATGTTTAAAGTATATAAGTATTGTACGATAGAAACGTCCTAGGGAAACATTTGTGTTCTTGGAATATATTTCAAAGCTAAAGATGTCATTGATGTCTATACAGAAAGTACTCAGACATACGTGTGGGTAAATATATTTATGTAGGAAAATGTCTGCTTCTAAATGTAGAATGTGTGCGTGTATATACTAATCACTTTCTAATAGAATTGCCAACAGCAATGCTAGTTTCCACTTGAGCACCAGACAAACATGAGATGAGATGAGATGGGATGATAAGGCCTGGATGTTCTTGTGCGTGGGAGTGAACAGGAGTCAGTACAGCGCCCCGCTACCATAGACATTGACCATGACACAATGATTTGACATTTGTAGTAGGCTAGATCCCCAGTCATTGGTCCATGGCGTGACTATTAGAAGCCATCTTGAATAGAACAGTTTGTATGTTAAATTAGTTTTGTAGTGATTTATAGACCAAATAGTTTTCAAGATGGCTGTCAGGTTGACGGGTGAGCATATTAGCCATTAACACCAAATGATTACTAAATTGCCTTATGCAATAACTTTTTATTGTTTCTGTTTGTGCATTCCCATGCTGCACAAGCTAAAACCATATCAAACAATCCGAAAAAATACTAAATCGCATCTAAAACATAATGTAAAGAACGCCAAATCGCCATCTTGAATACATCAGATTGACGCTTCAATTTGCTACGCTCGCGCCTGTGCGGACGTATTGGAGACTGGGGATCTATAGCCTATACTTTAGATGTTAAATGTCATTGCCATGACACTAGTGATAGGCTGTTGTCGGTTTTCATGACCCGTAGATGAGTCCCGAATCATCCATACGCTCGACGTTTCGCCACACGTGTTGGTAGCATCTTCAAGACTAAGTCTTGAGTACGGTGGCGAAACGTAGAGTAGTGCCTCATCATCGACACGACGCAATACTCAAGTGACTAGAATGAATCAGTCACAAGAACACCGTGTTTTGAAACACAGTGTATAACTATAACCTGTGACATGCCAAGAGAGATGCTGTGCATGCCACTGAGAAGAGAATTTATCATCAAAGTTAAATTATACACGTTCACTCTTCACTGTTTTTAAGTGCCAACAAACTCTTCTTTTCGTAGCTTTACAATTAATTATTTGTTACCTGTCTGTTCTGTAAAAGGCATTGAACGCAGTATGCACAACGTTGATTCGACGACAGTTGCCATCAGATCTTATTTGAAGAATTTTTAACATTGTTAGGGTATAATGGCAATTAACACACATCGCCTAGAGGTGTACTCGTAATTCTGTTGAGCGTGGCTTCTGGAAAAGAGCGCAGAGTCTTGGCTAGCTCTTTCAAGAGAGGAAATCTCAACTCCTTTTGTGCTGTTAAGTTGGGCATGGTTGAGCTGCGGCCTCGACTCTTTGAGCGTCATTTGATTACTTTATCACAAGGGTGGCGTTCTCTCTCTCTCTCTCTCTCTCTCTCTCTCTCTCTGCGGAAGTTGCTCACAGACTCACTCACTCCTCGACTCTCACTCTGCCCTGAAGACGGACGCATAATAACACACGACACCGGAACTTTAGCTCGGTGTTTCAACAGCAGAAAGCGCGAGGTATTTAGCTCATATTAACTTGTACGCACCGATGGTGGTGAGAATCTAACCTCTATCAAACTTATCATCTCGAATAGTATATTTGACTTTGACCTTGACCCTACCAGGAATTTAGGATCCCCGCACACCCCTACATTTCAGACGGTAATGCTTGGCCCTAACATTCAGCGTTAGTTTCTCAACCAATACGTTGCATTTATGTGCGTAATTACGATATATTCCTGGTATCTATACTAGTAGGTTTTAATTTATCAACGTTTCAGACATATATTTCCCTTTCAAGGTAAAGAAATACAAACAAAGAGTAGGCCTCAACAAGCAAAATGAGCAAATCACATAACAACTAAACATCAATGCAACTGGACAGCATTCGATATCGAAGAGATGACTTCAACAGACGTTTGGCAGGTCAAGTTTCAGGTGGCTTCTTTCGTCTTCTATCCACTCTGGCAGAACATGACGAAGAATTACGCTTATACTTGGTAACTGGTGGAGATAGAAGAAGATAGGAGTAACCAGTCAAACGTAATGATGTTCAGTTGCAGTGACTTGTTCACTCTTTGTTTTCATGTTATTATCTTGATGAAGGACATATTGAACCGTCCGAAAGGACGGTTAATTAGAAAGTTAGAACGTATTACTTCATGGAAACCAAAAGAAATCATTATGACTTATTATTAGAGATGTGCAAAAATGGTGAGAACGAAATTCGCGATTATTTAATAGTTGCAATAATCCCTTCAAATTCAGTTTGCACATGAATCACCCGAGTTGTGATTGAATGGTGCCAATGATTTCCAAATTGCGAATTTTCCACGATATTTTAGCTGATACCGCGAATTAGGTCACGAAATTTCAAACAAAGTTTTTTTTCAATGTTTTGGTGGAGGTGCCGGGTAGGTAGTAGAAATGAAATAATCCTGTCAGTTACATATGGTGGAGGTGCCGGGTCGTAAAACGCGATTGTGAGATCGTAATACATTGTTTGAACGCGAGTAAGCTCAAAATACTTCATATCAAAATATTGACATTACACAAAAAAATGCAAAAGTTCGTAATTTTGGTGGAGGTACCGGGTAGTCGAAATTAATCAGGTGGTTAAAAATTGTCAGAAACTAGAGTAGCTCTCGTGTGCTTGTTTTTCTTTTAAATTAATACATTTTCCGGGAATGAGTGTTACTGGTAATTTAAAACATTTTTTTTAAAAGTTGTGCATTATCAAATTGTTTTTTTGGTAAATAACGAAAAATCGCAAATTTTTATTTTTAAGACGCAAATTTCAAACTTAAAAAAACATTTTTGCACATCTCTACTTATTATATCCGTGAAAATCTACGTAAATGCATAGAAGTACATTACTACGCAATATGCTAGAAGCTAGGTGATGCCATTCTACTATAGTCTGTGATGTATGTGAATTGTGTAGACCTTAAGTACTTTATTCTAACTTAACTAGGGAGCTTCGCAAACGCTTTTTCAGGCGCGTTGTTGGATGAGCGTAATTTTTTAAAACGGAAAAAGCGTAAAATTGTGATTTTCATGACAAATAATTTTTTGATTTCGCTCAAATTTCATACGAATATATAAATTCATAAAATTAAGGTTCAGTGAAAACATCATAACAATCGGATAAAGCATGTAGGTGTTGCAAGTAGAAGCAATTTTAAAAATAGAAAAACCCGTTAAATTGCGATTTTAATGAGAAATAATTTTTTTCGATTACGCTCCAAAGTCACACGAATATATTAATTCATAGAATAAAGGTTCTTTGCAAAAATCATTACAATCGGACAAAGCATGTAGGTGTTATTAGTCGAAGATTTTTTTTTAAATAACAAAAAATCGTAAAATTGCGATATTAATGAGAAATAATTTTTCGATTGTGCTCAAAAACGTGGCAGTTCTAAGTTCAGAGATTTCGAAGGCCTCTATAAAATTTCATCGCAATTGAAGTATCGGTTTAGCCGGAATCGTGTTAACAAACACACAATAATACAAACAGAAAAAAAAGAAAGAAAAACATTCCGTATTTTTTTCTCCAGTGTAGTGGAATGGAACTTTTGCTTCGCTCATCCAATAATAATATTGCAACAATATAGATCTGCATTCTGCATAAGCTGCATCCTCACGTGCATCTTTCACCGCTACTATCTTTACTCAGTTCAACAATAAGAAGCAAATTATGGGAGTGTATTAACCCTCAATAACTGATCATTTACAAAGTGCAGTGTTTACCGTGGTTAGAACACTCGAAATATATACTTGGCGTAGGATACTACGTTTCACATTGTAACGTCTCCGGGGCTGGCGTCAAACCTAAATGAAGTCTTTTTGTACGATAACAACCTAACTGCCAGTTTGTTGTCGATCACTTCATACCGGAATTCTAAGTTGTCTGTATAGTTACTTTTCCAATTTTTCGCAATTTTATTAGTCGGGAAACACCCCTCGTTGGTTTTAAAATAATCAAGAAATTACAAAATTGAAACTATTATATAATTATATGTTATATAAACCCCGGTCGGAAGATTTTTTTTAATTCCAAGATTGTGTTGAAAAAATTCCACTCAACTCAAGAGGGCGGAGCTGTTTCATGTATTGATAGGTTGTTCGCAAAAATCATCAACGACGTGTCATCGGTGAGGTTATTTCGGATTATTGTATGCATGCGCTGTTATTGGAATTAGCGTAGACTCAGTGAGCATGGTTAACAATGATGGTGCACACCACTAAGTAAACGCCGCCTTATCAGGTGCTGAGAGTGCATATCATAAACAAGCTGGGACGAGCGCATATCAGTGCCACTATCTTACTTTCTTACATGCAGCGTTCGATACACCTCCACTTCTCATACAGGATCCAGATACTTCATTTCGTGGATATATCTTCATTTTATCACAGAATCCTTTGGCAAAACGGATAAGTCTAGAATGCAAGTGTGAATGGCAGATAAAAGTCACAGTGCGGAGCAGCGAGGTCATAATAATCCTTCGGCCGTAAGATAGAAGGCAATATGTGTTCTTCACGGAGGCCTACGAGAACTGAGCAAATACGGCGGCCATGTTCACCGAACACCCCTAAAACAAAGAATAAACTCGTCCAGGTGGTGAGTTGTACCGGCGTGTCATAACATGCGCTAGAGAAGAGGGGGGTAGCGAATATGACCTTCAACAAATGCAGAAGTTTTGTAATAGCATACAGTAAGTGGTTTTAATTATTTACCAAGAACTCTAGCACCAAATGAAAGACAATGCGTCCTTTGTAATGAACAATTCAAAATGCAATGTACAGACTAGGAAAAGAACGGTTTCTGTTTCACTAATGTCTTCACTCACCAATGTACATACAATTATATTTATGTTGCTCATACACATATTCAGATTCGTTTGTTCATAGTCATACCCTTACTAAAATTTTTGTAAACCGATCGATAACCAACTAATAACCAAATAGCAACCCAGAAGACATAACCTTTCAATAACCATTTGTAAACAAACTGATAACATTTGTTTCAAAAAGTTATCAAATGGTTATCATAGATAACCATTTGTAAACCTCTTCTTTTGTTGATTTGGAAGACATGTGATAACCAACTAATAACCAAACGATAACCATTTATAAACGAATTGTAAACCAAATAACAACCAATACATAACCATGGTTATCAGAGGTAAGGAACACCAGCGCGATCTAGTAGTCGCTCAAATAACCAAAATCAAATCAGATTACGGAATCAAATATTCTAAAAATAAATACTTTCAATGACGTTAGGACTTCAATTCATATATGTACATACCAAGGAACAAATACGCACTGGATGGAAGAAGAATTAGACAATTAAATTTTATTGGTGACTGTCGGTCTCGATCCCGGGATCTCTTCCTCCATAGCTCGACGCTCTCTCCAACTGGCCACGGAACCTGTGCCAGCAGTAGCGCGCAGGCTTGCTTATAAGGTTGGGCCGCGCGCTTGTATCGTGTATTGCAGAATGCAACGTCTTCACTACTCAATATTGTAATTTTATTTTTAATTTCGTTCCCAACATAATGATTTAACAATATCTGGAATCTTCGAAATGATAATTCTTCCGATTATCCCTCACATCATGTGTTCATATCTTTGCGCCTGACTGATCATTTTCTACATGTATATCATACAGTCATCAATATAATAAACGGTTTATGTATACAATAACTATGTATAATATACATAGTACACAGTTCGCTCCGAATTAAGAAAAAAAGGGCACTTCAGGGAAATTTTATGCTTTTGGATGTACCTATACTAGGAAAACGCTAAAGTCCCGCCGCGTTGATGGATGAGCGTTTTTGTAAGTTTTTTGTTTGCGTGGGACCACTTTTCCTTTGCAAGTGCTTTGTGAATGCGTTGTAGGTGATTGTTGTCGAGGTTCAAATGTTACTTGTTAATGGTTATTATAAACCACAAACAACTCATATCTAAACCTTTCTTCTATGAATTGTGGCTAACTTTTTCAACTTTTTCTTTCAAAAGGTACTACATCACCATAACCTTAATGTTCATGTAAAATATGAACGATGTAGCCCCACCCGTTTGGTCAGAATCGGCCCAAATGTCACGAAAATATCGCACTAAAAATCGAAAAAAATCGTAAAAGTACGTTTATTTTATGGGTTCTGGTTACCTTTTTCAACTTTTTTTTCACAAGGTACCACATCACCATAACCTTAATGTCCATTTGAAATATCAACTTTGGAGCCCTACCCGTTTGGTCAGAATCGGCCCAAATGTCACGAAAATATCGCACTAAAAATCGAAAAAAATCGTAAAAGTGCGATATTCATGAGAAATATTTCTTCGATTGTACCCAAAAACGTGGCACGTCTAAGTTTAGAGATTTCGAAGGTCCTGTCAAATTTTCATCAAGATCGCTTATGCCGTTTGCCCGGAATCGTGCGAACAAACAGACAAAAAAACAAAAACAAACACACAAAAAACAAACACACAAAAAACAACCGAGCTAAATTTTTTGAGGGGTCAGTGAAATTGAAGTTTTCGCTTCGCTCGCTACGCTCATCCAATTAATGATTTAGATTTAACTCATCATTTGATTTAAATCAAATACATTTAGTTGTAAATCAATTAAAACCATAGTTGCCATTTAAGTTGTTATAATTATTATAATTATTATTATTATTTATTGGATGAAAAAGCGAGCGAAGCGAAGATTTCAATTTCACTGACCCCCCAAAAAATATCTCGGGTGTTTTTTTGTTAGTTTTTTTTTTGTTTGTTTTTCTGTCTGTTTGTTCGCACGATTCCTGGCAAACTGCATATGCGATCTAGATGAAAATTGAAGGGGACCTTCGAAATCTCTGAACTTAAACGTGCCACGTTTTTGGGTGCAATCGAAGAAATATTTCTCATGAATATCGTACGTTTTCGATGTTTAGTGCAATATTTTCGTGGCATTTGGTCCGATTCTGACCAAACGGGTAGGGCTACAACGTTCATATTTCACATGGACATTATGGTTATGGTGATGTAGTACCTTTTGAAAGAAAAAAGTGAAAAGGTTAGCCAGAATCCATAGAAAGAAAAAGTTAAAAAGTTAGCCAGAATCAATAGAAATAAAGGTTTTGATATATAAGTTTTTTAATTCTTAGTGCGATATTTTTATCGCATTTGGGCCGATTCTGACCAAACGGGTGAGGCTACAACGTTCAGATTTCACATGTACATTGAGGTTATGGTGATGTAGTACCTTTTAGAAGAAAAAAGTGAAAAGGGTAGCCAGAATCCATAGAAATAAAGGTTTTAATACGAGATTTTTTCAGGTTTATAAAAACAATTAACAAGTAACAATAGAAACTTTACAACAATCACCTACATTGCATTCAAAAAAGCATTTTGCAAAGGAAAAAGTGTCCTACGCAAAAAAAAAACTTACAAAAAACCCATCATAAACGCGGGGGGACAAAGCTTTTTTCCTATTTTATTATCATAAAAATACAAAATTAGACATGCCCTTCTAAGTTTACCTATAATTGGGTTTGTAGAAAGCGAACCTGATGAGCTCTTTTACATGTTGCGCGTTCTGCAATCAAAAAACCAAAAAGGCTAGATCAAAAACAAAAAAATTCTTATCAAAAAACTGGGCTATATGAACTTTTTTAGAAATGAAAAAAACATGGGGTGTATGGAAGTTTTACAATTGATAAAAATGACTTTTCTAACAAGGCTAGTACAGATAAATTGGGTGAGCGAAACGAAGACTTCAATTTCACTACCCCCTAACAATTTAGCTCGGGTGTTTTTTTTTTGGGTTTTTTTTTCTTCTGTTTTTTCGCACGATTCCGGGCAAAAGCATATGCGTTGATGAAAATTTGGAGGGGAAACCCTTCTTTTCTCTGAACTTAGATTGCCACGTTTTTGGTACAAGAAAAAATATTCCTCAGAAAATCGTACTTAAACATTTTTTTTGATTTTTTTTGCGATATTTTCGTGAATTTGGGGCCATTCTGACCAAACGGGTTTGGGTACAACGTTAAATTTTTACATGGACAAAAAGGTTATGGTGAGTAGTACTTTTTAAAGAAAAAAAATTTAAAAAAAATTTTCCAAATCCTGAAAAAAAAGGGGTTTTAATATGGTTTTTTTTTGGTTAATAAAAACAATTAAAAAAGTAACACAGAAACTTGACAAAAAATCAAATACAATGATTCAAAAAAACACTTGCAAAGGAAAAATGGCCCCACGCAAACTAAAAAATTACAAAAAAATTTTATCCATCAACGCGCGGACTTAACGTTTTCCCAGAAATCTATAATCAAGTCCATTTGAAGCAGGGTGTTTCAGTGGCCGTGGTTGTCATATGGCTATTTAAAGGTTTTTAATAACCAAATATAAACCATCATTTGGTTATTACTTGAGATTTACAGTTAATTGTCAATTGGTTATGAGAAGGTTCATAATAACCAAGGTTGTCAATTGGTTTATGTATTGGTTTTTTATACGATTCTCAGAAAAAAATAGTAACCAAATAATAACCCTGGTTTTCAGTTGGTTGTTACTTGAGGTTTACAGTTGGTTGTCAATTGGGTTTTTAGAAGGTTTATAACAACCACGGTTGTCAATTGGGTTTGCAATAAGTTATCAAAAAGGTTATCAATTGGTTATCAATAGGTTTACATTTAGTTTAAATGCATTTTCAGGACTTTCAGCTGGTTACTAGTGGTTATCAAATGGTTATCGATTAGTTATCATGGTTTACAGGAAGTTATCAGTTGGTTATCGATTGGTTTACAAAAATTTTAGTAAGGGTATTTTTGTAAATATTTTAATTATTTAAATGTGTATTTAAAGGTTTATCTGGTAAATTGCGCGTGTGGGCTATGTATCATATTCAATGTGGGCAAAAATAAAATAACATTTAGAATATGACAGCGGATTTTTTCCACACTTAAGAGTGACCTGAATTTCGTACAAGACTGAGAACGAAGAACGGAGCCCATGGAAATACTCCTTACAATAAAATGTATGTTGATTTATATTTGAAAAGTTACAAATACTGTGTAAATATTTATAAACACAAAACTTTCGAATCCAATCTTTACTGTTCAACAAACAATTCTCAACCGCAATTCTTTCCGAACTATCCTACTGTTTGTTCAAATTGATGTTTCGTATTCATTTTCATTTTGAATTCAGCTACGAAGAAGCAATTCTAGCTAGATGTATGAAATAAATTACTTCATGAAATGTACATTTTCTCGGTTTCATATTTGTTTCCAAAAGTAGACGATCTAAAATACAATACTTTCACAACTGAAGCAAACTTGCTGAAATCCCGAAGAAATATTGGAAGTTGTATTGTATCTCCCATTAAGCCTCAAGGCAGTGACGCACGATTCAAAGAAAGCCGACCTTTTGAATACGAATAGAAAATGTTGATGTTGGAATCCCCGTTTTGACTTCACTGCCGCTCTTCAGGCAACTCAAAAGGTGTTTTGAGATATTGTGTGGGTGTGAAGGTGAAGCAATATTAAGGAATGTTCTAGAGAAGAGTTGTTTGTGCAGAATTAAACTACAGCCATCACTCATGACCAAAGAAACTCTGAGACAAAGTCTTTGCTTACAGTTACAGACGGTCGGAATCGAACCAGCGCATTCTCATCTAGGTGCCCGTTAGGGCACCGCAGCCAAGCCGTGGCGCGCTACACACTCAGGCATCTTATACAGCAAGCAGAGTTGGGGTGATTTCGAGGTGTTACCTAGCCGTCATGTAACGTGATGTGAACTTGAAAACTATCAAAATCGAGGGGATTTAGGTACCTGACAACACATGCTAAATTTGGTTGGGTACGAGCATTCCTTCTTGGTGAAAAAATGGCTTGAAACATGGTCAAAACCACTTTAAGGATGTTAGCTACTACTGCTACTACTACAGTCTAATTCGTCAGTTTCAATCGGCCCGCGATTCTGACCAAACGGGTGGGGCTACAACGTTCATATTTTACATGGACATTAAGGTAATAGTGATATAGGGTCTTTTGAAAGAAAAAACTGAAAAAGTTTGCTGGAAGATATCCAAATAAAGGTTTCAAATTTAAATATAAGCCTTTTACAAGAATATAATCAACAAGTGACTATAGTTACTTGACAATGATCACCTACATTGTTTACAAAAAACAAGTCTTTTGACCACTTGATATTTTAAATTCTATTGTTAATTGGTAATACCATATCAATTAAATCGACTTTGATAAAATTTTTGTATTTTAACAAATAATTTTGTAATGGAACTTGAAAAAGTAATGAGATACCACATCTAACAAAAAACTTGTATAAAATACAGCCAAACCTTACACAATCAAAAGCAATGAGATCTAAAAGAAATGCCAAGCTTATGTACCCTCCTACATTTTCACAATCTTAATACATAAATTCACTTTGCCCTGTGACTGTATTCTTGCAAAGCTTGGCAAAATAAATTTGCACAAACTTTTACATTTAAAACAATAGTTGCAAATAAAATTTTGCCACGCTTTGCAAGGATCCAGTCACAGGGCAAAGTGAATTTATGTATTAAGATTGCGAAAATGTAGAAGGGTACATAAGCTTGGCATTTCTTTTAGATCTCATTGTTTTTGATTGTGTAAGGTTTGGCTATTTTTTTTACAAGTTTTTTGTTATATGTGGGTATAAGAGTACCGTGTGCTTTTCTGCTTATCTCAGTATAGATATTAGCACATTTAATGGAATGTAATTGATCTACTAAAGGAACAACAAAAACTTGTAACTAATCGTTAGTATAACATAACATTAACTGACCGATCAACTATAAGGAACATACAACAAACCGAAAGTTTTTTTACGAGTTTCTAGTTATTTACTGATATCTTGATAACGCTGCAAAATATCGGATAACTCATTGCAGACAGTTGTGTGGTTTTGTGAAAACTATGCACAAAAAGATTGTTATGTTCGGTTTCTAAGTTTGTTATTTCGTCTTTAATTAATTAAATGCATATTTGAAATACAAACCACACCGATTATTATATTTTATTGTTCTATCAATATAATAAATGTAAATAATATACATTATATAAATATATTAAATGCATATTTGAAATACAAACCATACCGATTATTGTATTTTATTGTTCTATCATTATATTGTTCTAACAAAACCACATTATTGTTTGCAAACAGTTTTTGGATGTTTTGCAGTTTTCTCGAGAAATCACAAAGTATAACTTATAATCTCGCGTGGTTTTAATATTGGTGTTGGTCTACTATACCTTAAGACTATTGTAATCACCCTAGTCCATGAAAGTTGGCTGAATGAAAGAGTATCTTTAATAAAACAGCAAACAATTGTTTTACTCGGTGGGGGGGGGGGGGGGGCTAACTATCGACCATTGTAGGTCGTTTATTTAATTTTGAGAATAGGTTTTCTGGATATAGTTTTTTAACACCTTTAGCTTCCACCTAAGTATAAGGAAAAATTGATTTCTATAATAACAGTTGATGCCCGATTTTTTGGTCAAACGGTACAAATACGAGTTTTTTTCGAGTTTTGTACCGTCTGACAAAAAAAATCATACATCAACTGTTATTTCATAAATCTATTTTTCCTTATACTGAGGTGGAAGCCAAAGGTGTTTAGAAACTACATCCAGAAAACCTGTGCTCAAAATTTAATTTGTACTAGATGTGCAGGCTACACTTTAGTCATAAACGACATACAATGGCCGATAGTGAGGTTATTTCTCGCAAAAAAAAAACAACAGTGTTTTTTTCGGTTATATGTAAGGCTCTCTATAATTCAGAAAACTTTTCAGACATATTTCTTCTACTTTCAAAATATCGGAAAGAAGTGGATACAATAGCCTTAAGAAGTGGATAGTCATAATTTTAAAAAACGTTATAGTGCAAGAAATTTAACGCACTTATTTAAACCAAATAATATTTTTCAAAGTTTGTACACCTATTAGCAATCGTTTGTGATAAAATGAACATGAATGTAACCCAGGAGTTGTATAGCTATTAATTTACTCTTGAGGTGACAGCTTGATGTTTAATTAATTACCAATGACGTGTGTTTCATTACTGGCACGAATCAACAGCTGATCTGCGTGTCGTTGATGAGTTATGACCGATGGCCGAGCCGAGCCGGCTATGGGAAGTACAGCCAACAACGTGGTTTTATGCGTGTTTTTACGTTGGTTTCCCGATATTACCACAACATGGTGCACGTGCAATGGAAGGTACCTTATGAGGGCAAGAACTGAACACTGATGGGTGGCTTGACGCATGGCCGACCTGTCACATACATTCACGGGTGATAATAAGAGATTAGTGATTCTTATAGGGTAAAACTGTTCGCAGCGTGACGGGATAGAGATAATATAGTGAAAGTATGTTGAAGGTTTTTATCCTCCAGATCAGCGGTTCTCAACCACTGTGTCGCGATCAATTGTGAGACGAGTCAAAATTATTTTGTTTATTTATTTTTATATATCGAAGTCTATGTACGCCTATGTACATTAACGTCACTAACATGAACTCTATATACCGCCAAAGTTCTAGCGGTGAATTGAAAATGAGTTACAGCTAGGGGTGTGCGAGTGCCCGAAATTTCGACTTGTCTAGTATTTGGTAAGTATTTAAAAACACGATTTTGGTGGAGGTGCCGGGTCGCGCATGTTTGTGGAAAAACTGAATATGGCTATGCATTTTTGATGCTATTTTACTAATCTTGTTTTTCGAAAGAAAAAAAACTAGTGTAGTGGACAGAAGCAATAAAGGAAGGCGATATGTCAATGTTTCCAACTGCAATGAAAGCCGCAAGTAACCTGGGAATAAAATAAGATCAGTTCAAGAAATATGTAATAGGGAATATGCACCAAGTCTAAATATTGACGTGGGTGTAAGAAATGGATAGAAAACCATTTAAAACGCCATTATACTGCAATTAAAAGCAATTTAAAGAAACTAGTTTTAAATTCTATTGAGGCACAAAGTTTGTAGTATTTTATTTCCCGCGCAAACAGCACGTGACGTCAGATTCAGGTCTGAGCACGCTAAGCTGTTCACCAATGGGCTTACATACATACTTAGAATTGCACGAGGTTCTATCAACTGTTTGACTTCACCTTATTGGCCGATTCGGCATCAGCACCATATAGTGACGTAGATGCTCATTTTTCCCGCCATGTATTATTGATGCAAGACTTTCAGCTTACTTTCTATAAATGAAAATCTTATTTAAATAATAAATAATATGATTAACGTATTCAGAATAAAGTCTTTAATGTAGTGGAGTGATAAAAAAAGTTTAGGTATATTTCCTATTCAACACTTGACCTGTCTTCAGGAGGGTTTGAGGAAATACTTGTCTTGTATTTCAACAAAAAGGAATAGAATGGGTTATCTCTCCATTTACAGTTTCTGTTGAGAACATACCTAACGTATCCAGAAAAAAGAAGAGTTGATTTTAGTTGAAAGTATGATACTTCATATTATACATATCTAAAATCAAGATTTCAAGAGATCTCTCTTGATTCATTTTGGATCTCTTTAAAATGAATATCCTGCAATTGTTAACAAGTCTCTGTGTGTTTTACTTCCCTTCTCCACTTCATACCTGTGTGAGGCAGCTTTCTCAACTTTAATAACAATCAAGTCAAAGAACAGATCGAGACTCCTTGGTGTTGATAGTGAGATGCGCGTCAGTTTATCTATTCAACCTCGTACTGAGAAACTGTGTGAATTACATCCGTCCCAGGTAACCCACTGATGAGGAAGCATGTGACATTTGCGCATTTTGGTAAAATTGGCACACATTGGTAAATTTCTCTTCATGTATTGTAATTTGCAAAATTTAACAATAAAATAAGGGGTGAAATGTGGGTACACCCCTCCTTGGTACACCCACGTAGGTGTGTCGCGCACGGGAACGTACTCAACATGTGTGTCGCAGCGGAAGAAGGTTGAGAACCGCTGCACTAGATAGTTGTACTGGACCATGGCTCGTGTGATTACGACTGCGACTACGAGCGTAGGTCCTAACCGTAAGCCTCCTTATGTGGGTTCGAAGACGCAAGTTTTGTATCCTCCAATTATATTTAACATCTATACTAGGCTAGATCCCCAGTCATTGCTCCACTGGCGTGTCAATTAGAAGCCATCTTGAATAGGTCAGTTTGTATGTTAAAGTAGATGGGAGCGATTTATAGCCCAAATATTTTTCAAGGTGCTGTTAGGTTGACAGGTGTGCATATTAGCCACAAACCACCAAATGATTACAAAATTTTCTTATGCAAAAATGTCTTATTGTTTATGTTTTGGCATTCCCATGCTGCACAAGCCAAAACCATATAAAACAATCCAGAAAAATTCTTAAATCACACATTTAAAACAAAATGTAAAGCATAAATTGAAATGCCAAATCACTATCTTGAATAGGTCAGATTGACGCTTTAATTTGCTACGCTCGCACCTGTACGGACGTATTCGAGACGGATCTAGCCTACTATAGATGCTAACTATCATTGGTATCCTCACATAGTTTTGTTCTATTTACCTACACGGAATCTACTCCTTACTCTGGTGTAGCGCTCACGGGTTTAGTCGTTTGATTTGGCTTGGAAGGCAGTGTAGGTGAGGAAACAGGTTCAACATTGTGTGGGTATGACAGAGAAATATCAACACTTGATAGGAAGAAGATGAAAATTTTAAAAAACTTATATTACGCATTTAAAACTGATTCGGTTTTTTTTTAAAATTCATGTATACATGTTACTATAGTGAGAGCATGAACGCATGTGATTGGTATTTAACCTAAAAAAGCGTGGAACGAAGTTTATTTTCCAAAAATAACTTTTCATCGTCCAAAAAGTCATTGACTAAATTTAAGTGCCTTCAACAGAGCTTTTTGTCGTTCAATTATTCTTAGTATGACATTTTGACTTTTGGAGATCCTAGGGCTAAGAGGTTGCGATTTTCTGCCGATGCTTCTAACATGCAAACTGGTATTTAATACCTCCTCTTGTAGACCAAAGATAGTTACGATTTTTTTCCCATAACAAACTTTGGAGCAATGCTCAGGTAAAACCATAGATATTAAACACCTATTGTAAGCTAGATTAGCAGTGTCCAATACCTCCGCACAGGCGCGAGAGTAGAAAATTAAAGCCTCGGAAATCTAATTCAAGATGGCGGTTTGGCGTTTTAATTTATGCTTTTTTAATGCAAAAAAGTATTTTACTGGGATTGTTTGATATTGGTTAGCTTGTGCAGCATGGGAATAAATAAACAGAAACAATAAGAAGTTTTTGCAAAAGGAATTAATTAATCATTTGATGTTAAAGGCTAGTATGCTCAGCTGTGAAACTGACGGCCCCCTTTAAAAATATTTGAGCTACAAATCGCTCCCATTTAATTAACATGCAAACTAGGATTTCAAGTGGCTTCTAAAAATTTGTTACGGAAGTAGACCACTGAATGCTAATCTAGCCTACTAGGTGTTACGATATCTATGGGTAAAACTTGAATTATCGCTCAAGGTCATGTGCTCGGCACCCCTTCACTAAAACCAAGCGACCGCGGCGAGTTATTAATAATTACGTACCCTTTTGACAACTAGATTAAACATATAAAAGCATATGAACCGTTGCATAAAAGAAAAGAAAAAAAACACGTGGAGGAAAATAAAATTTTCTCACATTTTTTATCACATGTCACATCTATGTTAAGGTTAGGGTTAAACTACATTATATGAAATCATCTCTGGAGATAATATACGGAGTCACCTTCCATATGGTGATTACCACTAGTGTCATAAACAAGAACAAAAAAGAAGAAAAACCGATTTTTAAAATGGTTCATAATAAATATACGGTTTGGGTCTGTGTACCCATACGAAAATCTGTTCCAACTACCCCTCGCTTCCTAGTTTAAGCGGTCCCCTACCAAGCTTGTTTTAGTTTAATAAGGTTAATGTTGTTGTTGTCCCTTGATGTCAACCACGTCTGTCCGCGAGTGTACTGTACGTTAGTGAGTTGGTGAGAGCCAAACTCTCTCCCCCCCCGCTGTCAACAATTAGGTTTCATTACATTATAAACTTGAGCGAGACCAGGTCAAGTGTCTCAACTAGTCTGGACGGTAGACGCGCTAAGAGGTTCAGGGTGCAGGTAGCAACCCCCTTGCTTGGAAACAGCTAGCTTGCTGAAGCACACGCCAGGCGCGTCGAATTCTATTTTTCCAGCCCCCCCCCCCCCCCCGCGAACTATCCCCGGAAAGTATATGCTTCCATACATAGTTAAATAATACGCAACTCATTCCTTGAGTCAGTGGCTACGGTGAAATATATTTAAGTAAAGGGGCTTTGAAAGAACAAAAAAGAAAAAAAAGACAAAGAATTTAATTTTTGCTTCTACCCTGCTCCCCCGGCTCCGACGCCCCCTGGCACACGCCATTTCGTGGCAATGTTCGTTTCTCTTCGTTTAGGCAAGAGGAAATAGAGATAAGAGAATATGCACGTTGTTTAACAAGGTGAGAAAGTAGAAAACATATATTTACAGAATAAAGAGTTGTTTGGGTTTTTTTCAAAAAGTCTAAAAACAACTATTTTGCAATGTTTTATCATGCGGCTACTCAACTCTTATTAATCTTTAATTTCACGAGGTACCAGATTTCTTCGACCGACAGGAACGGGTAGTTGCAAAGTTAGGGAGGAGATAATGATAGTGAATATTTGGAACAAGACATGACGATCCGGGATTCCACCCAAGAACTATTGGATCAAAACTTAGATGTGGTCTGAGGATAACGACCCGTTTTGTCAAAAATATACTGTATACGCTGTTAACTGCCACCGTTGAGAGCTCGTACTCAAAAAAAACAACATGTTCTAGACTAAATACGAGATGCGTATAACCATGTCCCGCCGTTGGCGTATCGTTGAACACGTGAAACAATAACAACCCTCCTAAACAATTAACGCGAGTAGATTTACTTGTATCTTCGTTGGATGTTGTAGGAAATACATGCAGCTCCGGCAACTTTCTCTCACTGAAATTCGGTCGGTAGCCAGGAGGTCTAGGAGAAACTCATGTGAAACCGTGTGAGTAGGGATACTAAGATTTTCTTACTCGTGAAGAACGACTGATACCGGTTGTAAAAAGCAAGAAATCAGTCAGCCATTGACAAGTAATCAGAAGCCTTTGGCCTTATCTCGCCCGCACTTCTGCTTAACCCCAACCATCTCATGTGCCATGGCGCTTACGATTCCTACGTCTCCTATTCCTTGCGGTTTGTTTCTTTTAGTGTATCATGAATGAACTAATGCATAAGTGTAGTCAAGACTTTAATTTGACTACACTGAGAAAAGTAGCCAGGAATCTTGTTTTCTATTTTGATTTGTCTGTATATTGTGTGTTTTTAATTTGTTTTTTTGTTCGCTCGCTACCCTTAACGGTTAGGGCCTACTCTGATCTTTTGACATTTTTCCAGCGGACTTTCGAAATATCACTTAGTATTTTTTTCTACGTTCATGGGTATAATCGTGAAAAACACGATTTTCTAATTTTTTTCTATTGCCTCGTTCAACTTTGTCGTGTGTGTCTTTGCCCAAATTCAGGACAAACGAGTCCTGCGATGTTAAAAAAACTGTAAGATAATCTTCAAAATAAGAAGCAAATAAGTAGACCATACCAATTAACAAGTTAAAACTGAAAAGTTATGAACGTGTGCGGGCGGGGCGGCGAGTCGTATCGATCCTGCAGTCGCTAGCAGTAGTAATATGTTCATAGGTTTGAATTGTTAGTGGGTAATGGTGTACAGAGATTTATTATTTATACTACATTTTATAACGTTTAAAATATTTTTAGAAGAAAGATGGAAAAACAAAACAAAAAATTTCCTTTTTGGAAAGCATGGTCAGACACCAAATATGCTCATCCTTCAACAAGACTATGAAATCGTATGCAAATGGACTCGTACAAAAAGATATGGCCAATGTAAAAATTTATGTAAAGCATTCATTAGTCCCATTAATACGGAAGTAAAATAAGGAGGATGAAACTCGCGACGTCTTTTGCGTGCGATTCCCCGTTGAATTTATCGTAACCAATATCTAAATGAGAGAAATTATCCAGACAACGAGGGCTGGAAACATCCCTCTTGGTTTTAGTCAGAAGAAAGCGAGAGTTAAACCCAAGTCTGAACGTTGTCTAGACCAAGGTCAAAGCCCACCCTCTCTATTTGTGTCATTAAATCACAAAACCATACTTTTATTTTGTATATCAAACAAGTTATTAAAGTTGAAAATTATCCCTTCAGTATCATGCCCGCCGTGATCTTTCAAAGGTTTCGTACGACCCTTTTTGTGCTCTACTGAGAAAATTGATCAAAAGCACAGTCCAAAATAATTAAATTAATTTTTTAGTTATGTGAAAAGTTATTTCCTTTAGCTTCACCCACGTTTTAAAACTTGCGTAATATACGCTCTAATTCTACTAAGCAGTTCGGCGAACATCGGCTAATTCCTTGGCGTCCCCTAGGGTGCCATTGCTGAGCCTAACGGGCTATCTCCCAGGACAGATGAACTACAGCGTCTTGTGAAACTCCGCAAGCTAGTAACAAGCTGAATCGAGTAAGTGAAACTTGACGCCTTCAACAGCCAAAACTAATTGTATAATAATAAAATTTAAAAAAAAAACATGTATGTTATATGTGTTTATTATTATTTAATTAGTTTTATAGACGGTTAACTCTTTTTGTTATGATCTTGAAGACTTACTTCAAAAACACTTCGACAAAATATTTAACGTATTCGATCACTTCTTTTATATCAAACACCAACAATTTCTAAACAAAATGATTTAAAAACACGAGGCAATTTTTTTACGGAAATGTAAAACGAATGTTTAATTTGTTTGGCGTACAGAGCAGAAATAAATAGCCGTAAAGTTCCAGTGGATTCAAGAAGGAATGAAAACTGTGTCTTCATTGCTTTGTGTGTCTGCGTCGCGCGCATTTCGTAACTTTTAGAGTTGTTGTGGGAAATTTTCATAATTTGACACAATTATGGAACTTGGGACTTGCGTTTATCACTTAAAAACTTTCTAACGGCGAATTAATTCCTTTTAAAACGCACGAAACTTAATTTCCGTCATGCCTAAGATGATAATACAGAGAGAGATATTTGTGTTAATAAATCAGAACATTTCATTATTCTTATCAGAAACCAATCCATCTCTTGTGTCACAGCTGTGAGATGTTCGGTCTGTACTTTCAAAACCAAGGACTAGGCATAAACACCGGTAAAATATCAAACACAACATAGTAAATATATCGACGCCAGCCGTTTTAAAACGAGGTCCCTTAATCATGAAATGATGTACATTGAACTACAATTAAGTTTGGCTATAGAAGTTTAAAATATCCAAAGAAAATGCTTTGAGAAAGTCATTTATGTTTTCTTTCTTAGCGCTCTGCCTGAGATAATAATGTGAAGATCCCCATCACTTTTCTGTCCGTCCGTCTGTGCGCGTGTAACGATGAAAACCGAACAAACCTCCGATAGAAATTCATTTCTTTGTGGGATTGCCCTTCAACAAAGATAAAACATACTTTTTTGGTGATTTTGGGGATTAGAGGGACGATGTTAGACGCGGTAAGACCCTTTGTTAATTTTCGGGAAGTAGCTACATATTATATTATGTACATATTGTACGTAATTAGGAATGCGGTGTGATATTACTTAGAACGGAATGTGCATGACTATGAGGCTGAAGAAAATCTCACGAAATGGATCATATCTTCAGTTACGAATACAGATATAAATTTTGTTTCGTTCGTGTAATATATTATAGTCATTAAATGTATTGCAATTAAAATAAATTAATATTTACTTTTATAGTTAAATTATTGTAAAGTTTGTTCATCATTTGACTTCCAGGGAGCAGCATTCTGATCTTTGTCATGCTTTCAACTTCTGTCAAAGTGTTTTCAGTATTATTTTCTCCGTGTGAATAGTCCGATTGCAAGTGTGTTGAGAAGTTGATTTCTTTGCATTGATATTGATTATATGGAGCTTATAAACGCACAGGATGATTCTACTCGAAGCTCGGATCGGGCTCCGGCAAGCGACGAGTTTCATCTGACAGCTGGCTGGAATAGAAGGAGAAACGCACCACCCAGCCCACGAAGCGCGATAGTCGTACGTCTGCCCTGGAAGAACCTTTTGTGTCGGGTGTTTCTTATTTATAGTAAGCTAATTGTTGAACTTTCAACACAGCATTAATGTTTATTACACTAATAACTGACCTGAAATAAATAATACAAGAATATAGTAAACGTTCAAGTCAATCTTCAAGCCATCACTATGTTGAGGATTAAAAAATCTGTCGAAAACTTTCGTTTTTGAACTCAAAATCATAATCAATAGAATGTCGAATTCAAATCCTTGGCAGTGGTGCCGATTAGGGATAAATGTCCTTAAAAAAATCCAGCCTTACTTTCTTGGGTCGAATGGTCACCAAAGAAACATTCCGTATGGTTTTTGAAGGTCGTCAACAAAATACGCATGTCAATCGCAGGTGTGCTCGGTTTTTATCGTAAGACGTGACTCACGTATGGATGGACAGAAGAGTGATGCTTCTAGGGGAGAATCGCCCCTGATTACATATTTCCAAGTCCAGTAATCTTTGTCTACAGTGAGTACCTCATAAGGTTTTGCGTTTTGGCTCTACGAAGACGTAAGTTTGACTCCGCACAAGGCATGGACTTTTGTAATCGTCCTTCATTGGCATCTTATAACCACTCATCGTCTCGAATAACCAATTAGTGCATTGATAGATACGTTGAAGGCGGATCCACATGAACACATAGCACATTAGGTTCAACGCGCCTGTACACATATAAACGTATATAAGCGCAAAGAATTAATACCAAGATATGTTACTCGTCGTCTAAGTTCTTTGCAGAGTGTCCATTATCACCCCTTTAAATATAGAAGGATTAGAAGGTTATCTATAGAGATTATCACTATTATAATTTTTCCAATCGATGTTAATAATTATGCAAATAATACTCCAAGTCCTGCCAACTTTATATCTAGGGCGACGGTCGTCGCCCGGCAGACAAGCGATGCGATGCTTAGGCGACACCGAACTCCGGCCCTATATACACCTACAAGAGTTGGGGGGTTTTCAGCTATCTGCACACGCCGCCCCGAAAGAGTTACAATCTTGAAACTCGGTATATGACCTGGTATGTGGTCCCATGACATACCACAAAAAAAAATCAACCCGATCCGACAACTCGTTCTGTGTTAAAAAAGGCTCTCAACATCGTCAAATTCCTTAAGGCTGGCTGTGCTGGTGGCTGGTGGCTGGTGCTGGTGGTTGGGTGGGTAGGTGGGTGGGTGGGTGGGTGGGTTGGGTGGCAGTTCTCCGCGGAGAGTTCTTTAGCCTACAGAGAAAACGGTAAATCTTAGAACTATGAAACTTGGACCACACGTAGGTGTATTTCAGACGCAGTGCCTTTTGCTTTCAAAACCAAAATCGGGTAACAGGACCGGAGAAAATCAAAATTTGGATGATAATCAAAACGCGTAATTACCAAGGCGTGGTAATTTGTACAAACTTGAAATTTAACATGCTATTAACCATTATAAATATCTTGCGTCCAAAACACAAGGGGCTAAATTTGGGATGACCATGGGCCCAAAAATGACAAAAAACATATCTGAACTTTAAGAAATGAATCATTCAAAGAAAACGCTACAACTGAGATGTTTCAAACGTGGAATACATTTTGATATCTCTCATTCTTTATCACTTTTGAATATGGAAAGCAAAATTGGTTAACGGGTACCGGAAAAAAAAATTATCAAAAGTAGGTAATTCCGTACTCTTATGAATAATACGCTATACCGAGAAAACGTTCATCTTAGAACTTTGAAACTTGGGCCACACTCAGATGTACCTCATATAACAAAAACCGGGCAATTGGGACCGGGGAAATCAAAATCAAAATCAAAATCAAAATCAAAACGCGTAATTACTCAGGCGTAGTAATTTGTACAAGCTTGAAATTAAACATGCTCTTAACCATTATAAATATCAAGTGCTTATGCTAGTGCGTTGGTCTTGTTGTTAGCGTATCTGCTTCCAATGCAGAAGGGCCAGGGTTCGATTCCCGCTAAAGTCAGAAGTTTTTTAACTTCTGATTTGGACTTAAGTCTATCAGTTCTTGTCTTAGGAGTTTGTAACGGTGAATTTGGAGCCGTCCTAGCAAAATCAAAACGCGTAATTACTCAGGCGTAGTAATTTGTATACAAGCTTGAAATTAAACATGCTCTTAACCATTATAAATATCTAGAACTTATGCTAGTGCGTTGGTCTTGTTGTTAGCGTATCTGCTTCCAATGCAGACGGGCCAGGGTTCGATTCCCGCTAAAGTCAGAAGTTTTTTAACTTCTGATTTGGACTTAAGTCTATCAGTTCTTGTCTTAGGAGTTTGTAAACGGTGACTTTGGAGCCGTCCTAGCAAAATCAAAACGCGTAATTACTCAGGCGTAGTAATTTGTATACAAGCTTGAAATTAAACATGCTCTTAACCATTATAAATATCTAGTGCTTATGCTAGTGCGTTGGTCTTGTTGTTAGCGTATCTGCTTCCAATGCAGAAGGGCCCAGGGTTTCGACTCACGCGCAAGTCAGAAGTTCTTTAACTTCTGATTTGGACTTAGGTCTATCAGTGCTTGTATTAGGAATTTGTAAACGGTAACTTTGGAGCCGTCCTACAACGAAGCACATAATAAATTTCAGAGTTGTTCTGAATCGGCCTGTTGATTCTGGCGTTGATCCGCGGGTGTTCGCACTGTCCATACCACTGATTGATATATTTCCTATTAAAAATATCGATCTTTGGTTGGTTATCGCTCACTCGTCGATTGCGTCGGGGCCTGCAGGGTTGGCTTGGTCGCTTTGATTTAAAGTCCCCCACTGAAAATCAGTTATATAACTGAGTGGGTAGTCTGTAAATAAAATTTATTTATTTATTTAAGGGGTATCTTTGGGGGGACCGTGGGCCCAAAAATGTAAAAAAACAACTTTGAACTCAACAAATTTAATCATTCACACCTTGATAGCGAACGAACAACAAAAAGATGTAATATCCAACCAAATACAAAAATTTGTAAAAAAAAACGGCAGCCAAGCTCTCCTTCAAAAGTCTCCGGCTGTGAATGCTGTGAGATATAGAAGTTGAGCCAAGCTTTTTATTCTTTCTCCCTAGTTTCGCTTTTAAAATAAGTAAGATCATTTCGCCTGTTGACGAGCGCCAAGCCAACGATTTTGTGGTAAAAAAGTAAAATTTTTAAACTCGAAATCATAAAAAAAATTGCCTTGGCCATTGAATTTGGTTCATGGCCAAGCCATTTTTTTATGATTTCGAGTTTAAAAATTTTACCTTTTGTACCACAAAAATCGTTGGCTTGGCGCTCGTCAACAGGCGAAATGATCTTACTTATTTTAAAAGCGAAACTAGGGAAAAGAATAAAAAGCTTGGCTCAACTTCTATATCTCACAGCATTCACAGCCGGAGACTTTTGAAGGAGAGCTTGGCTGCCGTTTTTTTTTTTACAAATTTTTGTATTTGGTTGGATAATATTTATTACGGAGGGGTAGTTGACTGTAGTCGTCTAGCCTTTGAAAGTAGATGTTAGTTACGACTACGCGGATAAACCATGTTTACATGTTATGTTTTTATGGAAGTTTTGTAATAAGCCGCACTCAAATATGAGACCATAGCACGGTTGGATGTGAAGGTTCCTATCACATGTCTCGACTTTCAACCCTTCTCTGAATTCAATCGCCCTCGACACGAACCTGCTCACCTTATGTTAGAAAACCCTATTGGCGTATTGTTTGATAGACCCAGATTGACACCACGTGTCCAGATTCGGCCTAGCTCCTATCCTGTCCTGTCCGTGGCAGGTCTGTTGCCAATTCAATTACGTCCGTCCATGGTGTGCGCTGGACAGCGGTGTTGCCATTTCCATGCCTCTTCGAACCTCGCGGTGCGCGCGAGCGTTCAACAAGACACCAATGTAATAAATGTCACTCACTCTTTTACTCTCTCAGAGGATCAACGAAAAATAGTAAAATGGATCAAGTTGCCAGTCGTCAATAAAAACGTCGGAAAGTTCTCAAAAAGAGTGTTTGTCCCATCAACGCTGAATGTCGTTCAACAGTTTCTTCTCTTGTGGGTTGGACTTGGACGGTTTGAGTAGGATTTAAGAAAGTCGATAGAATTAGAAATTCGAGAAGCTTCCTTAGCTAAATAGACGTTAAGAGTAGGAGGCCTTGTGGGAAAAATTAGACCAGATTCTTTAAAGTAGACATATTATTGTGATCGAATAGCGCGTTACATTCAATTCGCGAAACAATATTAATCAGAGTTCTGTATGGACTGGTTTTGTCTTAATAAAGATAATTAAAAATTCCATGTGCTCGTATTGATGTTTTAAAAAATTTCCCCCATTTGCCGAATTCAAGACACCTACAACAACTTATTAGTCATTAATCCAGAAATTGACATAAACCACATGAAACTTAAATTATTTAAAAGCAGCTATTTACGCCAGTTTACCAACATGACTCATTTATCACTCTTGTCACCTTATCACCTTTTCACCAATTTTGTATTTTACAACTTCAATTTTTCCCTTGTTTTCTTCATTCATCTTGGGTTTTCACCTGTTTTTTTTATTATATATACTTTTGTTTTTTAAGTTTTTCTTGTTGTATTTGTTGTAAAATTTAAATTTTACATTACTTATTCATGTATTTAATGATTTGTTTAATGCATTTTTATTGATTTGAATTGTATTTTGAATTGTTTAGTTTAAGTAACCTGGATTAATACCTGCTGTTAGAGATCAATTTATATAATATGATAAATTACTTAATTATAACAAAACTTTGGAAAGAAATCGATGTTTTCTTATTTACGCTTAGTAGGATACGGACCAGTCAACCAGTTTGAAATTAAATAAAAAACTGAAAAAAATTGAATGGTTTTCAAGTTGTAGGCAACAAACACATGCAGTTGTGAAAGATTCATTAGACGTACATGTAATTATTTCATCATTTAAATAGTCAACTACCCCGTCTTGTAGAAAACATTCCCAAAGTTGTACCCGGTCGAGGTTTTGATAAATGTTTGGCGCTATATGAACAGTGAAACATTATTATATTGCAATATTGGTATGCTTTTCTTTGTTTATAATTATTTAACTTACGTTCACTTTATTTCATTTACATTTTAATATCTGTGTGTATTAGTATTATTAGTAATAATAATAGCACGGGAAATGCTACTTTGAAAACTACTAGCCTTGCCCCCTTAAACTCAAGGGCCTCCAAAAACATCGACCGACAGACTAAAAGCAATGCTCATAGGGGAGATGAAATACATTATTATTAGTTTTTAGCAGCACATTATCTTTGGATAATGATAAAAGTAACGTTTATTATATTAGTACACAAAACTAAATCTTACTTCAATTACATCCTCTTTGAAGTAACAAAGTGAAGTGTGTTTGTTTTTCTTTACTTTAGTACCAAGATGAGTTTTCCATCAAGTATCCTCTCTCTAACATTATACTGCACGTTGACTCTGATAACTACCCAGCCAGGTACTAGGTACAGCAATGACTATCTACAAGTACTTGGATCTCATTGAAAATCTCAACATTACATGTATATACAAACCATCAAAATGATTTCAATTGAATTAATGAACAGTTTGGGCAATCGCGGCCCAAGGCTAGATCGATAACGCAATTTGAAACTCAGAGACAAAAACTATAGGTAGTTTATTTCAGTGTATCATGATAATTTTGTTGCCTTCGAAGAATAGTGGTAACTTGAAAACTCGGCTTCTTTTGCACATTGGTTTGAATAATTACCGTATCAAGCAGATCGCATTTTATGATAACTTACGCTCATGGTTAATAAGATAAATACACATTAATTATGTTTGTATCATCCCTCAATATCAAGGGTGAATTGTTAGTGAGAAAAACCGTGACTGCTTTTTGATGCCGGGGGGGGCGATTCTGAAGATGCCCAAAAAAACCCGCTAACGTATGTGTCAAGTCATACGCCCAAAGAAGTATTCATTATACTTGTCGAATATTTTCATGTTTATTTCATAAAAATACTTATTTCATTGATTTTAATTTTTCTGATCTTACCCAAAATGTAAAATCTTCTTATAAATATTAAATGAATCACCTGATTCACATAACAAGTAACGCTACTGTTGTACTGACAACTGTAAAACAGTGCCGTGTTGAAGTCCCCCGTAGGTCTATATTCTTGACTGTGTGTGAACCTTGTGCCTCTTAGGTCTATATTTCCTTTTGACTGTGTGAACCTTGTGCCCTCTTAGGTCCTATTCCTTGCCTGTGTGAACCTTGTGCCTCCTTAGGTCACACACTATATTCATTTTACTATTGTGTGAACCTTGTGCCCTCTTAGGTCTATATTCCTTTGACTCTGCGAACCATGTGCCTAATCACTAATCCCTTAGGTATAATCATTTAACTCTGTGAACCTTGTTCCTAACCGCTAATCCCTTAGGTGTATATTCTTTGACTGTGGTGAACCTTGTCCCTCTTTGGCTAAATTCCTTTGGACCTTGTGAAACCTTGTGCCTCTTTGGTATATATTCCTTTGACTGTGTGAACCTTCTGACCCTCTTAGGTCTATATTCCTTTGAACTGTGTGAACCTTGTGCCCTCTTAGGTCTATAATTTCCTTTGACTGTGTGAACCTTGTGCCTCTTGAGGTCTATAGTCCTTTGACTGTGTGAACCTTGTGCCCTCTTAGGCCATATTCCTTTTTGACTCTGCGAACCATGTGGCCTAATCACTCTCCCTTCGGTTAATCATGTTAACTCTGTGACCTGTGCATAACCGCTAATCCCTTTAGGTCTATATTCCTTTGACTGGTGTGAACCTTGGTGCCCTCTTAGGTCTATTTCCTTGACATGTGTGAACCTTGTTCCCTCTTAGGTCTATATTCCTTTGACCGTGTGAACCTTGTGCCCTCTTATGTCCCCCTATATTCCTTTACCGTGTGAACCTTGTGCCCTCTTAGGTCTATATTCCTTTGACTGTGTGAACCGTTGTGCCCTCTTAGGTCTATATTCCCTTTGACTGTGCGAACCTTTGCCCTCTTAGGTCTATATTCTTTGACTGTGTGAACCTTGTGCCCCTCTTAGTTCTATATTCCTTTGACTGTGGACCTTGTGCCCCTCTTTGGTCTCAATTTCCTTTGACTGTGGAACCTTGTGCCCTCTTAGTCTATATCCTTTGACTGTGTGAACCGATGTGCCTAATCACTAATCCGCTTAGGTAATAATCATTTAACTCTGTGAACCTTTGTGCCTAACAGCTAATCCCTTAGGTACTAATATTCCTTTGACCGGTGAACCTTGTGCACCTCTTAGGTCTATATGCCTTTGACTGTGCGATCCCTTTTGCCCTCTTTGGTCCTATTTTTTCTTTGAGACTGTGCGAACCTTGTGCCTAACTGCTAATCCTTTGTTCTCAGCAAGGTTTTGTTCATAATCCCACTGAGATAATTCTATTAAAAAATTATTTTCCCCTTGACAAGATTGCTTATGCTTGGAGCCCCAGCGACCAAGGAGACATCGAGTCATGTACAAAGTAAGGACCTTCAATTGAGCCTTTGTGCAATTCGGCGTAACTAATACCGTTTTCATGGTGGTTGAATAGTCAACCAGCGAAAAACACGAATAACTCGAGGAAATATAAGATCTCTCTCGGGATGTTAAAGACGTAGCCGAGTACTGAGAACGATTATGGCACTGAATAAATAAAACACCCACATGTTTCGCCGACTTAATTTCTTGTAGTTCAATGGAGGGCGTGTTGGTATCTTTGGGTTGTTAACTATAGCAGAGGCAAATTTGAAAATTGGTCGAATGTTAATTGACGAAATCGAAGATCATAATCACAACACACGCAATCTAATTAGTATTCCATGTTATTCGAGAACACCGAAACTAGATTCCGATTTCGTTTTTTGCGTACGCCCACGCCATTTCGTGCGGCTCACTTCACAATAACATCCAGTCTAGAACTAGAAAAAGCACGTAGGAGCGAAGCTCTCGCCTGCCATGGTGGAGGTGCCGGGTCTTGCGGGGATTCCCTCGTCTCTTTACCCAGGGTCACCCAAACATTCTGTATCATCTTTGTTGAAGGACAAAGTTTAAATCACGCATGCCAATCGGAGGTTTGTTCGGTTTTTTATCGTGGAGATTTGGCCATACGCACAAGACGGACGGACAGAAAAGTTACTTGATGTTACATTTGTGATGATTTAATTGATTCATTTCAATTGCGCACATAAACCAACCAACCCATATTATTTTGATTTCTTTACGACAAAATGAAGCTAGATCTCCAATTGCTATATTCATTATAATAGTTGGTATAATCGGAAGTGGTTTTCGATAGTTTGTTGCTCTAATCCTCATAGTTTTGAACACAACTTCATTTCTTTGTTCCCTATAGCTCAAGACTCCCTTACATACTTGCCATGTAGTGTTGTTGATATAGCCTAGTCCCGAGCTTTGTCGATACTAAAGCGTCATGAAAAACGTAATCCGAACAACAACCTAATTCGCTTGCAGCTAATAGGTTTGCGTGTTGATTCATCAACTTCTTCCCAGCAGGATGTAGGCGACGGAATGTTGTCCACGGCATTGTATTATGACTCGTTTTGTGTCGGTAACAGATGCGGCACAGCTCATTTACTAGTGTAATAGTGGTTTGTATCATTTAGTATTCATGCTAGGTATTGGATTTAATTTGTTGTGTTTGCAATCAAGATTTAGGTCTACAGTCAGGTTCAGTCCTTGTTTAATGATTGATTTTTTATTATAAATCTAAAGAAAAAATAGCATGTAGACAGGGGAAAATTACTATCGATATACATATTTGTCTTGATCAAAGTTCTCTTATATTTGGCCAACACTTTTCTCTCAGTCTCATGTTTGAGAAACTTTGGCATGCTGTTGTTTGTTGAAGACCCTTCAATCGGGGATTTGATAAAAATGTTTTTTGGTGACCTTGGGGGCCCGGGGGCGGGGCTATACCCACCCCAAAGAGGGATTTTCCGTACAACCCGGGCACCCTCCACCAAAAATATCAAAGGGCTAAAATTCTGCTGATATTCTTCGTCCCTTGTTGTCGTCGCGTCATACCATGGATTTATTCTACGCCATGCGGCACGAGCCTTAGCCTTAGCCTTAGCCTTAGCCTTAGCCTTAGCCTTATCCTTAGCCTTAGCCTTTGCCCTTGCCTTAGCCTTAGCCTAGCTTCTAAACAATTGTCATCCTTGCGAGAACGCAAGCGTAACGACATTCCATGAAAATATAAAAACAATTAGTACATTGATACGAATTGAATTGATGTAATAAAAGTATTGGAATGCAAATGATAATAATGGATAACAGATAGAATAATGGATTAGAGTTGTCACCATATTTCCGTTACTGGATCTCCAAACAAGACCAGTATGTCCATGTTTCAATAGCGGAAGTAATGGAAACGGTTTGTTTAAAATCGCTCATACTTGAAATTTTGTCGCTTTTAACTTAATGAGCATCAGAGTCGCAGACTGCGTCACAACTTAATGAGACAACGCATGCATATCTTTCAATTTCAGGAAGCGGAAAGATCAGTGAACAATCTACAAGGACTCCATCCAGGCTAAAAACATCTTCACTTTCGAATTGATAAGCAAGGTAGTTTGACTTTTGAGTGAATTTTGTCACGTTCACAGCTAGCTTACAATAAGTTGACACACAACAATAAGTGTGGTGGGTGGTTGGGTGATGAGTATACTCTCCAGAACACTACCACGCTTTGATATATTATAGTATATATATATATATATATATATATCAATATATATATAGCTTTGCTTTTCCATAGTAGTTTATTAATTTACAACATTGTTCAGTACGTAGATGTTAAGTATTGATAAAGCCTACATTTAAATAACTGCACGATGTTCAATCCAAACTATGTCAGTTATTCAGACAAATGCAGGTTGATATACAAAGTTTTAAAGTCGTCTGGTTGCACCGGTGTAGCTTTGTTAACTAATAGGAACATCACTACACAAAGGTTCGCAACCAAGGCAAAAATGTTATCAGACTATGTGAACTCAACGTATTAAAACACTAACAAGGAGTTTAACATACCTGGAATCCGAAATACCATAACAAAAACCGGTACAGAAGTTGATTTACTAGCAAACAAATTGAACAAAATTGTGTGTTCAAAGGCTGATTTCACGCCCAATAACACCATTACTCTAGAATGCCAGCATAATCAAAGTCCGGAATTCACATAAAATTTCAATCACAGCCACATCCCCTTGAATTTTGTATTGCAATTTGAAAATTGTGAAGCAGACTTTCTAATTGAATTATGCAAATGTAAATTTACTAAAACAATACATTGGAAATGACGTCAACATGTCTTTATATGCCTGCATTTCCACATTGCCTACCGTGATTTTTGTTTGCGACGAACCCATCTACATTTAAATAAGAAATACCAGTTGAAATATAATGGTTTAAAACGTGTATTTTCTATCCAAACAGATTTATTATTTAATTTATATTCTCAGTGAACGAGACTGTTGTTGTTGAGAACTCATGTTTTCAAAACAGTGCATGAAGCACTCATGCTTTAAACAGTGCTGAATATTCGAAGCTATGGACGCGGGGCAGGGGCCGGTCTCTCCGGCTCATTGATTGCGAATCCGCATGGCCCCCAAAAAAGGGGATTTCGGACGCTGAGGAATATAGTAAGGGTCCCCGGTGACAGTCCCATGTCATTTCATCCCTTTCGAACGATTTTTTTATAGATGCAAAAACAAAACGATTATCGCCGTCGGAATGACACATAGGGGCGTCCCGACGGCCGTAAGAAACATTAACATTACCCTAGAAGACCAATCCAAAAACTTACTATCTTAATAATTGCTACATATAAATCCTTGAAATAATTTTGGATTCGCGCGTAAATTGTAAACTCTATTATTATTTAGACATCAGACTTGCCTCTTGGGTTTTCAATACTAGCATGGGCATTACTACCCCTGCAGTCCCCCCCGCATTCTTGTTATGATCAAGGCAGTATAGAGTTCGTTGGAAAGCTTCCACCACACAAACCCGGCGCACCCAGCAGCCATGAAGCGTTAGCATAGTTCATGGTATTGTTTCACGCAAGCTTTCTGAAGGAAATGAAACGACCACTATTCAACGGAAATGTATCAAACAGATTGAAATATACCATCAAATAAATAACAGCAAATCGCTGACGGAAGGTGTAAGGTATATGAATATGTGTGGGTCGCTTTTCAATTGATACCCGTGATTTTACAACACAGGTTCCGAGAGTGAAAAGGTTTGTATTAATCATTATAGCGTCCAATGGATACATTGCAAATGGCGATTCTGTCAGTATCTGTCTCCTGTAAAATAGGATTTCTCTCACAATTATTTTCAAACCATTTTGTTTGTTGATGGTGAAAACCTATGCCAAGCTCTAATAAAAGATCAAACTGAACTTTCTCATATTGTTCACAGATTCATTAACAAAAACACGTAGTAAGTTAAAAGTCTGATTGTAATAAGTGAGCATGTGCTATTAAAGATCTATATCAATGATGATTTGTGTTGCTTAACATATTTATTTATTTTTATTTATTTATTTATTTATTTATTTATTTATTTATTTATTTATTTATTTATTTAACGTCTACCGTACTCAGTTAAAAAACTGATTTACAAAGGAGGACAACTAAATAAATCTAATTACATAGACGCAGATACAGCAATGAACTAGGTACAGTTAAGTAAATATTTGAAATAATAATATTAGAACTACAATGTATTAATAACACAATAGTTTCGGTAACAAATTCAAAAAATTATATGAATACAATTAATTAATAAGCCAAGTATAAAAAGAGGAAAAATGAAAATAAAATAAAAAATAATATGAAAAAAGGAAAATATCATCAAAAAGAAAAAAGGTAAGAAAAAAACTGAATTATAAGACGATCCCACTCAAACGAATATGAGGTTTGCAAAAAATCAGGAACACTGCATGAATGAATTAAAGCACTAAGGCTATTCGAGACGATGAGTGGTGATATGACGATAAAGAACGATTATAAAAACCCATGACTTATGCGGGATTCGAACCCACGTCCTCGTAGAGCCGTACGCTTCGGACCAGTATCGTACGAGTGCGTGTACAATCCAAGGACGTATGTGAGTGGAAAGATATGTAGAAAACGAGCAGCATAATGCATTTCCTGTGAGTATTGAAAGTAGCACACGCGTGTGAAGCTATGTAAGTATATTCTTATTCTATGTGATATTGAAATCGCTGAATTACGTTCTATATCTCCACTCAAGCATTTTTTTTAAACCTCTGGATGTTACAACAATGTTTAACAAAGTTTTATTAATATTAACGCAATCATGATGTAGGAAAAGTCGGCCTAAACTATATTCAAAGGCATTTCTCTGCTTTCTTTGCACCGAAATTAGACAGCCAAAAGTGTATTTTGCTTGTGAATGGAAGTTTCGCTCGTTCATGAAGCTTGGAATCCCCTGTTCTAGCCAATCAGTGATATAACTTAAACGTAGTGTCCCGAGTGATTAAAACACAGCTTCATAGCACGTCTAAGTGACCCGGCTGTAAGGGCGGAGGGAGCACTGGCTTCAATGCCGTGAAGCCACAGTTAATTAATGTAGAAGACACTGATTGATTGCCTCGTCGTTGACGGAGAATATGATCCTTATTAGCCGGTTATCCTGTTATAACCTTCTAATAGGGAAAGCGAACCTGGCATGTTAATCTCGACCCTTTTAACCGTTGATTTGAGACCTGTGGCTGGTAACTAGCTCAGACAGGGCCAGCCTTGACTTGCTTACAAGGCAATTTAGAGAGATTTACGTGACGCGATATTATTTTAGTTGTAGGGCTTACCCACATTCGAAGAATTGAAAACTATGTTCCTGTATGTGAACAATAGTATTTCACTTCAATAAAAGGAGTGAAAATTAACGCTTCGTAATGAACGTGATGCGGAACTGTCATTGCCTATATTTTGAAGATTAAGTTTGGTAAAATTACTTAATTAGCAATATTCTGTTCCGCGTTCAAACGCTCTACTGGACCCTGTATTATTTCGGTGTGTTGCAGTGGTTTCGTACTTCCATCGTATCTAACGACACAACTGAGATATCTTTATAATTTTTTTTTTATTCTACTCAGTAAAGACGTCCAATGAACGTGTGTTGCGTACTTTTTCCAATATTGCCCTTGTTTTTTAAATAAATTTGTTAACTTTTGGGAAATATTTTAACATTTACCCTTTTTTCGCGAATTTTTTTAGGCGTTACCAAGCACTTTTGGAAAAAGTACTAAACACACGTGTAAATAGACACCTTTAACTAGCATTCCTAATAATCTGAGAATTTTTGGACAAGGGGTGTCCGCTGTACAATGGAAGTACGAAAGCATGTTTCGGCTCTATTTTAGGCTTTTTTGACTCCAGCAAGTGGCGCAACCTAGCGACACGAAGCTTTTTCACCACTTTGAGTGACAGGTCATATAATTTTGTTAATAACTTGTTCTGATTGGCTGCATGACTTTGCTCATGAACTACTGCAGGACACCATTTGAATCATATGCATAGATCTGCGCTATAGAATGCTATGCTTGGCGTCAATGTTTATTGCACTCTTACAGACAATTGTTCGATACCGGAACATCCCAAATATCAATTTATTATATGTACAGGGACCAGTATGTTTTGAGTTCGATCCCCAGTCGTGACATTTTGTTAATTAATCAAACACAAAATGAAACATTTTACATCGCAGGGGCCA